>CAWUFW010007435.1:600000-1009452 GCA_963921515.1 Calotriton arnoldi | reverse complement strand
ATGTGCTTCGTTCAGTTACGTATTGCTTACTAACATTCCTGTACCGTATGGGGGACTGGGAGCACCAGACTTAGAAGTATACTACAGAGCGGCACAGGGGCACAGGCGCTCCACTGGATACATGGCCCGCCTGACGTACCATACCTACAACTGGAAAGGCTAATCGCTAAACCACTTCCCTTACCGGCCACACTGTTTGAACCCGTGGATCGTAGAACCGGAATCTTGGATTCTATTAACTCGACGCGCCATGTTTGGCACAATATTTTACACTTGCAGGCGGGAGCGCTGCTCTATTCGCCCGTGATGCCGATAGAATGGGCGTTATGGTTGGGTCCCTGTGGAGATAGTGGGGTTACCCGTGTGCTACATGAGATGGGCATAGACACGATGGGGGACTTATTCCAGGAAGGCGTGGTTAAGACGTGGGAGCAAGCCACAGACGCGCTGGGAACCACCACACTGTTACAAAAGTTTCAGTTCCACAGAATACGTAGGGCCATGCGCGATTTGCTAGGCGAAGATATGGGAGAACCCCCTGAGGTGCTGGAGCTTTCCTATGTAATAAAAGCCACATCCCCACGGAAAGCAGTCTCTGGGATATATGGCTTAGCCGTGACACATAGGGCCCACCAATACACTAAGGCCAGAATAGCCTGGCAACGGGATTTGCAGCTTACGATAGACGACTCAATGTGGGACTACTGCTGTACCAGCACCCGGCGCATTTCATTACATGGCAAACATAGATTAATTCATTTCAAATACATTAACAGGGTGTACTACACTCCAGAAAGGCTCCACAGATATGAACTGAGGGATGACGCGAGTTGCGACAGATGTCGTGCACACCCAGTGGATTTCCTGCACCTTGCGTGGCTATGCCCAGGAGTATTTAATTTCTGGGAGGCTATATTTAGAGAACTAAGCCAGGTGATTGATAGGGAGTTAACACCTGACCCCGCGCTTGCCTTCATTGGCTACTCTAAACCTATCCCTAAAGATATACGAAGGCTAGTGGATATGGGGCTTCTTATTGCAAGGCGCAGAGTAGCGATGTGCTGGATGAGAGGCCCGACCCCCACAGTGGCACAATGGTCGCATGACATGATGTACTGCAGCACACAAACCGAGACTTACAGTGAATTGCTCCCACCGCGAAACAGACCCAAGAATTTCTGGGGGCTCTACAAGGCACACAAGCTAAAGAATACGGAGGGACGGGGTAGAGACGGCGAGGTTGATCCTGGAGATACGGTTTTAGAGCGTAGCCCTCCCGCGCCACTGCTCCCAGTAGAGTCATTGAGCAGCCCACAGGAAGCGGACAATAGGGAGGCACCTTGCACCGGACACACACGCGGCTGGGCGACACTGGTCCTTAGAAGATGCGAGCACTGAAGTAGAAGGAGTGGCGCACCCGCTTAGCGTCCGACAAGTATTACGAGGCCTATGGGGGCAGAGGAGTAGTTGTTCCACCTGTGTAGGCGCACTCATAAACGTAGGTTACGCTAAAGTACCGGAAGGGTACCACTGTGAGAAGGTGTACGAGTTAGGATGGATATAACCTTGTCAAATCGCTGCCTGCCCAATGGGTTGTTGGCTAATAAGCTGTGTTAACGATTTTCCTGATAATAAGCTGCCGGCCCCAGGGTTGTAGGCAAGAGGCTGTGTAAGGTTGAAAACAATATTAACATAATAAAAAAATAAAAAAATAAAAAAGAAATCTGCTAGTACCAAATAAAAAAATAAATTTTTTTTTTTTTTAAAACAATGTCGCTCGAAAGTGCCCTGCCCTTGGTACACCTCTTCCCTCAATAAAAACAAAGCTAGTCTGTAAACGCAAAGAGAGGTTATGGAGGGTAAGCTACTGCCAAAAAGCAAAAGCAGATTATAAAGCTAAATTTGGGAAGTACTATAAAGAAATCAAATTAGCTAAAAAGCCTACTTTGAGTCCAAAATTTTAAAGGCTGTAAACCACTCCAGAGAGATCTTTAAAATTGTTAAATCTTTTTCCTCTCCCGAAGTAGGTTCTAATCAGAAACTTCCGTCTGTGGAATGGTGTGAGGCACTTGCCTTGTTCTTCTAAGAAAAAATAGATACTATTCAGGCTGGCCTCCCACCTCCCGGTGTTGGAGGTGGTATACTGAGCTCTGGCACTGACGGAGTCACTCAAAATGTGATAGTAAATCTGGAAGAGCCTGGCCATGATCCTTCCCTCTATATTTCAATCATCAATGATGAAGCTGGCTCTCTGAACTCTTTCTCTCCTATCCCCTTGGATGATTCCCTGCGAGCCTTAAAATGCCTCAAATCAGGCTCCCCGTCGTAACCCGGCCCCCTCTTTTATTCTTGCCCGGGGGGCAGAGGCTATTAACCGACTGGTGAATCAGCTTCTGAATATCTCTCTCTCGTCAGCCACTGTACCTACCAAATAGAAACAAGCGAAGGTTATCCCGTTGCTTAAAAAACCCAGGCAGACCCCTCTGACCCGACCAACTATAGGCCAATTTCCCTCCTCCCTGCTTTCTCTAAAGTACTGAAGAAACATGTAAACCATCAGATATCATCATATCTTAAAAGGAATAACCTACTGCATGCCAGTCAATCGGGCTTTTGCCCTAATTACAGTACCGAAACAGCGCGGTTGGAGGTTGTTGACTCCATCCGACTTGGTCTAGAAGTGGGTGAAAGGGCGCTGCTGGTCCTTTTAGATCAATCGGCCGCTTTCAATACGATGTCTCACCATATTCTCCTGTCCCGTTTCCATTCAATAGGCATTGGGGGGCAGGCCTGGAAATGGCTGGCATCCTTCCTAGAGGGGAGGGGAGGGGACAAGAGGTATGGTGCCACCCCTACTCGGCCAATTCCCGTAAGCTGAATGTTGGTGTTCCTCAGGGCTCTGCCCTAAGCCCGACTTTGTTCAATATTTACCTCACGCCTTTGGCTACTTTGGCAGAATCTTTAGGGTCAAAAATTATGTCTTATGCAGATGACACCCAGCTGCTATTCTTGTGGAAGAACAACGAGCCCTGCCCAGGCAATAAAATTCGCAAATGCCTTTCCACAGTGTTTGGGTGGTTGTCCATGAACCAACTTAAATGTAATGCAGGAAAGACAGAGCTGATTTTTTTTTGGTTCATATGCTGAGACACCCTTGCAGTCCTTCTGGCCATCTGATGCCTCCCCTCCCCTCTTACCAAAAATGAGGTGGTGAAAACTTGGGCTTTAAATTTGATAGTCAATTGCTATTCCATACCCAAGTAAACTCAGTAGCGGGCACCTGTTTTGCCCTCCTTCAACTCCTTCGGAAGTTTCTGTTCTTATTGTCCTTGGCGGCCAGACAACAAGTGATTCAAGCCCTGATCATCTCATGTCTTGACTATGGGAATAGTCTTTACTCAGGCATGCCTAAATACCTGATTGATAGGCTGCAACTGGTCCAGAATGCAGCGGCATGAACTATTTTCAGGCTCCCCCCTGACGGTCACGTGTCAAGCCTGCGTAAGAGTCTTTATTGGCTGCCAATAAGGAAAAGGATTATCTTTCAGACACTGCTTGTGACCCAGAAAGCTCTAGACGGTACTGGCCCAGGCTACTTAAACAAGCATTTGCAATGCAATAGGACTTGCATTTACGCGAGACCTATTGCATTGCATCACTGACAACGGGAGGGGGGAGGCACAGACAACGGGAGTGCGGGCTGGGGGGAGGGGGGAGAAGGAGGCGAGAAGGCATGGACAACGGGAGTGCGGGCGGGGGGAGGAGGGAAAAGGCACAGAAAAAAATTGTGCTCATAGTCTAAATAACACGTACCGTACCATGTAACACTCGAAGTAAAGCGGCCAGTAGCCATGGGAGGGTACACATGACGACATGGCCATAATAAGGAGGGAGTAACAAGCCTCATAATCAATCAGAAGACAGCATTTAGGAAGGACAAAGACACAAGCCAATGGAAAAATGGGTGGGGCAGTGGGAGGGGCTTCTCTCACGCAGTGAACTACAGCAGATCTTCACCAGAGCAGCGCTTGCACGCTGGCTCTAGGCTCGACCTAAAAACAGGATTATGTTCTATGACCCATAGAGATATCTTCGCTCTGCCAATCTCTTCCTGGCCAGACCACCGCGAATCAAGGAGGCTAGGTCAGGGGGAAAGGCCCTCTCTTTCCTGGGCCCTCCCTTTGGAACAAACTGCAGTTGACCTCTAGAAGCATCAAGACAATGCCCTTGTTTCGGAAAAAGCTGAAAACATGGCTTTTTTCCAGCCCGTAGTTCCTTCTTGTCCCCGCTGACACTCTTTGGCAATTAGCACCAGGATACTCCTTGGAGCAGCAGTAGCGCTTTATAAATATCCCTACATAGACATAGACCCTCACCTCATAGATTACCTGGAAAATCAATGGCAGTCCAAAATTTGAAGCACTCTACATATTCATCTATGTAGCATTTCCCCTTGTCTAGTGCAAGACCTGTATTGTATACAGTTTCAATTTGCACACAATATTGCAAGGTGAAATGCATATATGTGCATGCTTAGTAGTAATTAAGGTGAAACAAACAAACCTGTAGTAAAATATCCTTAAATAATGTCTCAACATCTATTTGTTAGTGGTAATGTCCACTACTGTGTTGAATGGCTGCACCTAATTTCAAATCACCATCACATACAATGTGAACCAGTGTATACACTTAACATAGTAGACATATAAAAAGTATGTAGTAGTTCTTGCCATCATGCTAAAGAAAAATAGGTACTACACATTTTACACTGAAACATTGCTAGGAATCAAACAATTGCAAAGGAAAATGAATGCCAGGACAAACTTGTTGAAAAGATAAATTGTGATTTATTCACAAAGGGGAAACTCTCAACTGGTATGAAACAAGGCAAATGCCAGGCCCTAAGTGTCCACACAGTTTTGTAAATGTGTGCTGTGGTACTCAGCTTGCCTCTAATTGTACTGCCAGAGGAACCTCCCCAGCAAGGGGCATCTAGTGGGCAGAGCAGGCACCTCAAAGATGTTATTTGGGAGGGGGTGTTTGGGTTTGGGTTTGGGAGGGGTGTCCTTGGGTTTGGGGGTGGTGGTTTGGGGATGGGTGGTCTTGGGTTTGGGATGGAGGGTGCTTTGGGGAGGGATGGTCTTGCTTTTGGGATAGGGACCTTTGCCTTTTTTAGGGTACCTTGGAGGAGTAATAGGGGTGGGTACGGTCTTTTGCGGGGTGGGTTGGGATGTGGAAGGGATGGAAGGGGTAGGTGTGCATTTGGGAGGGCTGGGTGTGGGTGTTGCTCGGCTCAGTGCAACAGCAAACAGAAGACCTTCCTGGGTAAATGATGGTCGGTAGGGAGTTGAGTTAGGGAGGTAGAGGTAGTGGAAGTGTCTTTTGTGCATGTGTCTGTTGATGGTGCAGGCGTCTGTGGGTCTGGTGTATGTCGTGAATGTTTGGGTGTGTCTTACTTTGTTGGTGTGTGTTGTGTGGGTGTGTGTTTCTGTTTTTTGGGTGTGTGTGCTGTGGAGGTGCTCTGTGTGGTCATGGCGAATGTGTCTGTGGTGGTGGGTGCAGTGCTTGGGGCTGTGATTGTGGTGATGGATGTGTCTGCGGTGGTGGGTGTGGTGTCTGGGGCTGTATTTGCCATAGTGGATGTGTCTGTGGTGGTGGGTGCAGTGTCTGGGGGTATACTGGGGTAGTGGATATATTGGTGGTGGTGGGTACAGTGTCTGGGGTTGTGCTAGGGTGGTGGATGTGTCTGTGCTGGTAGGTACAGTGTATGTGGTTGTTCTGGGGTGGTGGATGTGTCTGTGGTGGTGGGTGCAGTATATGTGGTTGTGCTGGGGTGGTAGATGTGTTTGTGGTGGTTGGTGCAGTGTATGTGGTCCTGCTGTGGCGGTTGATGTGTCTGTAGTGGTGGCTACAGTGTATGTGGTTGTGCTGGGGGTGGTGGATGTGTCTGTGGTGAGGGTGCAGTGTCTGTGGTGGTACTGGGGGTTGGTGTGGTGTCTGTGTGCTTGGATGCATTCCTCTTTTTTGTGTTGTTTGTGTGTGGGCAGGTCTGGGAAATAGGGAGTTTGGATAGGGACGGGGCAGGAGGTGGGGTACAAGGTTGGGATGGTTGACAGGCTGCAGTCAGTGAGGAGGCTAGGCCTTGAAAAGATCTCTGTAGGCCAGACATAGCACTGTGAATGCCTTCCAGGTAGGCTACCATTTGTTGCAATTGGCAGTCAAGCCCCTGGATAGAATTCAATAGTGCAGTCTGGCCTACAGAGATATTCCGGAGGAGGTCAATAGCCTCCTCACTCAGCGCAGCTGGGGGACAGGTATAGGGGGTGAGGTACCTGGAGCGAAAGAGAAGCCAACCCTTTTAGGGGAGGGGTTTGGCTAACTTGGGGGGAGCAAGAGGGAGGGTGGAGATGGTAATCTGGGTGGCGAGCAAGGATGCTGGTGTAGCAGATGCAGTAGAGTCCGCACCACTTGGGAGTGCTCGGTGGAGGAGGCATCTGAAAAAGATGTAGATTTGCTGGGGGCCTCCATTGCAGTCCACTCACCCTCTGGGCCACTGTGTCCCTCGGTGTCAGTACCGGGACCACTGTGACCAGCTGCTTCCCTGCCGATGTTGACCCCTTCTCCTTCGTCTGCCTCGGATGATGCTGAAATGACATATTCAATACTTTTAGTGAATCTGTGTTAACAGAACTGATCATGACCTTCGATTACAAAATAGTTTCCAAGTTTTCAGAGTTGACCTGATTCAAGGCTCCCAAACTTTGCTTCAACATTAGCATAAGCTCATGCATGTACACATTTTCAGAAAACATTTGGTCAAAGTTTTGTCATTCTCCATGATAGCTCCTATATCATATATGATCTTGTCTCTTATCCATCATTATGTATCTCCAGGAACTGTTTCACACCTCTGAATGCTTGGCCTTTGTAGATTAGACTAGTGAACTGATGTCACCAAAAGGATATCAGCCAAAAATACCTTTGTACAGTGTGTTCACAAGGCCCTAAAGCCTGCATACTGTTTATTCTCAAAAAATAAATTACTAAGAAATGTGTGTCAACAAATACTGCACTATTGTACCAATATTAGCATAAACTGAACGCAAGTTACCTTTGATCGGACATTTCTCAATAATAACTCTTACTCCAAGTCACTAAAGTATATGACATTTGTCAAAAATTATACATGAATTCTGTACTAAAGTAGCCTAGTAATGTATCACATACTGTGTAGATACCTAGACTGTTGAAGACCATCAGAAACAAAGATTTGGTGGGTTGACAAATGACTTCTACAGCATAAGTAAATACATACCATTGAAACATTTCTAATACACTTCTGTACACAGCTAAAACATTTCTCATTTCACTCCTAAATACCTATAGTTGTATGAAGGTTGTTGTGTCTTTGTGACATTGTTTCACTAAATAGGCTGCCTTTCGCTGTAGTGCAAAATTCCTAAGAACATCACAATAGTTTTTACATAAACTAATTCCTATATAACACTTACATCAAACACACACATATAAATCACAATATGTAACCTATTACACATTGATGCATTCCAACAGTTGCCTATTGAGTCATGAGTGTGGCCTGATTTTGAGTTTTCCTGATGGGATACTCCGACATATATGTGAAGGAACTTTCCATCTTACAAAATCCCTTTAAGTTTGCCATTTACCTCCATCATTGCTTCATCATCTGGTCATGACAAAGGACATTAAGAAATGCTTTAGCGTATGTGTTACTCTGTTAGCAATGTGTGCACATTCCTGTCTGCGTTTCCACATAAATTGTATGCCTATCACAATTATTTGTCAAAAATCGGAGTGGCTTACACACACATGTCTGTGAAGGAGTAAGACATCATGCTAATCTCTCACTTTGAACATGTATGAAACAGTATTTCCGATGTGAAGCACAATTTGGTTTTGTTTTGAATCCAAAATATAGCCATTAATACTAATCTCACTAGTCATTTTGGATCACTTGCTCACTCTTGCTTGTGTTGAATCCCATCTTACCAATGTGACATTTGGTACATCCACTGTATCATAACTGCCCAGAAGGCTATATCATATGCAATAGGGCTACCATTACATCATCACCAGTAGTGAAGGAGCATCACACCTGACACAATAATCACTATTGGCCTGTTTGGTACAACTGCCCCTCATGACATCAAACAACATGATGTATATGTGGAGTTTAGGCAGCCATGTGTCTGCTCAGAACAGTCCTTTGGTTGCTAACAGGAATAAAGTGGTATCCTTGCCAACATATCAATAGACAAAGCACATCTTCATTCACACTGTGTAAAATGACACTTGAAAGAGCTCTTCTTGTGCATTGGACATGTTAATGTTGATGGGAAAAATCCTGCCGATAAGAACTAATTATTAATTAATTAAAAATAAATTACTTCCCACCCTTTACCCCATAAACCCCACAACCCACACCTAAAAAAAAAATCACACAATTACCATAATTGATTATCAATTAATTAGTTAATATATATTAACAACTAATTATTAATTAATTAGAAATAAATTACTTCCCACCCTTTACTACTATAAACCCTACAACCCGCACCTAAAATCAGTAACACAATTTCCATAATTGATTTTCAATCAATTAATTAATATAAATTAGCAACTAATTATTACCCCATAAACCCCACAACCCACACGTAAAAGAAATCACACAATTACCATAATTAATTATCAATTAATTAGTTAATATATATATGTGTGTGTGTACCAATAACATAAAGTCTAATAAAAAAACATTCTATTATAAATTAAAACATTAAACTATTTAAAAATCTTCAAACTTCAATTTAAAGTGCAACAGTAGGGAAAGTGTTGGATAGTAGAGGGTAAAAATTACTATTCCTACTCCAGTGAGTGCAACAGTAGGGAAAGTGTTGGATTTCAGAGGAGTAACCATTAATATTCTCGCTCCAGTCAGTTCAAAATTAAAAACAAACTAAATTTTAACAATACAAATATTTAAAAAACAAAATAAATTAAAAAATATATAAATATGTAAACATTTCAAATACAAATATATTTATTTTTAAAAAATTAAACAAATATTATAATGTTAAATACATATAAAAAATACCTAAAATATTATATTAAATAAAAAAAAACAATTTCCAAAAATGTAAATATTTTTATAAAACATTATTTAGAACCAAAAACAGTAATTATTACATAAATGTACTTTTTTTATTTCCTACCGCATAACACCACAGAATTCACAACACACATCTAAATAAAAAAAAAAAATGTAGTTCCTCAAATAACATAATTAATTACCAAATAAAGAAATATTAATAATGAAAAAAACGCATACAAATTATTTAACTTCCCACACTTTACCCCTATAATCCCCACAACCCACAGTTAATATTAAACTATAAAAAATATAATTACACAATTAAAACTTATTTTCAATTAACAAAATAATAGTATTTAACAACTAATTATAAAGTATTTAAAATCAATTTACTCCCACACTGTACCCCTATAACAATAGAAACCCACACACAAAAAAATATAAACAAATACCCTAATTGAATATAAATTAATTAATTAATATTAATGATCAACTAATTTTTAATTAATTAAACGAAAATTACTTCCCACCCTTTACCCCTATAAACCCCACAACCCACACCTAAAATTAATTACACAAATTCCATATTTAATTTTCATTTGATTAATTAATATTAATTAACAACTAATTATTAATTAATTAAACATAAATTACTTCCCACCCTTTACCCCATATACCCCACAACCCACACCTAAACAAAATCACACAATTACCATAATTAATTATCAATTAATTAGTTAATATATATTAACAACTAATAATTAATTAAAAATAAATTACTTCCCACCCTTTACCCCTATAAGCCCCACAACCCGCACCTAAAATTAATAACACAATTTCCATAATTAATTTTCAATCAATTAATTAATATAAATTAACAACTAATTATTAATTATTTAAAAATAAATTACTTCCCACCCTTTACCCCATAAACCCCACAACCCACACCTAAAAAAAATCACACAATTACCATAATTAATTATCAATTAATTAGTTAATATATATTAACAACTAATTATTAATTAATTAAAAATAAATTACTTCCCACCCTTTACCCCTATAAACCCCACAACCCGCACCTAAAATTAATAACAATTTCCATAATTAATTTTCAGTCAATTAATTAATATAAATTAACAAATAATTATTAACTAATAAAAGATAAATTACTTCCCACCCTTTACCCCTATAAACCCCACAACCTGCACCTAAAAAAATTACACGATTACCATAATTAATTATCAATTAATTAATATTAATTAACAACCAATTACAAATAAATTACTTCCCACAATTAACGCTATAAAATCTAAATTAAATAAATAAAAAATAATCATAAATTTATTATAATTAAAAAACTTCCCACCCTATTCCCCTATATACCCACAACCCCCTACGGAGCTAAAAAATGCAAAATTTAATTTAAATAAAATTCATAACTACTACAAATTTAACACATATATTAAAAAACATAAATAATACTTATACAAAAAAAGACATCACATACATTTAAAATATTAACTAAAATACATAACACTAATTAAAAAATAGATATTTTAAACATCTATGGGGCCCATTACGATACCCGGCGTAAATAATTCCGCCAGGCATGGAAGCGGCAAAAATCCGCCCGCACACACCACCTGAACACCGACCACGCCATTACGATTACACAAACCGAATACCGCCATCGGCGAAAAAGCACACAAAATACCGCCCGCCAACGTCCGAGTCGGAGTTAAACCGCCCGCCACGGACGGAAACACGCACGACAACACAAAACCGCCCGCCCTCACGGCCGACACACCGCACGTGAAATTACGATCGCACCGACATGAGCGCGGAAAAACCACAAATATACCGCCCGCCAGCGCAAACAACGCCGATGAGAATCGACACGGCAGAAGCCATGGCGCCAACGTACCTGCACAGAAACCATCCGCACACAAAACCAATAGCACACAACATGGCCAACAAGTCCACACAGCAAGGCACGCACAAATACACAAGCACAGTACACATCCCGAAAACACCCCCCGGACAAACAAAAAATACAAAGGCCAGAACCCCAGACACAACACACCTGAAAACAACAGACCATGAGGACACACCCACATAGGTGAGTACAAAAGCAGCACTCCCACAGACCACAACCCCTTGCTACATTGCAAACCAGAGAGGAGAGGAGAGGACACAGTGACACAGCAAGGACAGCAGCACACCACAGAAACGCACACATCACTACCACCACCACCACCACCACCACCACCACCAAACACCACCACCACCACCACCACCACCAAACACCGGCACCACAAACCCCCTGCACATTACACAACACACACCGCACCAGCACCACAAACACCATGGCACCACAAAGGATGCCCAAGTTCACGCCCATGGAGCTGACGGTCATGGTCGACGAGATCATCAAGGTGTACCCACAAATCTATGGGAACATGGTCCAGCACACACCACTAGCCACCAGAAACAGAATGTGGAACCGGATCGTAGACCAGGTCAATGCAGTCGGGACCCTGCCCAGGAACAGAGTCGAGATTAACAAACGTTGGAATGACGTCAAGAGCCTGGTCAAGAAGAAGGAGGGCAAAAACAGAGAGCTGGCTGCCGTCACTGGCGGAGGGAATCCTGCGCTCTTTAAGACCTTCAAAGCGTGGGAGGAGAAGGTGCGAGTCGTAATCCATCCGGAGATCCTCGCCGGATTAGCAGAGGGAGTGGAGGCTGGTAAGTACAAACTAATGTATACCAGCACACCGCTATGTACTCACATGCACTACCACCATGCCACAGCTCCCAGGGACAAACACCCCCATGTCCAGCACACAATACACAACACATCACACACACATGCAACAGACACTACCACACACAGCCCAAACCGAACAACTGTAAGATGCGTGGGGACATGTGTACACTAAGCCAGCCACGTAACCACCAACAGGTCCCCAAATATGCCAGAAGCGCCACAACGAGCACCCACCACACCCATGTGTCCGCCACAGCTGCACTAACCGACAAGTAACAGGTAAGTGGCAGGAACACAAAGTGCAGTGGGTGGGACGGTGGACAGCCCAAGTACAACACACACCAGGCCCCAGTCCCACAGCACAGCAAGGAGGAGCATCCCCCACACCCCACAGCCACGTGTCAGCCACCGCAGTGCACAACGACAGCCGAAAGGCAGACATCACGGTCCACAGCAATCGGTGTCAGTGGGTGTCCAGCCACCCCCACGACCCACAACACCCCCCACCCCCACAGACCTGCAACATGGAGCACCCCCCGCTTAGAGCCATGTGGCATCCAGTACAGTGCACGCACGAACAACTTGCAGGTGGGAAACTGGACAGGGCTGGATAACTGGAGGCATGAGGACCATAACACGACCAACACATGGGACATGTCACGTAGCAGACGAACACGCAGCACCGCCCACCGTCACGAACAAGTGAACAATGTGCACACGGACATGAACAACAGACTCACACCCCACATGACCCATCACAGACATAGCAACACCCAAGGAGCCACGTCTGCATGCACAAGCCACACTGAATATAGTCCCACACGGCAGCCACTGTGCAACTCATCACACACAACCGAAACACCATTGAAGTCCTGTCCATGTAGCCCCTACTGCCTGTCAACCACACACCCCACAACTACGCCTATGTAAGACAAACAACACTAGACGCAACAGAGCGGAACAACATAAATGCACACGAACACCACTGAACCCATCAAACACACAGACACACCATGCACAAACAACATACCATCCATCCCATCCGTCAGCCCCAGTCTCATGAAAGGCATGTCATCCGCACAGCTGCCACACATACAGCAGTCACGCTAAGATACATGCCCATGACCAACCATGTGCCAGAAGTCAATGAAGTGCACGACACACTGTGAGCAACAACACACAACATGGGCCACACCCCCCGAGCGCTGCAGTGATGCACATGGCACAGGGCAGCACGCACACCAAGGAGATGGGACAACTGCAATACGTTGGCTGGCACACAACCATCACTCACTCATAACGATGCGTCCAATGCCATGTCCAGTAATCACAACAGACAGCAAATATGCAGGCCATGTCAAGCATGCACACACCTCAAACCATGCACTGTCATGCTGCCACAACACATGTCACGTTCGGCACCCATGGCTCACAGCATGTACCCCAAAAGCATATTCCCTCCCAAATGCGAATCTGGGGCATGGCCCCCATGTTGCCATATGCGTTCCTAAGCGTTCCATTTGAACCCCAAAAGCATATCCCCTCCCAAATGCGAATCTGGGGCATAGCCCCCATGTTGCCATATGCGTTCCTAAGCGTTCCATTTGAACCCCAAAAGCAAAGTACAAACCAGACCCAGGATGGGCCAGGAGCCCGCATACACCAGAGTCACAATAAGTAGGGGCACAGCAACACACCCATCGGCATGGCCAATCCGTCCCATGCCACATGTGCACAGCACACAGTCCCATTGCCAAGCACACACAACTACAGATGCTACAGCCACACAAACGCCTCCGGGAAACCCATGTACGAGATTGCACGAACTGTCAATGTCAGACGACAAATACATACTTCGCCAGGTGCAACACAATAACAAATCTCATTCTCTCCACAGGTGACGAACTGCTGGATGCTGGGGATGGAGCCAGCAGCCAGCACAGCCAGCCTACAAGCCCCCAACGAGGACACACGGATCTGGAGGATCTGTCCTCCTCTTCGGACACGGACAACCAAGCAGGCCCATCTGGTGTGGCAGGGCCCAGCCGCTCCCCAGGACCCCTCCTACCCACCAACCCATCATCCAGGGCTGCTGAACATTCCCAGCCCCCTGCTGCCACTGTCGTTGCGCCCACACCCACGGTCATTGTGGCCACTACCACTGCCGCAACCGCCACCATCGCCGCACCGACCACCACCGCCGCCACCACCGCCACGTCTTCGCTGGTACCAGCCCCAGCGCAGGTGGTGGCCCGGACGACTGGATCCACCCTGGGTGCCACAGCGAGGACCGTGGTGAGCAATGTGGCTAGTGGGCAGGCCGGTGGCAGCAGGACTGGTAGGAGGAGCAGGGTCAGGGAAACGCCAGCCTCCCCTGGGAGCCATGCCCTGCCTCACATGGCCAGAGTCCTTGGGGCCTATGAAGAGGCCCAAGGACAATGGGTCCGGTCTGCTTCAGACACGCGTGAGGTGCTGGGGGTGCTGAGGTCCATGGACGCCCGTATGGGCCAAATCGTGGACCTCATGGGACAGCTGGTGGTGGCGGTGAGGTCACAGCCAGGGACAGCAGCTCCCCCTCCGCCACCACCTGCCGGGGCGCAGGGTGGAGCAGCAGTGTCCAGTTCCCCTGCGTCCACAGCCAGTGATCACACCTCAACCACCAGCATGTCGCAAGCAGGCACCCCCCCTCGCAAACGTGGAAGGGGCCGTCCGAAGAGGAAACAGATCTCCCGGGAGGACTTCGCACGCTCCAGCCGCAAGTGAGGCAGCCAGCCAGCCTTCCGCCAGCCTTCCTTGACCAGCCACTGCATTGACTTGGATACGATCCCACTCCACACAGCCATCTGGATGGCATGTGTGTGTTGGACTATGGACATAGAACCAGTGGGTACACCCTGATCATCACACAGCCATGACCGACAGCTCATTGTCACTGCACGCACCACTTTTGTCATCACCTTACACACAATCACATGTCACAGTTAGTAATAAATGCACCTTTTTCACTAACTGCTGTTTGTGCCCTGTGTTTTAATTGTACGGAATACAACGGCCACCTTGGGCGGAAAGGCACCTGATGCGTGGCATGGCAATGGAACCGGAGGGCCTGTATGGACCTAGGGGTGGGAGACAGAACAGGAGCACATTCAATGAGTGTGTCACACACCCATCACACAGTACATGTCAACAACTACAAGCAATGTACACACATCGCACAGAGCAATAGGGCACAATGCCACAGCCACCAACAGTGGCATACTACCCTGGCCATGGAGCATTGACACACAGCACGCAGTGAACAAACGGCCACCCTGACACAGCACACACACACCTGCACAGATACAGCCACATCAGCCGTCGTACATGGACACTCACTGTCAAGTGAAGTAGCGGGCGATGAGCTGCTGCCGCACATTACCAGCTTCCTCCTCTCCACTGTCCTCCTCACTCGAGCTGTCCTGGTCTGCGGGCTGGGGCCCTGGTTGATCTCCGTCATCCACGATGAGGGGGATCTGCTTCCGAATGGCCAGATTGTGCAGCATGCAGCACGCCACCACTATCTGGCACACCTTCTGTGGGGAGTACGCCAACGCACCCCCGGTGCGGTCCAGGCACCTGAACCTGGACTTGAGGAGGCCAAAGGTACGCTCGACCACACGTCTGGTCCTCCCATGTGCCTCATTGTAGCGATCGTCTGCTGGGGTGCGAGGATTCCTCAATGGACTGAGCAGCCATGCCCCATTCGGATACGCAGAGTCACCTGGGTGTGAGGGACACAGAGAACCGTTGCAATTCCAACTGGACAGGGGACAGCATCGCACAACCAGCACGCTACACCACTCCACATACTCACCGACAATACAGGCACGATCCTGTTGCATATTGGACATCAGTCGTGGCAAGATGCTGTTGCGCATTATGTGTGCGTCATGGGCCGAGCCTGGGAACTTTGCACACACGTGGGTGATCACCATGTCCGCAAGGCACACCACTTGCACATTCAGGGAGTGCGTGTGCTTCCTGTTGCGGTACAGGTGCTCAGTGGCCTGTGGTGGAACAAGGCCGACATGTGTGCAGTCAATGGCTCCAACGACGTGTGGGATTCTGCCAAGGGCATAGAATGCACCCTTCACTGCCGCCAATTCACGAGCCCTGGGGAAGCGGATGTACCTGTTTCGGTACAGCATCATGGCTGCCAGTACATCCCTCAGCACCTTGCTGAACATGGGCTGGGACATCCCTCCTCCAATGCCCACTGTGTGCTGGAATGACCCAGTGGCGAAGAAATGCATGGCGGCCATCACCTTAGCCGTGGGGGTGACAGCAGTCGGATACACCCTGCGGGGACGGAGATGGGGTTCTAACATGGCACACAGTCGATGCAGGGTTGGCCTGTCCAGCCGAAACTTCCTAATAACCTCTGTATCGTCCATGTCCGCCAGCAATTGGTATGGGCGGTCAATGTTCGGTCTCCGCCTAGGGACAATGGCAGAGGACACATGTCAATGCAACACGACACATAGCAATTTCGCATACACATCACTGACATGACTGAGCAAGCACATGAGCCACAGCCCAGCTGTCAAGCTGGGACGGCACGGCCACAATACACTTACACAGGTCTCCCAACAATGGCAATGGCTAGTGATACAAACCACTGCCATGTGCATGCACATGGGGATCTAGGCCCCAATGACTTGCGGGGCGTGCTGATGGGGACTGACTGCATATCCGTCAAGCGGCAACGCCACGGCAACATGAATGTCTGCTGAGCATGGAACTGCTTCCGCGGCTGGATGAGTATGGCACACGACGACGACGATGTGGGCACAGGCTGAGCGGCGCCAAAACAAGTGGGACCTGTGGCACGAGGGGATATGAGACAGTAGTAGGTGTCAGCACTGCACCCTATGTACAGCACTGTACGGATCACACCTCCCGAAACATTGACAGGTGTCCACATTGACAGCCCCATGCCAAGACGGCTGTGTGCTTGCAGTCACACGTCACAGGTGAGAGGTTACATTGCACGTGCCAGGTGGCAGTCGTACATAGTGGGAGCTGGCATGTGTGTGCATGTGTCTCCTGTTCAGGATCCACCAGATGGGCGCTGACTCTGTACTGACCATTGGACACAGCATGTTCCGTGGAAGGCTTGTGTGTGTGGGATGGTGGCACTGGATGTGCCTCCGTTGGGTGGGGGGCTATGCACAGGGCGGGTACGTCGATGATTGCGCATTGTTGGTCACGGTGGGTGCACCCACTAAGATGTGTTGCCCTGTGTTCAATTCCTATGTCCGCATGATGATGGACTGTAGATGTGGGCAGACTACACATTGGTCGATGTGCTGTCTATATGCATGTGCCTTCACACCAGGCACAGCTGCCCCTGCACATGTGACCCCTGCTGGACTCGCTGCTGGGTCTGTGGAGCTGATGCACCTTCTGCGCGTGGGGCGGGCAGCTCTCCTCACTTCCCTCATTGCGCATGTCATGACTTTGCCGCAGGTGACATGGATCATGGAGGGCCCACATGTACGCGTGGGTAGGCTACACATGATTGTACACTGGTCGCCACCCCCAGTCAGTGTTTCGAATGGGAAGGTTGTCGTGCTGGTGGTATGTTCGATGTGGCGGATGGGCGGGCCTAGGTGCGGGCTTACATTCCGGACATGGGGGGTAGTTGTATTGGCGACTAGTTGCAGTACACACGGGACACGTCTCTTCCTTTCCACATCTGGGTCATCCCTTGTACTAACTGACAGTGATACAGTCATCTTCGCCCCAGCCCTCATGTCCTCCCCTCGCTCCCCCAATATGCATGCTCACCTGCGAGGCTAGCGCTTGCACAGGCAGCCCCAAGCTCGCACCAGAGAGGGCAAGGAGTGTATGTGTGGGTCCAGTCGCACGAGTGGGCTGTCTCAGGGTATGATGTGTTGCGGGACGCCGTCCACCTGCGTGGTGCCCCAAATGGAGACCCGGCCTGCATGGACTATGCATCACAGTCTTCGCCTTCCGGATCCGCCACCTGCGACACCCAGTGGCTGTGGCTGCCCTTGCGGCCAGGCCACGTCCGTCTGTGACTGATGGCCCACACATTCACTCTTTGGCCTCTCTGGGGAGGGCTCGGGGGTGGTGGCGCACGCGCTTGCACTTAGTCGCAATGGCATGTGGCGTGGTTGGTATGATGGGCAATGGATGGGATGGTGCGAGCCACCTCCCGTGACGTCAGTGCTGCTCGTGCTGTGGTGCGTCCCCCTACACTTCCATTTGACTTGTGCCATGCTAGACGTTGAGGTTCTATTGCCTGCGTGATATGACCAGGAGGAGCGCGAGGAGACCTCTCACACACCATGCTCCACTGCCATCCCGTGCCCTGTATCGCCTGTGCGGATTGACTATGTTGGGGTTACACCTGGTCGACTGGGGCTGTGTGTGCCTTGTCAAGGGGCATGGCGGGCGCACAACAGGATCCAGCTTGTCCACAGAGGGTGGGCTGAGGTGCGCCTGGTACCGCTTTGTACGTGTGCCCGGCTGCTGTGCACACACGTGTTCACTCCCCCCGACAGGTGTCCTCTCACAATGCCCAGGGAAGCGGTGGTGTACTGTTCATGACCCCTCCCAACACGGCGTGCTCCAACTTGGCATGTGCGCATCTACCCGTCACACCCACCCACCTGAGCACTGCGTCCATACGACTTCACACGACACATGTGTGTCTTCCACAGTAGTGCTACTCATTTGCGTTGACATCCAATACCAGTGGACTACATGGTCATGTCACGACTGCCGTGTACTTCACATACTCTCATCCTCTCTCATTCGTACTTGTGAAATGAGTCAGCGGAGACAGTTTTGGTTTCAAACATTATATTGAGTCTTCTGTCCTCTGTGATGCAGTATAGTGGACACTACTGGCAGTGGAATACATGTTGAGGATATACTGAGCATGATTGCAAATGGGATAGGGTGTGGGGTTACATGTGATTGGCTGTTGCATGTGGGATGTGGGCTTCAGAGTGACATCTGCTTGGCCAAGGTTGTGCTAATGTACATTTACGTATAGCTGCGGAGCTGCGGACTTTGACACAGACGGTATACATGTAGCCTACCAGACCGCTTGGCATCATGGGCACAGTCCATCTCAGTTCCATGTGACAGGTTTGCTGCGGTTGTTCCTCATGCACGCGTGCATGTGAGATGACATCAGGGCATGTGCTTGCGTGCATGCAGCGGCGTGCCACTTGTTGTTGCACTGTGGTGGTTACTGGACATGTCACAGTCACTGGGGTCGTGTTGTTGTTGTATGCACTTGTCGTCCATGCAAAGGTCCTGGTATGGGATTCCCGGGGCGGGGGTGGGAGGGGTGCAGCACCCACAGACTCCAGGCGACCTATTCATGTCCACTGAGCGGTGTGTGTGTCCATGTGCGCTGGATCCATGTCGTGTCCTGGTTGTTCGTGCAGTTCCGTCCATGTGGGTGCGATACACAGACCCCATGCCACTGCCTCCCACGATGCATGCGGTGTTCCTGGATGTGATGGGGAACAGTGTGCATGTCCCGGTCATATCCGATGTCATGGCGATGTCGTTGATGGTGTGGTTACAGTTGCCGGTCGTTTGGTATGGCTGTTGTGGTGGTGACTGGCCAGTCCGTGCGGAAGCTAAGCATGGGTGCGGGGTTGGACATCATAGGTCACTCGGGGAACCTGCGTTGTGGTCCGACGTATTTACAGGTTGTCAGGTATGCGATGCCGTCCAGCAGGGCTTCCATGTCATTGGTGGTGTACATGTTTGCCAGCCAATGAAGCGGATGGTGGCTGTCAAGGTGTTGTTCGTAAGTTGTCCCTTGGAGGACCATGATGGGGCATGCTGGGTGACATTCGATGTAGCTGTTCTCGATGATCCGTCGTGTGGAGGCACAGTGGTCCCATTTCAGTGCGGGTGCGATGTTGGCCACATACGCCATGCCCCCATAGGCAGAGCAGGCCCTGTCGTGTGCGTCCAGAGGGAGGAGTAGTGGTAGCAGGTCCGCCTTCAGACATGCCGGGTTGGAGAGGCATATCTCGACGGGATGCTGGTAGGGACACCTCCGACAGTAGAAGACGGGCATGACGCAGCTGAACAATGTGATGCGGTAAGTCAGTCGGTAACTTACGTTCAGCAGGGACAGGAGATCGCATCCCAATATATGTAACAGGTTGATTTTGTACAGCTTGAGCTGTTCGGCGTAGTTGGGTAGGTGTGTTGCGGTTGCCATTTCGCAGCGGTGCGTTGTGGTGGCGTGCTCCGGCTGTGTGTGCAGTCTGCAATGTGCACGCTCCGAGGTTGCTGTGAGCTCTGTGTAGTCGTAGGGAGACAGGACTTGTGTTCTGTTGGCTTGTTTGGAGGACACGGGCCCTCTTCCCACATGCTTCTCAGACAGTTCAAGGTCAGTGCTGTGTGACTCCTTCCAATTAACTTGCATGTGGCCGACATGGGGGAGTGTTTTCTTCTTTCTTCCCCGTCCGTTGTGTGCTTCTGTGATATGCGCTATCTGCCCTGTGGTCGGTCTCCTCGGCATGCCTGTGTTGGTCTATTCTTGGACAATGGCTGTATTCACCGGCTTCTGTCGTAGGGCTGTGGTTTCGGAGTTGGAATGGAAGGTCATTCAGTGCTGTCTGCTCTCCCTTGTGTGGGCGGCAGGCTGCCTTTCCGCTCTGCGTTGGGCCTTGTGTGTGAATGTTATTCTTGGGCCACCTGTTGTCGGTCCCCGGGCTCTTTGGTGTTCCGTTTTATATGTCTTGTTCATATGTGCAGGGTGGTATGGGTGTTTCTGTGTGGTACTGGCGTTCCTCTTCCCGAAGGAGCCCTGCTTCTCCTAGTTGGTGTTGCCGCCGCTGTGTGCTACGCCATGTTTGTTACACTGGGGTGTGTCCTGCTGTTGCGTGTCTTCACTGACATGTGTGCGTCGGTTGTGTGGCGTTGGGTGTTGTCCGTGAATTGGGCGTTGAGGACATGTCTGTGGCCGGCCTGTCACGTGTCATGTGCGTTCGGGGTGGGGCTGATGTGTGTGCTGCTTGGTTGTATCCCTGTGTCTGTGTGCGACGCATGCATGGCGCTGCGGTTGGCCTCTGCGTTGTGCGCATGTGTGGCGGCGTCATCGGCGCTTTGGGGCCGTGACGGGGTGGTTGGTTCCTAGTCCCAGGTGGTGTGTACACATGTGTTCCGCGATGTTACGATTTGGCCTGTGTGTCATATGTGGATGCAATGGTGGATGTGTTGTGTACACGCGCTGGTGGGGGGTTGTCCGCTTTTTCCGCCCTTGCACTGTGTGCGCTGTTTGCGTGCACTTGTTGTGTGTGTGCCTACCTGCGTCTCCGCGGTACGTTGCGTCCTTGGTGGTGCATCAGCAGAAGCATGGGGAGTGCCTGCAGTGCTGGATTCATGCTCGGGGAGCCGCTTCTTCGTTGTCCGTGCTCGGCATCCGTGTTACCGCTTCGGTTTGTCGACGGTATCTCTTGGCCGTGGGAGCCGTTTGTTTGCGGCATCGTAATTTATGCGCCGGGCGGGACGTGTTTCGTCGGACGGTGTGTGTCAGTTGAGCTGCGCCGCTACATGTACGGGCGCACTTTGATGGCGGACGGTGTTGCTGGCTTGCCGGCGGTGTTTGGCCTACTTTTCGCATCGTAATTGGACGGGCGTGTGGACTGCTGCGTGCCGGCGGTAACTGGTGGTTTTGCATCCGCCAGCACGGCGGTGGTGCTTCCGCCCGCCATCGTAATGTGCCCCTATATTTTTGCAAACAATATTAATGCTTTTATATTTAAAAAAATGATATTTCTTACCTTAAATTCGATATTCTTGACCACGATATTCTTGCTGTCCATATTTCTGAATCACAATATTTCCAACTCGATATTTGTGTAAGTCGACATTTCCAACTCGATATTCTGTCTCAGCACCGATGTAGTTATGCACGCACTATGCAAGCGCTACTGTTGTGTATATTCAATGTCATTGGTCGGTACATGTTTATGTTCTACTGGCATTCTGATTCTTGGGAGTGTTCCAGTGTCAGTTGCACTGCCACTCTCCAAGCGCATGGATGCTCCATAAAGAGTTCTCTACTTACTTCATTGTGGAGTTTTCACTTTTAGAAATGGTTATTAGAATTTCCAAACTGTTTATGTGCCAAGCCGTGTCAGTACCACTCCATGCTTTAGAAGGCTATTGGGAATGCAGTCGGATAGCACTATTTTGGCATGTCACTTCTAGCAATCATTCCCTGTGTTTTTCCCACCCAAATCCTCGGCACACTGAATACCTTCTCTTCCAATGGTTTTCAATGGGGAGTGGAGAGGAAACTCCTGTGCAGCCTTTCTCATCATTACTTCGGAACACTAGCAGTACTTCTGTTAGAGAAGCACACGACAGACAGGAAAATGCGTCCATTTTATTTCCTTTCAAGCCTGATTTCCACAAGGACAAATGACCTTGCAATTCTAATGACTGCACATAGTTCTGCAGTGTTTCAGAGGACAGAAAATTTCAGTTCTCCGTTTTCTTAGCGCGACAAACATCAACTCACAGCTTCTGAAAAAAAGTCTGCAAATAATATCGCTATCTCACGTACAGTGTTACCATTGCCATCAAAATATTATTTTTCTAGGCCATAAGCCTGACACACATACTTTAGAGCATTTGGGCCTTATTACGAATACGGCGGTCCTCAGAACCGCCATACTCGTGGTGGCGGTCCGACCACTGCTACACTGCGGGTCCACCAGCAGTATTGTGAGTGTGGCGGTCGGACCGCAACGAGACCACAACGAGATCGCCGACTCCGCTGGGATAAAGGATCCCGCTGGGCCGGCAGTCTGAAAATGGCCTGAATATGCAGGTGCTGCGGGCACCGCTGAGCATATTACGAGTTGCCTTTTCACTGTCCTTTTCATGGTGGTGAGCCCGCCATGAAAAAAGTGGTGGAGAGGCAACTAAGGGGGCCCTAACTTGGCCCGCTAAGGCATCTGGGCCTGGGGGTGCATGCGTGGGACACACATAGTGTGTCCCCCTCTTATTGCACCCCCGTTTCTGCAAGGTGTGGCATGCATGCCACACTATGCAGGAACATGCTGCAGGTGCTGTCACAGTGGCAGGCTGCATGTTAGGCTCTCCTATGAGCCTAACAGTCCACCCCAGTGAGACCGCCGCAGCACAGCCTGCCCGGCATGGATTATACTCGTAATCCAGCCAGCAGGCACACTTTGGGCATGGCGGTCCTCCTATTGACACCGCGCGGCGGTGGCGGGCCAACAGGAGGACCGTCAAACTCCTAATAAGGCCCTTAATGTTTTCATGTTGGCATACAATCTGGCCTATTTTGTATGTAACACATGTATTACCAGTAACTCTGCAATGGTTTTAAGTAATCAGGCAAATAAAGATTGATTGATTGGTGATATGTATTACCAGAAAAGCAGTGCCAAAAACAACAACATAAGGTCCGCAACAGATGTGCTGTCAAGCCAGACGTAAAAACTGACTAGTTGCAGTATATTGGGCAGCCAGTCCAAAATCACTTCAGGTGGCTTTAACAATGATGGATGGACCGGAGGGCAGTGGGTGCCAGGGAGAGGACGAGACAATTTTTCGAAGCCTCGCTGTTGCCCTCCCCTAATGCCAGGCCTATGTATTGTTTACAGACACTTCTATGGTTTTGACCTCTCTTTTCTGTATAACTTGATGCCAACTGACTACATCTATCTGCTCAGCAAGTCAATCAGTAATTATGATGTATGTACATATGGGTATTTACATAGCGCAAACCTATCTAGGAAGTGATTAGGTGCTGATTTTTTTATTGTATCAAATGTTTAGAATTACCGTTTAGAATATTCGATGAGCTCATCAAGGCTGGGTTCTGACAATGTATGTAAATAAAGTGTAGGCAGAATAAAACCGCGCCTTGGCTCCTCACGCGCACTATATATTGAGCATCTGTGAGTGACAGCTCAGAGACTGGGGGGGATATTCACAAGGAAGTGGCGGAGAGAGGCGTTAGCCTTCTTGGCTTAACGCCTCTCTCCGCCACTTCGGAAACACAAGGCAGCACCATATTCACAAGGATGTGGTGCAGCCTTGCGTTTCCCCCTGCGATGGCGCTAAGCTTCACAACTTAGCGCCAACGCAGGCACCCTTGCACTAGAGTGCAAGGGTGTCTGCAAGCAGGGAGGTTTGTTTATGTACAGGAAGATGTCCCTTCCTGCACATAAACAAACCTAAAATGCCAGTTTGTAACTTACATATGTGCTGCTTCATGCAGCACACATGTAAATTACAAAACGGCATTTTAAAAAAAGGTTTGTTTATGTACAGGAAGGGACACCTTCCTGTACATGAACAAACCATGGCATTTCGCATTTTCCATGTGTGCTGCACAAGGCAGCACACAAGGAAAAAGTAAAAACGAGGAGAAATAAAGCATTTCTCCTCGTTTTAAGACCAGGGTTATGGCTTAACGCTGCCTTGTGAATAAGGCGAGGCCCCTATCGCCAGTGACGTTGTGGTGGCGATAGGGGCTTGTGAATATGCCCCTGGTTTTAACAGTCCCAGCAGGAAGATGGGGAAGTGGCCCCACTCATATCTAAAAACCACTGCAGCTAGTCGCTGTGTCTTCAAGTGGAGCTTTCGATGCATTTCATAAGCAGATAACACTATTGACGTGTCATGAGAACGATTTGAGACATTTTTACTGTAGGTCCAGGCAAAAATGTACTGCAAAATGCACCTTTCGCTGTAACATTTTCCCGAATATGCACAAGAACAACGTAAGGTGAACTGCTGTTGTTTGCCGTGCTTTTATTTAAATGCATCCACTTTGCGCTAAAATATAGCAAAATTATGATTTTGCTTTACACGTAAATATATGTAATTCCACATAATTTTGCTGAAATTTCGAATAATTATCCAAAAGCAAATTACGGGAATTTCTCACACCCCACTCTTTAGTCGAGTTTATCTCACTTCCAAAGTTTGTGCGTTTGCAGCAAGTTCAGAAATGTTATTTCTAGATTTTAAAAGCATCCCTGTGTTCTAATGTGCCCTATGATTCTGTCAGGTATGTATTTATATTTCAATATGAAAGCTACATCAGCCATAACTAATTCATTCTTCACAGTGTAACAAGCTTTACTAAGTACTGTCCCAAGCCGTGCAGGGATCCTGGAGAGAAGACATTTGAAAGGCATTTTAATTTTGAGGCACCACGCAGAGGGCATTAATCTTTCTTGTGATTTTCTCCTAGTGTAGGCTACAAAAGACATGTAATGTGCCAGCCTCGTTATATCAATCATCCGTGGGAATTTAGATTCACAGTGTGATAAAGGCAACAACATTTCATACCCAGAGGCAATTTATCCCATATGTTTATGTTGTTCAAAATAAAGAAAAAAAATATCATGGCATTATTATTTTTAAAAATGTAAATAAAACATGATTAGTTGAACGGCGAAGATATGATCACATTGATGAATGTATTTCATCTTTCTAATTAGTTATAGTGAAGCTTGCACTTTTGGGTTTTGGGTTAGGTGGTGTGAAGGGCTCGAATTTCTGTTATTCACATATTCAAGTGCAAGGTTACCAATAAAGATGATCATTATTCAAGTTTTATTCACACAGCATATGAAT
Source organism: Calotriton arnoldi (assembly GCA_963921515.1). Classification (NCBI taxonomy): domain Eukaryota; kingdom Metazoa; phylum Chordata; class Amphibia; order Caudata; family Salamandridae; genus Calotriton; species Calotriton arnoldi. Next base: position 983,887 of record CAWUFW010007435.1, on the reverse strand, counting down.
CGGAATATAAGTAAGTACGAATCAAACACGAAAGACATAACGATAAACAACATAGAATTACTGAGCAATGCAGTTAACAACACCCTATTGTATACTCTATTCTAAACAGTATACAAAAAGAGAAGGGTAGATGATGCAAAGCCCGTAGTGGGAAAAGGTCATAGGGCCCAGTTCACAAAGGCATTTATAAATGTGTGCTTTAGAAATTCACAAGTTATAGTCAGGACTGCAATTTATAACTGTATCTCATATGGAACAAATTATGAGAATTCAGATTTGAAACGTCATTTTTTTACATTCCCTTTTTTTCTGGCCTCCTCTTATGGAATCTGTACAAAACTTGCCATGCTGAACGAAAACTAGAGGCTTTTTACTTTGGAATGTTTTGTGCAGATGTGCCGAACAGTGCCAAAGTTATTAAGAGATCTAAAACTAAAAACTCTGACCCAACCATAACAACACAACAGAAACTCTGACCTAAACCAGAGCTATTGCGACACACACACACATACACACAGAGACACATATATGTTTTCACTAAAAAAATAAAGGCTAAAGGGACATTTTAGTTAGGTTCAGATTTTACACACAAATTATCAATGATGTCATAGAAGATGACATAACTGATGCAAAATGTGGGATGTATCAGTGACTGTATGGGTGTGTGAATGGCTGTATGGCTGTGTGACGGTGTGTGAGTGGTTTTCTGGGTGTGTGAGAGAGTGAGTGAGTGTTTTTTTAATTGGGGTCTGGATGCGTGGATCCGCCGTAGATTCATACAGGGATCTGCGGGTCCTTGCGCCCCCCCCCAAAAAAACATTTTGGGCAATTTCATGTCCATGAGAGGTACCTCACATCAGTCCCATGGAGTCAGAATACCTCCGTCCTTACCCCTTATATCCTCTTTAGATTTTATTCTCCCCTCCCTGGAAACTTGTACCAATTGACAAAATGGCTGCCACAACTTATCTCTCAGATTGTGGCCAGCCAATCACAGCATTGCTGTTGGTGCATGGATCCGCGTCTCTAGATATGCATAAATCTTTTTTCTTTAATAACTCCAAAACTGCTGAACAGATTTACATCAAAATACAAAAAGCACTCTTTCTGGACCAAGATCTAGCTTTTTGCCAAATTTGGTGCAATTCCGTTCAGCAGTTTGGGCTGTAATAAAATTCCCTATGGAAATTGCATGAGAAAAATATTTTTTGGGACCCTTTCTTTTTCTTCGCCCCAGCGTCATGAATCACCCCAAATTTTTCCATACAGCAGCCAAAAAGAGTGGCAAGCTGTTTTGACAATTTCGTGAAGATATGTCAAACGACACCTAAGTTATTAGCAAAACAAAAAACGCTTTTCCTATGGAAGCTAGGCCCTAACTATAACTACCTACTGGCAACCACCATTAGGATATATTTTTTATTTTGCTAATACCTTTTGCGCCATTTAGGGAATCTTCATTAAACCTTCTAAAATAAAGATATATCCACCTCAACTCCTTCCTAGAAAGTTTTGGGGTGGTCTGTCAAGCGGGGCAGAGAAAAAGGGTGGTTCCTATGCAAATTCCCATAGGAATTTTAGACCCTGATCCAGAAAAAAATCGCTGAACAGCATTGCACTAAATTTGGCAGAAAGGTACCTCTACAAACAGAAAGTGTGCTTTTTGTGATTTGGTGCAAGCCTGTTCAGCCAGTTTTGAGAAATTAAGTTTAGAAAAATAGATATAATTCTACTGTTGGTCCAGCGAGGGTAGTGTGGTACTCCTGCTGAGCTGCAAATTAAATAATAGAGCGTTATGATTGGCTGAGAGGTTATTTTAGCCTCTCAGCCATCACAATAGTGCAAAACCGGAATGGTCCTGCTTTCATGAGTGATCTGACTGGCTATCTTCAACGTTGAGGGAAATGTTGTTGCTGCCGTTGCAGGACAGGGGGATTCAGTGTCCGTGTCCTGGATTTGTGCAAAGAAATAGGATATAAGGAGCAGGGTAGGGGGTAGCCTTACCCTCTCGGCGTTTGTGGGGGAATCTAAATTTAAAAAAACGCAGCCAGCCAGTCTGGCAGTACTTTTGTGGGACCCACTTGTGACATCTGGCAGGAGTCCCGCAGGACCAAGTGTGGCCTTCCGTATACTCCCACAGAAGTACCATAGGAGTACTTCAAGAGTACTGCAGAACTGGAAAAAAAAAAAAACATTGCGCTGTGCCCAATCCCACTCCGTGGGCGGCAAGGGGTAGGTTGCCGGTGGAGAATTGGCAACAGGGCCTGGCCATATGCCAAAGGTCATGCGCACCAAGGGGGTTGGCAGTCCGCAGGGCAAATCCCTGCGTATACTTGCTGCATCCAACTCCCTGCTGCACATTGTCTAAATTATGCTCCGTGAAGTGATTGGATGAATATGATTAAAAAAAAAAAAAGAAAATCACTTAAAAACCAAAGGTTAGAATCATGGTGTAGTCTGGTAAGCTAATAATATCTTACTTTATGTTAAAAATAAAACCTCAGAAATTCACTGAAAAAACAAAGGTTAGAGTAACATTAGGTAAGTTACTAGGAAGTTATGTTACATAAAAAAAACTAGAAAATCACAGAATATGATGATATATCTTAGGTGTGTACTACCATGTTAGATCTCAAGACATTTGTGGGTGAGGCTTTAATTTCCTCTTACCTGTTTCCCTAGGATTCATATCTCTCTGGTCATTTAGCTCGTGACAGACTGCAACAAAAAATCTAAATATCTCTTGAGTTCGACCTAGATCATATGTTTTCTGGCTTGCAGATTTGTTTTAACAGTATCTTAATTCGATCCAAGATTGCAGATACATATCCATCACCCTCCCCACTTCCTTTGGAGAATTTATGATGATAAGGACCTATGAACCGCCTTGATGGCGGTCCACGAACTACCAGACTGGCGGTCCGCCCTCCGTATTCTGAGTTTGATGTTTGGACCGCCACTGGACCGCTGTGGCCACCGGGGATCCTGGTTCCTGCGGCAGTGAAGCAGGTGTCAGGCTGAGTAATATGCTGGCGGTGCCGCTGCGGCACCACCACTCATATTACGAGTTGCCTCACTACCCGCCTTTCCATGTTGGTGAGCCAGTCATGGAAAGGCTGCCGGTGAAGCAACAAAGGGGCCCCTAACAGGGCCCACTTGTACCTCTGGGCCTGGGGGTTCATGCAGGGGGGCACATGTTGTGCCCCCCTGTAGATTTGCACCTCAGTTCCTGCATGCCGCACCATGCAGGAACGTATTGCGGAGGTGTCACGGGGGTGCCTGTCTGAGACTCACCTATGGGCCTTTAGACAGGCACCACCGTGACACCGCTGCAGCACCGCCCGCCCACCAAGGATTAAATTTGTAGTCTGGTGCGCGGTGTGAGTACAGCTTTGGCCCTTAGACTCCTCCTCAGGTTCAGAGGCCCAGTAGATTTAATGCACTTAAGTGTGCACTGTGTTGTAGCCTGCTGTCATTTTAGAAGCCAGCCCTGCCTTGCAGGCTGCCCTTAAAGTAAAACGTTGTCCAAATTCGACTTTGGAATTAAAGGTACTTTCAAAGTCTGAAACTACCTTATTTTTACATATATGTCACCCCTAAGGTCTGCCCTAGGTGCCCCAAGGGTAGGGTGCCATGTTAAAATAAGCAGGGACATTATAAAAGATGTAATATATGCCCTGGCGCTGGAACAACTGCCAATTTCAATTTTCCCCATAGTATGCATTAGCTCCATAGGCTAACATCGGAAGGCTTTATTAAGCTTTGATAAAGTCTAACTATTGACAGGAGTGAGCTAAATTAATACTTCAAAGTGCTAAAATAATAGTTAGAATACATCCAACAACTTGCCAAAGTTGATTTTATTATAATTATCACAGAAAAGAGGTTCTAGAACTTGCTTTTCTGATGTGCCGGAATCCAGCTCTGGGGCAGCCTCTCCTGATTGGCCAGCCATTGACAGGCGGAGCCAAACTGCTCTGATGAGGTGTTAAGTGGCCTGTAAGGAAACAAAGAGACATCTGGTGAGAGGAAATCTGTAGCTGCAGAGCAAAAGGCAGGAAGGGAGCTGGGTAGCCAAACTGGTCTTCAATAGGAGAAAGACAGAAAGGACAGGAACCAGGCCCACCCTCACTTCCTGCGCCCACAGCCAGATGGGAGCCCTTGTAATTGAATTAGCAGAAGGGCTGCAAGGGGAGCCACACCTGTAGGTTGGGTTAGCCAAACCTGAGCCTCCAGGAGAGGTTTCTCCCATTTTGGATTTTTGTGAACAGTGCTTTCTGGGACAAGAAAATGTCACAATTCAGGGGAAGTGGTCATCACAGAGGTTGTCACCCTGCACCCCATTATTCAGGGGTAGCCCCCTTGTTGCCAGCCCAGAAATCTGGATAAATGTGGGAGAGCTGCCCAGCAACTCCCTGAAAGCAACAGGTTAAAAGAGCTCCACCTTCAGCATCTCCACCAATAAGAACCCAGCTGACCAGCTTCGTCTGAACTTTGAAGTATTTGACCAGGTGAATTGTGGGTCTTGTAGTTCGAACTTCCTAAGGAGCAACTCAGAGCTTCTGGAACCTTGGATTGGTGTTATGGACACTTCAAAACCCCCAAAGGTCCTTCAGGAGGAAGATCCAGATGTTTGAGATCATTTGGAGACTTTTCATCTTAAAGCTCCATAAGTTGACTGACTCGTCATTGAGACCGGGCCCTACTGCTCATCGTAACCAACCCACGCTCCATCACAGTCAGCCTGAAACTTTGACTTTGTCCCAGTCAAGCGTGAGCAGATGTCCCAAGTTGGCGCTTTTGGCTTTTAGGCACTAGAAAGCATTTCATCTTTAACAATTCAAATTTCCGGTTCCCTACATTGGATTTTTGTCCGTTTGGTGTCATTTTAATCATAAAACTATTTCTTATTTTTATAAATTGGTGTTGGATTTTTATTGTGTGTTGTGTCCTACTTATTTACTGTTATTGGTGTTATTAAATGCTTTACATATCTGTCTCTTAAGTTAAGCCTTACTGTTCGTGGTTGGGCAAGGATTTATTTATTGAGACTTGACTGGACATTATTTGTGATTGTGGTGTTATTATTAGCTGTAGGTAACTACATTCAGCTACTAATAAACCGCCTTCAATATTGATGATCTTCACTATGTGCCTCAATGAGCCGGCTTGCATAGAATAAGCTGACTTCTGGGTATAGAAAAGGAATTAGTGTATCTTAACTGACGGTGAATCCCTTGTTATGATGTGACCTAATTGTTTAAGTTTAACAGGGATTAATTATCCTGAATTTGGTAAGTGCCCTGTTGGTGGCATTCTTAGAGTAAATGAAAATATTTCAATATATCTTTTACACACTTCCCGAATAAAAAAGGTGAAGTATGTTTATGATTACAGATATTTTAAAAGTAAATAATAAACAGCACACAATAACTTTTCTTGAGGTGCATGGTTAACAGTATTGTAAGTGCCCACAGTGAGGTCTCTAACTAGACTTATAAATAAAATGTATGATTTGTTTCACAAATAACAGATGACAATGGCAATCACCTTGGAATGATAATTGATCCACTGGATACTGTAGTTCCCATTTAATATTTTTTAAATAAAATATAGTTTGGGCGGTAGAGTGCCTGATCCACACAACTACTGTGCACACTATTCTACAATGCTTAAATGACTGGATACAGATCGGTGTTTCAAATGATGTTAGTGTGAAACTTTTCTTCTATCTGTGTACCCTTAATGATGAACTTCCTCATACAATACAACTATAGCAAAATGCTGACTTTTTATAAGGTCATGGTAGGATGAAAATATATGTTTCTACTGGTACATAAGTTCCTTGGAAGAGCATTGTTGTATATCAATCTAAAATGGGCATCTCGGAATGTTGTTTTTGATTGTCTTTATTGAGTGCAGTAATTAAACTATTTAACTTCAAGACTTCTTAGAGGTGGAATGCTGAAGTCAGGGAAGGTGCTTTTATTCCATGGCTGTTGAAGACAGCCAAACATTCTAGTAGTTCTGTACCTGAAATATAACAAGATAGGAATGGGAGCTTTTCAATTCTCCTTGAAATCAAATCTTTCAGTAGGCAATGATAAATGGGGACATTTTGCCTTCACAAAGTGGGCATCATCTCTTGCATGCCCTTCAAAGAAATACCTTAAACAAATTAGAAATTACCCAAGATTATAATTCAGTAGCATGAATTATTTTAGAAGGCAATTGACATTGTTCAGTGAAGTTGTGTGACTAAAAGTAGAACACTTGGATGTAATTTAGATGCATGACAGCCCAGCATAGTTGATAACAATGAAGGTAGATGAAGCATTTGAACCCTGTCTTTTTCAGTTTCCTTTTATATGTCTTTCTAATAATGGTAAATGGTCTGAGAACACTACTTAGTCATGCATTTGCTATCAAGGGCTCCTAGTGAATGTATTTATATTAAGGATACTTTGATGTATTTAAACCACTAAGTGAATTACTTGCAATAGCACCAATAAGTAGTAAAGTCCTTTATGTTTGGGTAAATAATATTCAGCACACTACCTACCCAACAAGACACATGCCAGCTTATGCACTGGTCACTAAAGCACTGCTCCCTTGCACCGGATGGATGACAGCATACCTGGGGTATGGTATTCAGTCCTGTTTTTGAAGAGACGTTTGATTGGGTCAGTGGCATTTGAGGAATTGAGTCTTATATGATTGACTGTAACCCAGTACGTATGGTGTATCCACCAGTATTGTGTTTGCCTCTATAAGGGAGACTGCTCTTAAGCCTCCATAAGTCTGCCTCTCCTCCTTATTAATGCTGTACTATAATTGCGTAAATTGTGAATACCCACTTTATCATTGTACTGTTTTTTATATGTAATAATGCGTTGGGTGTAGAGAGGAAAGTATTTCTCTTTTCTAAAAGGTAAACCATTGACTGGACACTAGTTTATTATTTTTTATTGCACATGCACTGAGTTTCCTAAGTAAACCTGAATAGACCATGATCGTCAATGCTAAAGGGGTGTTCTTCCTACTCAGATTTGAGCTCATTAGTAAGGAGTCCCCCAGGTACCAGGGGTAAAAGGCTTCCATTGATTCAATTGGAGCCCAGTAACCCAGATTGCCTTGGGGGCCGCACAACCATGTCCCACTCCATCACTAACTGTCAAGTCCGGTTCCTCGGAAGTGATGCTCTCAAGATGCCCTCCTTCTGGCAGCACCAACTCTGAATTTTATATTTCACCGGAATATCAATGTGGACAAATGAGGGGAAGGAAGTTTGGGAGGGTATTGCAGGGATGGAGACCTGGCAGGAAAAAGGTTAGTCAACAATTCTTAGTTCTATTTTCACAAAGAATTGTTCTTACATTTCATACAAGAAGACGTGATTGTTTCCACTAAGCAAAGTCCAGAATTACAGTTCCTTATGTTAATTATCACAAAGTTCTTTATATTACTGAATCAAAAGCTGTAACAGTTTTTACCTACCTTGGTGCTATTTCCATTCACCCATATTTTAATATCTATTTGTGTTTTCTGGCACAGATAAATCAAACAGATACTATTCTCATTGACCACCAATAACGCATATATCCACCTCCACCTGAAAACATTTTAGGCAGCGAGACTAACACCTAAAAGTTCCTGACCAACTTAGGTTACTGCTAATGTTTTTTTACAGATGAATATCTGGAGATGACATGCCCAATGATATTCGGTATAAGTAAATGTTGGAAACAAAAAGTGCTCACAAAAGAAATGAACAATGTACTCTAAAGATGCTACCAGGTTAGCTGAAAGCATTCGTTGCTCTGCATTGGTAGGGGACACATTGGCACTTCAATTTCCACTCTGTGTCACTAGCTCCCTTCTTTCCGCGTTAGAGGCCTTCTTCTACTGGGTTAGATGCACTAAGGACTCTGGACATTTTGCAATGATTCTAAAACACGCACAACACTAATTCCCTACATTGTTGTTGAAGGAAAGACTGTGGGGTGCATGCAGGAAATCATCATTGCAAAGGTATGGCAATTTGATTAATGAACAAAAACATGGAAAGAGGTGTGGTTTCCAAATCAGACAACGTGATCTATACATTCTAGGGTCAGAGAGCTGAGTCAACTGGGTATTGCAAAATACAGAATCTGAGAACGCTTGAAGTTTCATGTACTAAAGGTTTTGGAGCTTGTGACGATTAGACACGATGGTATTAACAATAACCAGCACTTAATAAGACAATAGCCTTAGCTTTAATATAGTGAAACATTGTGATACTGCACTAGCAATACCTTACCTTTGAGAGCATAGCACCTTAAGCATCATCACCATTGTCGTTGGGGCATTCGAAAATAATCTGCCTGTAGTTGTAAGATTCCTCTGAAAAGGAAATGCTGATCTATCTCAAAGTTTTCATTAGAAAACATGGGCAAGGCTAGATAAACACAGGCTTATCAGAGGTTTTTGGTGGCCCAGGTAAAAAAAATTGACTATATTCCAGGTCCACGTATTTCATTTGGTATTTAGACACAATATAGAGTAAAAATTACTGAGATGCAGAAATATTGAGTTTTTATTATCATGATCCACAAATATCGTGTTGCAGGAATTTTGCTGACAAGAATATCCATTTTCTAAGGTAAGTAATATAAATTTCAAAAATATCTATGTTGTTAATATCGTTTACATAAATATCTATTTTGTTAATACCGATCCCAAAAATATCTATTTTGTTAATATCGTTTGCAAAAATATCATAGTTAATAATCTAATGTTTTTATTATTTTTATGCATTTTAGTATATATTTTATTGGTATATGTTATAAATTGTTCGTATAATTATTGTTAATGTTTTTTAATATAGTTTGTACATTTTTAATTGTTTTTAAATTTAATTGCCTTTTGTAATTATTTGTGTTATGGTTTAGGTGCGGGTTGTTGGGTTTGTAGGGGTACAGGGTGGGAAGTAATTTATTTACTAATTATTTTTTAATTATTATTAATTATTTAATAGATAATTAATTATATAAATTGTGTGATTAATTAAAATTTTGATCTATATTTTTGGTGCTGGTTGTGGGGTTTGTAGGGGTAAAGGATGACAAGGTAATTACTTACAATAATTAATGTCAGTTAATAATGATTTTTTAATTAATAAGTGATTATGTAAATTTAGTAATTAAGATTTTTTTATGTTACATATCAGGTGTGGGTTGTTGGATTTGTAGGGGTAAAGGATGGGAAGTTAATTAAATATGATTAATTTAATATTGGTTAATTATTATTAAATGTTTAATTGATAATTCATTACGTAAATTGTGTAATTGTCATAATTTTTAAGATATATTTTAGGTGTGGCTTGTTGGGTTTTTAGTGCTAAAATTAAGAAGTTAATTAAGAAATAATGTATTGATAATTAATTATTAATTTGTTATTAATTATTTACTTGATTATGTAAATTGTGAAATTATCATATTTGTTAAGTTATATTTTAGGTGCCTGTTGTTTAGTTTGTAGAGGTATTGGGTGGGAAGTTATTTAAGAAATAATAAATTAAAACTGTGTTATTTATTATGTTATATGTTAATTGAGTTATGCTTTTTAATTTCAATTACATTTTATTTGTTGGTTGTTATGATTGTGAGAATATAGTGTGCTATTTTAACTACATTAGTATTTGGTTTAATTTATAATAATTTTTAAACATTGTAATTAATATTTTATTTGTTGACATTTCATTCAAATTTAGACATATTATTTTTACATCTAAATATTTATATTTTGTATTATTTAATAGAGTTGTTAAAATATGTAATTTGTTTGGCATGAACTATCGGCTGGAGTGGGAATAGTATTTCTTACTTCCCTTGAGTCCAACGCTTTCCCTATTGTTGCACAGACTGGAGTGGGAATAGTAAATTTTACCCCTTCTGAGTTTAACGCTTTCTCTACTGTTGTATACATTGGAGTGGGATAGTTTATTTATTATTTATAGAGTTTTCGATCCTCAGGTTTTATCAATTCTATCTTTATATCTGGAAATCTTTAACTAAACTGGTTTTTATTGTGTCAAGTTGAATTTCTCCCAGTGGGTGTTTACTATTATTATTATTAGTAGTATGTAACTGTTTGTCTTAAATTCAATTTATTTATTTATATGTGTGTATCTTTTATGTTTTTCTTATATTAACCGAATAAAGATTATTCTGACTATTTATAGAGTTTTATTTTTATATTAATATTGGTTAAATAAATATTATCATTATGTGTTTGTGTGTTCAATTTCATATTTTTATATATATAAATGTATGACATTTTTAAGCTATTTTTAGTAAATCATATTTTTATATATTGTTTACTTTTTATGTACAATTAAATTGGAAATATTTGACTTTTTTTGCAGTTTATTTGTTGCACTTTTCATTTTTCTAATGTGTAAGTAAATATATGTATATACTGTCTGTTAACTTGCACTAAATGGTGAAATAATAATATTAAAATTGGTAATATCTAGCCCTGTGTTGCTGCTTTGTTTTTAACTGCATTGAGAGGAAAGCAGTAGAAAATTGTGAGTGTATATATATATATATATATATATATATTATCTACTGGCGGTCGCCAGTAGATAGTTATAGTTACAACCTATTATCCATAGGAAATCCGCGACATTCTATTTGAAATAACTCTCTTGCCGGTTGACGTATCTTCGCGAAATTTTCAAACTTTGTGGCCCGCTCCGGTCCGCTCCTACCCTGAAAGTCTCGGGGGATTCGTCAAGCGGGGGCCGAGAAAAAGGGGGTCCCAAACGTGTTTTCCCCATGCATTTTCCCATAGGAAACTTTAGACACGGCTACAGCCCGAACTGCTGAACGGAATTACACCAAATTTGGCAAAGAGGTAGTTCTTGGTTCAGAAAGAACCCTTTTTGTTAAATGGTGTAAATCCGTTCAGTAGTTGCTGAGAAAATGAAAAGTAAAAAGTTAGTGATATCTATGGCCGAGTAGGGTCCGCGTACCCTCCCGATCACGAGCTGCATGTTAATTGGCTGTCAGCTGGCTGTCAACATTCCGATTCAGGAAATGTTGGCAGCCATTTTATCCCTCGGTAGAACCGAGGGACAGAAACAAGTGCGCAAAGCGCACAAAGGGAGCAGGGTAGAAACACCCTGACCCCTAGGTTTGCTCAGGGGTCCCACAAGGACCCCTGGGCAAAAAATAAAAAAATTTTTTTAAATCGGCAGGATGCGCTCAGGGTGCGCGAATCCTGCCGAAAAGAAAATCGAGCGCGGTCTCCCGCGCTTCGATGTTAGTGGCCCCGGGTGGCCCAAGTCCCGGGGGCATGGTGGGGGATAATTTAATGTGTGGGGGCCTCAAAGGGCCCCCAAGCCCAGGGACCGCCACCCCCCGGGGCTTTTAAAAAATGGTGCGGGAGGGTTCTGAGCCCTCCCGCAGCCCCGAGGACCACCACCTCCCCGGGGCTTTTTATAAATACATTATTAAACCTGTGTGGGGGGCTCCAGCCCCCATACGCCCGGGGACCACCACCTCCCTGGGGCACTAAACATTTTAATATGGGGGTCCGTTACGGACCCCCAGAGCCCGGGGACCACCACCTCCCCGGGGCTGTGTACTGAATGGGAGGGGGCCGCGCGGCCCCCTCCTGGAGCCCTTGATGGCCCTGGGGACCACCACCCCCAGGGCCGGCTCCTGCAGTGTCCCGGGGTGCCTACCCCCGGGACACTGTAGTTTGCTATGGCAGGACGGGAGCCTCGCGGCTCCCGTCCTGCCATAACAAACTGCTTTGGATATTGGAAGAGAGAGAAGGAAACCTGCTCTCTCTTCCAATATCCAAAGCGATAGCTTTCCACATGGGGAGCAGCATGTCAGCTGCTCCCCATGTGGAACAGCAATGCCGGCTCCCAAGGGACGTGGGGAGCCGGCGGGACTGTGGGGGATTGGGGACCCCCACAGTCCCCAACGGAGAGGGCCAGCCCGGGGGATGGGGTCCCCGGGGCAAGTAGTGGCCCGGGAGGAGGCCACGCGGCCCCCTCCCCAAAAAGAGAAAATTAAAAAAAAAAAAAATGGAAAGGCCGGCCCGGGAGATGGGGTCCCCGGGGCCTTAAAATGGCCAGAGGAGGGGGGCCACGCTGCCCCCTCAAAAAAATAAATATAGAGGCCATGCCCCGGGGGATGGGGTCCCCGGGGCCAATACAGGCCCAGGGAAGGGGGGCCACGCGGCCCCCTTCCCGTTTTTTTTAAGGTAATTTAAAAAATGGGGTAAGGCCCTGGGGGATGGGGTCCCCAGGGCCCAAAAAAAAAAAGGAAGGGGGCCACACAGCCCCCTTCAGGGGAGAAAAAACAAAAAAAAAAAACGATCGGGCCCGCAGGCCCCGCCCCTTCCTTCACCACTCTGCAAACGCGCCCCTGGCGCGTTTGCAGAGGAGAACGAATTCCCCTTGAATACTGGGGGTCCCTGGGGGCCAACTAGCCCACCAGGTACCTCCAGTATGCGCCAGGGGCTGCCTTGCAGAGAGGTGTACAGAGGCCACGCCCCTTTTACACCTCTCTGAAGCGCAGCTCTGTGGCGCTTTTGGAGGCATATGGTGGGCTAGTTGGACTCCGGGGACCCTCAGGATTCAAGGGGACTTAATCCCCCAACTTAAAACGCGCCACGGGGCGCGTTTGCACAGTGGTGAAGGGAGGGCGGGGCTTCAGGTGACATGTGTGCAAACAGGCCCCGTGGCGCATTTTAAGATGGGGAATTAAATCCCCTTCAATCCTGAGGGTCCCTGGGGCCAACTAGCCCAACAGGTACATCCAGAATGCGCCACAGAGCTGTGTTGCAGAGAGGTGTAAAGAGAGTGTGGCCTCTCTACACGTCTCTGCAACGCAGCCCCAGGCGCATATTGGAGGTTCCTGGTGGTCTAGTTGGCCCCTAGGGACCCTCAGGATTCAAGGGGACTTAATCCCCCAACTTAAAACGCGCCACGGGGCGCGTTTGCAAAGATGTCACCTCAGGCCCCGCCCCCTCCCTTCACCATTGTGCAAATATTCCTCTAAAATCAGCCGAAATAGGAATTCCGATTTACTCACCTGTTATAAGGAGAGACCTCAGTGCTGTATCTTTCAGCCCAGTACTGGTCCTGAAAAGTAATTTTAACCGTACTTACCAGTAACTTGAATTTCCTTCCATAGGCTAACATTGACTGGTTTCACTTGGAAATTCTTCTAAGTGTGGAGTTTTGGAACTTTAAAATATTCCTCTAAAATCAGCCGAAATCGAATTCCGATTTACTCACCTGTTATAAGGAGAGACCTCAGTGCTGTATCTTTAAGCCCAGTACTGATCCTGAAAAGTAATTTTAACCGTACTTACCGGTAACTTGAATTTCCTTCATAGGCTAACATTGACTGGTTTCACTTGGAAATTCTTCTAAGTGTGGAGTTTTGGAACTTTAAAATATTCCTCTAAAATCAGCCGAAATACAATTCCGATTTACTCACCTGTTATCAGGAGAGACCTCAGTGCTGCATCTTTAAGCCCAGTACTGATCCTGAAAAGTAATTTTAACCGTACTTACCGATAACTTGAATTTCCTTCATAGGCTAACATTGACTGGTTTTCAGCAAAAAAGTTTCAAAGTGTTGATTTTCTCAAACTACAAATATTCCTTAAAAATCGACAGTATGACTTAAACGCATTCTTTCAACTGTTTACAGGAGATGCACCAGTGCTGGATCCAGGATCCAACACTGAGTAAGAAAAAGTAACGATAACAGTTTTTACCTGCTAAGTGAATTTCCTTCCATAGGATAACATTGGTGATTCTATGAGAAAAAGTTTCAAAGTGTCAACTTTTAAAATACAATAATATTCCTTAAAAATCACGACTGTAACCAAAACGCTTTTACTCAACTGTTTACAGGAGATGTCCCAGGACTGAATCTAGGATCCAGTCCTGTGGTTGAAAAGTAATCCATAAAGTAACTAATTGCATTTAACTAGAAATTCACATTGAGCTGAATGTTGCATTGTGTTTGAAAATGTGTTGCCCATTGCAACAACTGTAACTACTGTACTTAAAAGTCTATTGCCTATCTGCAAAGTATTTAAACTAAAGTAATTCATTAAGAGAAAGTATTTTTTGTAATGTAATGTATAATGTAATTACAATGTAATTTAAATAATAAAATATGTAAAAAAAAATTGTTTCTAAAAATGTAGTAAATCAGTATTTTAAAAATTTATATAACAATTAATACATTTAAAAATTGTCATTTACAAAATCTTTGAAATTCACTGAAAAAACCGTAGGTTTCAGACATGTTATAGTTACAAATTAGCATTTAAAAAACCTTTGAAATTCACTGAAAAAACCATAGGTTTCAGGGACGTTATAGTTACAAATTAGCATTTAAAAAACCTTTGAAATTCACTGAAAAAACCATAGGTTTTAGGGACAGTTATAGTTAGTTGGACATTGCACTCGTACAAAACCCGTGAAATTCCCCGTTATAGTTAGTCCAGCTAACTATAACTCGCGCCTCCACAATGCACTGCTGATGACGTCACATATTACATCACTCATGACATGGTCAGTGACATCACTGATGACATCACTGATGACATCTCAAATGAAATCACTGATGACATCACTGATGACATCATCCATGTGATAATTTCATGCATCTTCTCACACCCTAATATAACCTTTGATACACCCACTCTAAAGTACAGACTGCCATTCGCAAAACCATAGACACTCCAACACCAATAACTACATACCCACTCACTGATTCTTAGGTCTACGCACACATCCACTCACTCACCCGAACAGTCACTCATATTTACGGTCACTCAGTACAGGACTATCATATGCACTCATACTCCTATATAGACACTCAAACACCGCCACTCATCCATAGAGGTACTCACACACCTAGTCAGTCATGCAAATAATTAAACACACTACCATTTACTCACCTATACAGTTATACACACACCAGCTCACTTACTCATACAAATACTAGCACATTCTTACGCTCTTATACAATCACTGATACAAGCACACACTCATCCATACAGCCACTATCACAATCAGTCACTCTTGCTTATAGCTATTTATATACTCCAACACACATATATACTGCCTTTCACATATGTAGTTACTCACACATGTACCACTGGGACATACATTCACTCACTAACACACTCTTACACACACTTACCCACCCATACAGTCTATCACAGATGCACTCTTGAAACCATCCACCCAGTGAATCACCCACTCACACATCTATGCACAGAGTCGCACACACCCCTCCCACACAAACACTCAGGCACCCATACAGATACTCACACAAGCATTCAATAACTCATATAGACACTCATGTAGCTATTCTCAAACACATGCAGCCACTTACACAGCAACAGACAGACGGATACAGACATTCACCCAGTTCAGTCACTAACCCATGCATTCAGTAAGATACGTTAAATCACTCACTTATACAGTCAGTCACGCACCTACTAAATCATCCATACAGACACTTACACACCCACTCATTCTTCAATACGTCTTTTCCTATATATATTAAAAATATTTAAACTTTACAGAAACACACAGTCACTGGATGATGTCATCAGTGATGTCATCAGTGATGTCATTTGAGATGTCATCAGTGATGTCATCAGTGATGTCACTGACCATGTCATGAGTGATGTAATATGTGACGTCATCAGCAGTGCATTGCGGGGCGCGAGTTATAGTTAGCTGGACTAACTATAACGGGGGAATTTCACGGGGTTTGTACGAGTGCAATGTCCAACTAACTATAACTGTCCCTAAAACCTCTGGTTTTTTCAGTGAATATATATATATATATATATTCACTGAAAAAACCAGAGGTTTTAGGGACAGTTATAGTTAGTTGGACATTGCACTCGTACAAAACCCGTGAAATTCCCCGTTATAGTTAGTCCAGCTAACTATAACTCGCGCCCCGCAATGCACTGCTGATGACGTCACTATTACATCACTCATGACATGGTCAGTGACATCACTGATGACATCTCAAATGACATCACTGATGACATCATCCAGTGACTGTGTGTTTCTGTAAAGTTTAAATATGTTTAATATATATAGGGAAAGGCGTATTGAAGAATGAGTGGGTGTATAAGTGTCTGAATGGATGATTTAGTACGTGCGTGACTGACTCTACAAGTGAGTGATTAAACGTATCTTACTGAATGCATGGGTTAGTGACTAAACTGTGTGAATGTCTGTATCCGTCTGTTGGTGTGTAAGTGGATGCATGGATTTGCGAATAGCTACATGAGTGTCTATATGGGTTATTTATTGGTTCTATGAGTATCTGTATGGGTGCCTGAGTGTTTGTGTGGATGGGGTGTGTGTGACTGTGCATAGATGTGTGAGTGGGTGATTCACTGGGTGGATGGTTTCAAGAGTGCATCTGTGATAGACTGTATGGGTGGGTAAGTGTGTGTAAGAGTGTGTTAGTGAGTGAATGTATGTCCCAGTGGTACATGTGTGAGTAACTAAATATGTGAAAGGCAGTATATATGTGTATTGGAGTATATAAATAGCTATAAGCGAGAGTGAGTGATTGTGATAGTGGCTGTATGGATGAGTGTGTGCTTGTATCAGTGATTGTATAAGAGCGTAACAATGTGCTAGTATTTGTATGATTAAGTGAGCTGGTGTGTGTATAACTGTATGGGTGAGTAAATGGCAGTGTGTTTAATTATTTGCATGACTGACTAGGTGTGTGAGTACCTCTATGGATGAGTGGCGGTGTTTGAGTGTCTATATAGGAGTAAGAGTGCATATGATAGTCCTGTACTGAGTGACCATAAGTATGAGTGACTGTACGGGTGAGTGAGTGGATGTGTGTGTGTAGACCTAAGAATCAGTGAGTGGGTATGTAGTTATTGGTGTTGGAGTGTCTATGGTTTTGCGAATGGCACTCTGTAATTTAGATTGGGTGTATCAAAGGTTATATTAGGGTGTGAGGAGCTGCATCAGATTATCACGTGGATGATGTCATCAGTGATGTCATTTGAGATGTCATCAGTGATGTCATCAGTGATGTCACTGACCATGTCATGAGTGATGTAATATGTGACGTCATCAGCAGTGCATTGCGGGGCGCGAGTTATAGTTAGCTGAACTAACTATAACGGGGAATTTCACGGGTTTTGTACGAGTGCAATGTCCAACTAACTATAACTGTCCCTAAAACCTCTGGTTTTTTCAGTGAATTTCAAAGGTTTTTAAATGCTAATTTCTAACTATAACGTGTCTGAAACCTATGGTTTTTTCAGTGAATTTCAAAGGTTTTAAAATGCTAATTTGTAACTATAACGTGCCTGAAACCTACGGTTTTTCAGTGAATTTCAAGGTTTTTAAATGACAATTTTTAAATGTATTAATTTTTATATTAATTTTTTCATACTGATTTACTACATTTTAGAAACAATTTCTTTTACAAATTTTATTTTTAAATTACATTGTAATTACATTATACATTACATTACAAAAATACTTTCTCAGAATGAATTACTTTAGTTTAAATACTTTGCACATAGGCAATAGACTTTTAAGTACAGTAGTTACAGTTGTTGCAATGGGCAACACATTTTCAAACACAATGCAACATTCAGCTCAATGTGAATTTCTAGTTAAATGCAATTAGTTACTTTATGGATTACTTTTCTAACCACAGGACTGGATCCTAGATTCAGTCCTGGTACATCTCCTGTAAACAGTTGAGTAAAGCGTTTTGGTTACAGTCGTGATTTTAAGGAATATTATTGTATTTTAAAAGTTGACACTTAGAAACTTTTTCTCATAGAATCACCAATGTTATCCTATGGAAGGAAATTCACTTAGCAGGTAAAAACTGTTATCGTTACTTTTCTTACTCAGTGTTGGATCCTGGATCCAGCACTGGTGCATCTCCTGTAAACAGTTGAAAGAATGCGTTTAAGTCATACAGGCGATTTTTAAGGAATATTTGTAGTTTGTGAAAATCGACACTTTGAAACTTTTCTGCTGAAAACCAGACAATGGATTCCTATGGATGAAAATATAAGTTACTGGTAAGTACGGTTAAAATTACTTTTCAGGACCAGTACTGGGCTGAAAGATACAGCACTGAGGTCTCTCCTTATAACAGGTGAGTAAATCGGAATTCGTATTTCGGCTGATTTTAGAGGAATATTTGTATGTTTCAAAAATCAACACTTAGAAACTTTTTCAGCAAAAAGCAGGCAATGATATCCTATGGAAGGAAATTCAAGTTACTGGTAAGTACGGTTAAAATTACTTTTGAGGATCAGTACTGGGCTGAAAGATGCAGCACTGAGGTCTCTCCTGATAACAGATGAGTAAATCGGAATTCGTATTTCGGCTGATTTTAGATGAATATTTTAAAGTTCCAAAACTCCACACTTAGAAGAATTTCCAAGTGAAACCAGTCAATGTTAGCCTATGGAAGGAAATTCAAGTTACTGGTAAGTACGGTTAAAATTACTTTTCAGGACCAGTACTGGGCTGAAAGATGCAGCACTGAGGTCTCTCCTGATAACAGGTGAGTAAATCAGAATTCGGATTTCGGCTGATTTTAGAGGAATATTTGTATGTTTCAAAAATCAACACTTAGAAACTTTTTCAGCAAAAAGCAGGCAATGATATCCTATGGAAGGAAATTCAAGTTACTGGTAAGTACGGTTAAAATTACTTTTGAGGATCAGTACTGGGCTGAAAGATGCAGCACTGAGGTCTCTCCTGATAACAGGTGAGTAAATTGGAATTCGTATTTTGGCTGATTTTAGAGGAATATTTTAAAGTTCCAAAACTCCACACTTAGAAGAATTTCCAAGTGAAACCAGTCAATGTTAGCCTATGAAGGAAATTCAAGTTACCGGTAAGTACGGTTAAAATTACTTTTCAGGATCAGTACTGGGCTGAAAGATGCAGCACTGAGGTCTCTCCTGATAACAGGTGAGTAAATCGGAATTCGTATTTCGGCTGATTTTAGAGGAATATTTTAAAGTTCCAAAACTCCACACTTAGAAGAATTTCCAAGTGAAACCAGTCAATGTTAGCCTATGAAGGAAATTCAAGTTACCGGTAAGTACGGTTAAAATTACTTTTGAGGATCAGTACTGGGCTGAAAGATGCAGCACTGAGGTCTCTCCTGATAACAGGTGAGTAAATCGGAATTCGTATTTCGGCTGATTTTAGAAGAATATTTTAAAGTTCCAAAACTCCACACTTAGAAGAATTTCCAAGTGAAACCAGTCAATGTTAGCCTATGAAGGAAATTCAAGTTACCGGTAAGTACGGTTAAAATTACTTTTGAGGATCAGTACTGGGCTGAAAGATGCAGCACTGAGGTCTCTCCTGATAACAGGTGAGTAAATCGGAATTCGTATTTCGGCTGATTTTAGAAGAATATTTTAAAGTTCCAAAACTCCACACTTAGAAGAATTTCCAAGTGAAACCAGTCAATGTTAGCCTATGAAGGAAATTCAAGTTACCGGTAAGTACGGTTAAAATTACTTTTGAGGATCAGTACTGGGCTGAAAGATGCAGCACTGAGGTCTCTCCTGATAACAGGTGAGTAAATCGGAATTCGTATTTTGGCTGATTTTAGAGGAATATTTTAAAGTTCCAAAACTCCACACTTAGAAGAATTTCCAAGTGAAACCAGTCAATGTTAGCCTATGAAGGAAATTCAAGTTACCGGTAAGTACGGTTAAAATTACTTTTCAGGATCAGTACTGGGCTGAAAGATGCAGCACTGAGGTCTCTCCTGATAACAGGTGAGTAAATCGGAATTCGTATTTCGGCTGATTTTAGAGGAATATTTTAAAGTTCCAAAACTCCACACTTAGAAGAATTTCCAAGTGAAACCAGTCAATGTTAGCCTATGAAGGAAATTCAAGTTACCGGTAAGTACGGTTAAAATTACTTTTGAGGATCAGTACTGGGCTGAAAGATGCAGCACTGAGGTCTCTCCTGATAACAGGTGAGTAAATCGGAATTCGTATTTCGGCTGATTTTAGAAGAATATTTTAAAGTTCCAAAACTCCACTATTAGAAGAATTTCCAAGTGAAACCAGTCAATGTTAGCCTATGAAGGAAATTCAAGTTACCGGTAAGTACGGTTAAAATTACTTTTGAGGATCAGTACTGGGCTGAAAGATGCAGCACTGAGGTCTCTCCTGATAACAGGTGAGTAAATCAAAATTCGTATTTCGGCTGATTTTAGAAGAATATTTTAAAGTTCCAAAACTCCACACTTAGAAGAATTTCCAAGTGAAACCAGTCAATGTTAGCCTATGAAGGAAATTCAAGTTACCGGTAAGTACGGTTAAAATTACTTTTGAGGATCAGTACTGGGCTGAAAGATGCAGCACTGAGGTCTCTCCTGATAACAGGTGAGTAAATCGGAATTCGTATTTCGGCTGATTTTAGAGGAATATTTTAAAGTTCCAAAACTCCACACTTAGAAGAATTTCCAAGTGAAACCAGTCAATGTTAGCCTATGTAAGGAAATTCAAGTTACTGGTAAGTACGGTTAAAATTACTTTTCAGGACCAGTACTGGGCTGAAAGATGCAGCACTGAGGTCTCTCCTGATAACAGGTGAGTAAATCTGAATTCGGATTTCGGCTGATTTTAGAGGAATATTTGTATGTTTCAAAAATCAACACTTAGAAACTTTTTCAGCAAAAAGCAGTCAATGATATCCTATGGAAGGAAATTCAAGTTACTGGTAAGTACGGTTAAAATTACTTTTGAGGATCAGTACTGGGCTGAAAGATGCAGCACTGAGGTCTCTCCTGATAACAGGTGAGTAAATCGGAATTCGTATTTCGGCTGATTTTAGAGGAATATTTTAAAGTTCCAAAACTCCACACTTAGAAGAATTTCCAAGTGAAACCAGTCAATGTTAGCCTATGAAGGAAATTCAAGTTACCGGTAAGTACGGTTAAAATTACTTTTGAGGATCAGTACTGGGCTGAAAGATGCAGCACTGAGGTCTCTCCTGATAACAGGTGAGTAAATCGGAATTCGGATTTCGGCTGATTTTAGAGGAATATTTGCACAATGGTGAAGGGAGGGCGGGGCCTGAGGTGACATCTGTGCAAACGCGCCCCGTGGTGCGTTTTAAGTTGGGGGATTAAGTCCCCTTGAATCATGAGGGTCCCTACGGGCCAACTAGCCCACCAGGAACCTCCAGTATGCGCCAGGGGGCTGCGTTGCAGAGACATGTACAGAGGCCACACCCCTTTTACACCTCTCTGCAACGCAGCTCTGTGGCGCTTTCTGGACGTACCTGTTGGGCTAGTTGGCCCCAGGGACCCTCAGGATTGAAGAGGATTTAATTCCCCATCTTAAAACGCGCCACGGGGCCTGTTTGCACACATGTCACCTGAAGCCCCGCCCCCTCCCTTCACCACTGTGCAAACGCGCCCCGTGGCGCGTTTTAAGTCGGGGATTAACTCCCCTTGAATCCTGAGGGTCCCTGGGGTGCAACTAGCCCACCATATACCTCCAAAAGCGCCATAGAGCTGCGTTGCAGAGAGGTGTAAAAGGGGCGTGGCCTCTGTACACCTCTCTGCAAGGCAGCCCCTGGCGCATACTGGAGGTTCCTGGTGGGCTAGTTGGCCCCAGGGACCCCAGTATTCAAGGGGATTCGTTCCCCTCTGCAAACGCGCCAGGGCGCGTTTGCAGAGTGGTGAAGGAAGGGCGGGGCCTGCGGGCCCGATCGTTTTTTTTTTTTTTTGGGGAGGGGGGCCGCGTGGCCCCCTCCCGAGCCCTACTTGCCCGGGGACCCCATCCCCCGGGGCTGGCCCTCTCGTTGGGGACTGTGGGGGGTCCCCAATCCCCCACAGTCCCGCCGGCTCCCGTGTCCTACGGGAGCCGGCATTGCTTACACATGGGGAGCAGCTAACATGCTGCTCCCCATGTGGAAAAGCAGTCGGCTTTGGATATTGGAAGAGAGAGCAGGTTTCCTGCTCTCTCTTCCAATATCCAAAGCAGTTTGCAATGACAGGACGGGAGCCGCGAGGCTCCGTCCTGTCATTGCAAACAGCAGTGTCCCGGGGTAGGCACCCGGGACACTGCAGGAGCCGGCCCTGGGGGGTGGTGGTCCCCAGGGCCATCAAGGGCTCCAGGAGGGGGCCGCGCGGCCCCCCTCCCATTCAGTGCACAGCCCCGGGGAGGTGGTGGTCCCCGGGGCTCTGGGGGTCCAAACGGACCCCCATTGTAATTTTCTTAGTGCCCCGGGGAGGTGGTGGTCCCCGGGGCGTGTGGGGGCTGGAGCCCCCACACAGGTTTTTAATTAAAAAAAGAAGCCCCGGGAGGTGGTGGTCCCCGGGGCTGCGGAAGGGCTCAGAGCCCTCCCGCACCATTCTACATAAAGCCCCGGGGGTGGTGGTCCCCGGGGCTTGGGGGGCCCTTAGAGGCCCCCACACATAAAATTAACCCCCCAGCATGCCCCTGGGACTTGGCCCACCCGGGGGCAATTAACATCGAAGCGCGGAGACCGCGCTTCGATTTTCGGCAGGGTTCGCGCTCCCTGAGCGCATCCTGCCGATTTAAAAAAAAAAAAAAAATTTTTTTGCCCAGGGGGTCCTTGTGGGACCCCCTGAGCAGACCTAGGGGTCAGGGTGTTTCTACCCTGCCCCCTTTGTGCGCTTTGCGCACTTGTTTCTGTCCCTCGGTTCTACCGAGGGACAAAATAACTGCCAACACTTCCTGATTTGGAGTGTTGACAGCCAATTAACATAAAGCTTGTGCTCGGGAGGATCCGCGGCCCTAGATATATCTATCTTTTTTACTTTTCATTTTCTCAGCAACTACTGAACGGATTTACACCATTTAACAAAAAGGGTTCTTTCTGAACCAAGAACTACCTCTTTGCCAAATTTGGTGTAATTCCGTTCAACAGTTCGAGGCTGTAGCCGTGTCTAAAGTTTCCTATGGAAAATTGCATGGGGAAAACGCGTTTTGGGACCCCCTTTTTCTCGGCCCCCGCTTGACGAATCCCCCGAGACTTTCAGGGTAGGAGCGGACCGGAGCGGGCCACAAAGTTTGAAAATTTTGCGAAGATACGTCAACCGGCAAGAGAGTTATTTCAAATAGAATGTCGCGGATTTCCTATGGATAATAGGTTGTAACTATAACTATCTACTGGCGACCGCCAGTAGATAATATATATATATATATATATATCAGCATGTGAATCCCAAAGTATCCAGCCACAGCGGCGCAACACGAGGGCACAGACTCCAAGGCAGTGATGATGGCAAAGTGTCTTTATTTAAGTATCAATGTCCAAAATGACGCGTTTCGGCCGCCAGACATGCAGCCTTGTTCACATAGTGCACTGCATGTGAAAGGGTGCTTTATATACATAGGTGGGGAGTAGTAGTCTTTTTACAGTGTTTAACATGTTACCACATGAATTGGCACTTTTACTACAGTAAGCTACTTTACTGTAGTGATAGTTTACTGCTACAGTGTTTAACATTTTACCACATGAGTTGGCACTTTTACTACAGTAAGCTACTTTACTGTAGTGATAGTTTACTGCTGCAGGTGAGTCAGCAGTTAACCAGGCACTGTGCAGTATATCTACATGGAGATAGAAGACATCTGTAACGCTTGTGTGTGTGGGAAGGTATGAGCGTTAAAACGGCTGTGCATGTTGCAGAAGTTGCCTGTCTATGTGTTTTGTGGTGCCACTGCGTTCGTGATAAGGTTTCATGAGTCCTAAAGCCGTGGAAATGCGAGGCAAATGCGAAGATCACGGTAAGTGACCCGTGTGTGAATGGAGTGTCACAATGGTCTGGCGTGATCTAACTCATAGAGGCTGAGTATAATTGGGCAGGTTAACTATTGCCAAGTGTACACTCATGTATTAGAGTATATCTGTTGCCGGGTGATCTGTAATACCTCAGTGAGTTATGCCGTTTGCGCTATATTTAATTAATATAAATTAAATTTAAGTTTAAAAAGCGCCGCGAGAAAATATATATATATATGCCAGCCATAATATGTTTCTTACCGCTTGGTGCCAGGTGTGGGAAAAAAATGTTAAAAAGTCAACTGGTACTATTCATACGTGGGTGCTAATAGTGTGTAATGTGAAAGGGAGGGGAGTGTTGGGTTAAAAGAGTGAGACTATGTGTGAATACTAATTGGCAAAATTGGGCGGAGCAGTATGGTCCAATGTGTTAACTGGATATTCACACACAGGGTATATGTGTAATCAAGAAACTAAAATTATTTCAATTATTAACAAAGTCCACTTAACACAATCACGCGTGGCTTTTCATAGTAGTAGATTACAAATGACATGCTCAAATTAAAGTATATTAAGTCATATGCATACAAAACATAAGTTAATCAGTGTACTGAAAAAGAAGTTAGGTTATACAAAATTCCTGGCACAAATGCACAAATAGTACAGGGTATCAGAGATGGGAGCCAAGGTTACAGACAGATGTGGTTCTGATCTATCTGAGATGTTTTAAATGGGTTCATGAATTTAGTTTGTTAAAATGGACACCATAGGCCTAAATGCTATTAGATGATATGGGATGTTTTAGTTTAAACATCATATGTGACTCCGTTTTATAGGAAGTTGTGCATATCCTCACTGATGTTCAGTCCTGCGGGGCACTTAGTATTAAATTCAATGATGTATTTGCTCTCTAGTTGTCGCAGGAGCTTCTCCCGGTTGCCACCCCTCATAAGTGCTGGTATGCAATCAATCACTGAGTAATGTAGATGGTTAAGGTTGTTACTATGCTTTTCCTTGAAATGTCTCGCTACAGGGTATGGTGAGTCATTATTGACTATGGCCCTGAGATGTTGTAGGATGCGTTGGTGTACTGGTAGCTTAGTGCTGCCAATGTACCAAAGGTTGCATGAACAGACAAGCAGATAGATAGCAAACTCAGTCTTACATGTGAGGCGATGTTTAATGATGAGGGGATTCTGTCTGAAAGCTGAATCAACTTGGGTAATGTTTTTACCAAATTTGCAAGCCCGGCAGCTATTGCATTTAACAAATCCTTTGGTATCTGTCAACCAGTTACCTTTCGATATGACCTCTGGACTATTTCTCACCAGGGCATCGTGCATTGAGAATTCACGCTTGTAAGTAATATCAGGCTGGTTTGTCACTATTGGGCCTAGGATGGGATCTGATCTAATGATGCCCCAGTGTTTATTGATGACTGATCTGATGTTTCGGGCTTCTGTGTTGAATGTTGTAATGAGCCTGGTAGTGATGCTTTGTTTCTGCTCTAGAATGGGGATGTTAGTGTCAACTACGCGACCTACTGTAAGGAGGTCTTCCCTAGGAATTAAGTTGGCTCTATTCATGGCTTTTCTGATGTTGGCTCTGGAGTAATCTCTAGCTCTAAAGCGTTGGAATGCATCTTCCTGACAATGTGTTAGATCAGTGGGTGAGCTACAGATCCTACGCAGGCGTAGCATTTCTCCGTAGGGGATGCTCGCAATCAGGTGTTTAGGGTGAAAACTGGCGGCATGAAGTGTTGAGTTTCCTGCCGTTGGCTTCCTATGTAGTTTAGAGTTCAGTTTGCCACCTCCCACAAATAACTCTACATCAAGGAATTCAATAGATGTTTTACTGATGTTGGCATTGAACTCAAGGTTGAGGGTGTTTGAATTGATTGTTTCAATAATCGCTTTTGCACTGATGATGTCCCCCTTCCAGATGACGAAGACATCATCTATAAACCTTAACCAGGTGATTACATTGTTATTCCAGGTTTCGTGCAGGTGTCCCCTCAGAGTCTGCTCCTCCCAAGCTCCTACATGTAGACGAGCGTAGCTCGGCGAAAAGCATGCTCCCATGGCCACTCCCCTTAATTGATGGTACACTTTTTTGTTGAATAGGAAGTAGTTGTGGAACAAACACCATTTAATGAGGAAGAGCAAGAATTCATTGTGTTTATAGCAGTTTATCGGTTTTTTATCCAGAAAGTGCTTGCATGCTGCGATACCTTCACTGTGGCTGATGCTTGTATAAAGCGAGGTGATGTCGAGCGACATGAGCAGATAGTCATTGCACCATGGGATATCTTTGATTTTCAATAAAAAGTCACTTGTGTCTCTAAGGTACGTTGGTAGGCTTGAGACCATATCTTGGGGGAAGTAGTCAATATATCTGGAGATGTTTTCGCACATATTCTTTTTGGCCGAGATGATGGGACGCCCAGGTATGGGATCTGAGTTCTTGTGTTCTTTGGGTAAGAAGTACAGGATCGGGAGCACCGGGGAATCTGTGTTTAGGAAAGAAAATTCATCTTTACTGATAATCCCTTGCGCTCTGTAGGAGTTGAGGTGCTTTCTTAGATCTTTATTGCTTGTGGCTATTTCTTTATGGCTTGAAGTTTTGTAACACTGTTGGTTTGTAAGATGCCTGTCAGCTTCTGCGAGGTACAAATGTCGTGGCCACAGGACAATATTACCTCCCTTGTCCGCTTTATTGATGATCACTTCATTCTCTTTTTGCAGTTTTCTCATAAGGTTGTGATAACCTTGATTAATCTCTGGGCGGGTGTTTCTGTGTAGCTTGCGTTTTCTTCCTGAGATGCAGGGATTTTAATTCATCAGTGATGACGTCGCTGAAAATGTCAATCGCATCTCTTGGCATCATTGGTGTAAAGGTAGAGTGAGGTTTGAAAGGACTTGGTACTCTCACGGTATCTGTAATGCTTACATCGCTGGAGCTTTGTTGCGTGGCAGTTGTTCCTTCAGCGGACTCTAGCTCAATTAGAGTACGTATGATTGGAATATCAGAGACTGTGAGGATTGTATCAGAGGGTAACGGGTTACTGGGTGTATTCTGGACGTTGCCGCTACTTTTTTGTTTGAAGAATTTTATGAGCTTGAGTTTTCTTATGAATTTATATACATCAATGCGGATGCTGCAATAATCAAAGCTACTTTCCGGACAAAAAGTGAGACCAAGTGAGAGAAGTTGTTTTTCTGCCTCCGTGAGATTGATGTTGCTCAGGTTGATAATAGTCTTGGTGTCTGTGCCGCTTAACGCCTCCAGTTTCCTCTCCTCTTGTTTCCTTGCTTGGGTTTTTCTGATTTTTCTCCTTTCGTGCCTCCTGCGGTTGCGTCTGCGCTTTGATGCTTTGGTGCCCTTGGTCTGAGTGTTTGCCTTCGGTCCAGGACTAAAAAATCAAGTTCTTGAGCCAAGCTGGCACCCGCTCCATCATTTGTGGTGCCCCTGAATCCTCCGTCCTCTGATTCTGAGCCACTTCCCAATGCTGAGCTCAGATCTGACATCGATACGGAGTCTGTGCCTTCAACGATAGAAAGAGTTGTTAGCGCATTTTGCTGAGGCAATTTGTTGAGTCTTTGTTATACAAACGACGATCCCTGCAATCCTAGCAGGAAAAAGCGAGCCACTCCAGTTTAGAGGTTGAAAGTGTTACGGGTTTATTCTTTGGCAACAACGACGCGTTTCGATCTCTGGCGAGATCTTGGTCACATGACCTTTTGCCAGTTCCACGTAAATTTAAAGATACAGTGATGTGCACGGTGCAGCGTGCAGTGAGACAACATAAAGAAAATACTTTGGTGAGTTCACGTGTTAAATGAAAATAAACACTGTTAATGTTACAAATGCTTTTGATTTACAAATTAAATGTATACCATTGTATAAAATCATAATGCAAAATTCATAATTCCGACAACAGTCTCATAATTTGTGTTTACTCCTGAGAACTAAATCATGGGTGTAGTACCCTTGAGTTGAGTAGATCTGAAATTACTTATCTCGGGTGTAGTACCCTGTCACTTGTCACAACAGTGAGTTTGTAAATGGACCTCTTTGCAATGATCACCTGATCCTTGTAAGTAATACAGTGGGAGTGATGGGGACGGGTGCGTGTTGTGGCTGGTCGTGAGGGAGACTCTCTGGGATGGTGATGACTCATATGTCGTGCATCCTGTGCTTAGACTCATCCCCCGACTAAGTAAAACCTAAATCCTTCTGCCCTGTCTATGTAGTAGAATATGTGGAGTTATGCCATAATCTATGTGAGGTGCAGTTAACGCCGATATCTCTAACGTGACCAGACGTTAAGTAGAGATGACAGTTCCTAGAAACATGCTTGGATCTCTTGTGCTCTTAGCAATATCTTGGTGGCTATCCTCCTTCTATGTTGTTAAATCGATCTGTTAAAAATATAAAAAACAGAGACTGTTAGTATCATTCTATCAGCTCCCCCATACTCGCATCATAGTATAGTACTATACATTGCTTTGACATTGTAACTTTAGGATCTGACATTTGCATCTACAATCTAGTATTATATGCATAAGGTAATTCAACGCAACATTTGTTTATCAACAGAGCAGACAACAGTAAAAAGCATGAACTCAACAATACAAATAAAATTTAACAATAATAGGTCAATTAAAAATAAAGACTAATAGTCTTGCTGAATGGGAACTGTTTGGGTTGGTTGACGGGAAGCGTCAATCTATTATAGATGTACGTATAATTCCTCATCATTGTTCATACCTGTGGGGAACATGCTGCCAGCCAAAAGGATCATACATACATATATATATGGACAGCAGCAAGTACCGATACAAGTACTGCCACAGCTTCTACAAAACAAAATTCAACAACAAAAGAAAAATTCAAACAATTGGAGAAAAAAATGCGCTCTGAGCAGAGTAAATGGTGGGAATCCCGTTCATTACAAAGGTATTTGGACGTGGACAGGGTCCCACGGGGATTAAGGATTCTCCTAGCGCCAAGTTATGAAGTGCCAAATCCGTTAATGATGCGTGAGTGGGCCGAATGCAATTTGGAGTCCTCCAAACGGCTAATGAAAATATTGATAAAATATGCAGATATTGATCGGACAGTGTTACTTGAGGAGATAGCTAAAATCAATGAGGAATTGGACAATATGGAACAAGCAGAGGAAAGCACTAAATTACGCAAAGAGATGACACTTAGACTTAGGAAGGAGGAAGATAAAATTAAGGAACGTAAAACTTACAAGTTCCATCGGGACAAAACCGATTACGATGTGGGTCAGATTTTTACCTTCTCTAAGAAATACGAAGCTTTAAGATGCATCAAAGACAAAAAAACAACAAAAATTAATTCAGGTACAGTTAGGAATGATGATGCAGCCTCCAGTACATCACGATCGGATTTAAGCTCAGCGCCAGACAGTGATTCTGAACGTGAATCTGGCATAAATCATGTGAGACAAAAACGCACGCTTGATGAGGAACTAGGTTTTTATGCGAAGACAGGAGGCAAACCCTCCGCCCACGTGCACAAAAAACCAACTACGGCCAAGCAAGAACTGCAAACGCAAACAAAGAAGGAAGGCAAACAGAATTAGAAACAAATCAAAGAAAACGAGGCGGTTGGAGGAAAGGAAAATAATTAATATGGAATCTATTAACAAGACCATTGTAAATCTTTCGAATACAGATCTAAGCGACAATGATAAACGAATCCTAAGTTTGGGACTAACATACTGCCCTGTAAGCAATTTCAGTTATTCAAAAACAAGACTTGATATCTTCAGGAGCACAAGAAAATTGAAACTCAGAAAATTCCATTTGACAAACAACAAAAAACATGACACGACTGGGGACCCAGTATTCAGGACACAAGATCTGCAAATGTCAACTCAATCAGATATTTCACTTGTTGATGAAATGCAAGAACTTTGGGATCAAAGCTCTACAACCGACAACTATGAGAATGAAATGCCTGAGGCTGTCCCAAACACTTTAGGTCAATTGGTAGATCAGATTGGTACAACTTATGTACAAGGTCAGTCAACCCATTTCAAACCTAAATCTACATTCAATCCAGTCATGATGCGGGACTCAATTGATGTTTTTCATGAGTTGGTAACTGAGCAGTTGAAAGAACTCAATATGAAAATGAATAAAGGAAAGTCAAAATACAACAAACAGAATCATGATTACAATGAATTGGTGAAAAAACTCAAAGCAAATAACAAAATTGTTATCCGCTCCTCGGATAAAGGTGGCAACATAGTGCTAATGTCCAAGGAACAATATTCTAAGGAAGCGTACAAACAATTAAACGACAGAACTTGCTACACGAAGAGCAGTAGTACAGAACTTAAATCAATGTATGCAGATTTTAATAAAAAGTTGTCGACATGGAAAAATAACAGCTTGATTACTGTACAGGAATTCAAATTTTTAAAGAACAACCATCCTGTGGTACCCACGATTTACTTTCTGCCCAAGATCCACAAGGACCCTGTACATCCACCAGGCAGACCAATAATATCAGCCAGGAATGGGTTACTTGAACATACATCCCAATATGTGGATTTCTTCCTTCAAAATTTGGTAAAGGCTTTGCCATCCTATGTGAGCGACACGAGTGACTTTCTGAGAAAACTTAAAGATTTTAAATGGAAACAAGGTTATTTGTTTATAGCCCTTGATGTTAGCTCGCTCTATAATAGCATTCATCATACAGATGGACTGCGAGCTTTGCACCATTTTCTTGGGAATATAGTGGGCAACACAGACGACCACAGGAACATGTTAATTGAAATGGTTGATTTCTGTTTGATAAACAATATCTTTATGTTTAACAATCTTCTTTATAGACAAACTAGGGGTGTGGCGATGGGGGCCAGCTTCTCTCCCAGCTACGCGTGTTTACACATGGGCTGGTGGGAGGAGCTGGTCCTCATGACCAAATATCGAGAAATAATGGCAACCAAGGTAAAATTATGGTTGCGTTTCATAGATGATCTGTTCGTCATATGGGATGGCGATGCTAGTGAGGCCCAGGAGTTTGTACAAGCTATAAACGTAAATGATTTAAATTTGTATTTTACTGCGGATATCAGCACCACTACAGTTAGTTTTCTTGACACACAGGTTTACATAGATGAGAACAAGATAGAAACATTTATACCGTAAAGAAACGGCTGGGAATTCAACACTCCATGCCAGCAGCTCACATGTCAAACATTTAGTGACCAGTATCCCCTATGGGGAAATGCTTCGGCTGAGGCGTATCCATAGTAAAGAAATAGATCTAACAAAAGCTCAGATAGATAGCAAATTACGATTTTTGGAAAGGGATACTCAGAACAGGTCATTAACAATGCTATTGCTAAATCTATGCGAAAGAGCAGACATGAGTTGTTAACCGAAAAAATAGCTGTTAATGCTGACGCAAGTATACTCAGAACAGAAACTCACTTTGAGGTAACCAAACAAGAATTTAGGATTATAATCCAATACAGTAAGCAACACAAAAAGATCCAATCTATAATATCCCGCAACTGGCCTATGGTACTTAATGATCCAGTGATTGGCCATATATTGCCTAAAAGACCATCCATAACATACAGTAGGAGTCGTTCTATGAGAGATGACTTAGTTAAAACAAGTCCTGAGATTATAGAGGCAACAAGTTGGCTGCAAACTCATACAGGATTTTTTAAATGTAAAACATGTAAGGCATGCCAACAAGGTGACAATAAAATGACCTATATCACTCCTTTTAGTGACAGAAGCTACAAAATATCTAAATTACTTACATGCAGGACAGAATTTGCGGTGTATGTCTTAACATGTCCATGCAACCTACAATACGTAGGAAGCACAAAGCTACAAGTGCACAAAAGGATACTTCAGCACCTGAGAGCGATTAACAACCAAGACAACACTTATCCGGTAGCTCGCCATTTCAAGAGTAAACATCAATCTAAAAGTCAGGATCTCAGGTATTTTGTCATAGACTCAGTACCACCTAGTAGAAGGGGTGGCAATAGAGAGCACAGATTACGCCAGTTGGAAACCAGATATATACTAGAACTTAATACTAAACAACCATCGGGTTTAAACATTACGGAGGATCTTTTTACATGTCTTTAAAATTCTATGCCGATACATTGTGATGAGGTTTTAGAAATAATTTTATTAATTGTGTTTTATCAGTGTATTTTGATTGTGGATTTTATTTATATTTATTGGATATTTATTGGCATTTTGATTATATATATTAATTTATTTATGCATACATAAATGTTTAAGCAAATTGTATCTATTATGGATTATATTGTATTGCTTATATGATATTTATTACAATGTGTATTTATGTTTATATGTGTAGGGATTACAAAAATGTCAACATTGATAATACCAATGGTATGATTCCCATAATCACAATTGTGAATATCTAACTGATCCACTATGCCTGATATTCAATCGATCAGAGTATTTAAACTGGGAGTATAAAATCTACAATGAATAATAATGATTAAAACAGAGATGAAGACCACCACTGTAAATGCTTTAGCTCAGAGCTGGATACTGGGGCTCCAGTACCATGAATGTACATATACAATTTAGCTGTGGTAAATACGTATGAAAAATGAAATTATTTAAATAAGAAGTTTTTAGTACCTTGAAATACAACATTGGTAAATTTGGTTTTAATAGAACATTCACGTAAGCACTTTAGCACTATTTTGCACTGTTAGATCCTTTGCACATTTTAGTCTTTTTACAATTTTAACGTAATGTAATTTTCATGTATTTGAATTTGACTGATTAATCAGTACAACTCGGTAATTCTCAATATGACAATTTTATTATGAATTACTATACAGTCTTTCGTCCATGTTAATTGAAAATCATGTGTTATTCATTACGTTTGCACTAGTCACTTTATAAGCCAATGACTGATACCAAGCTATGTCATGTGATCAAGGCCCGTGGAGGGGCTGAAACGCGTCATGGCGACTTGCACGAGCAATAAATAACTTTCACCTACCTGTGGTCCGTATCCGTTCCTGTCAGAAGACGTTTTAGGTAACGGTAACTCTGGATATATATATATATATATATATATATATATATATATATATATATATATATATATATATATATATATATATATATATATATATATATATATAGTTGGTATATTGGTAAATTTAAAAAACATTATGAAAATGTGATCTAAGTTAAAATTAATATTTTTTTATAGTTTTATATTATATATGTGTATATATATACATACACACTTTTTTATATATGTGTGTGTTTGTTTAACTTAGTAAATAAATAAATATATGTATATATATATATAATATATATATTTAGAAATATTATTTAAACATATTTGATTTACTTTATATTAATGTTATATATTAATGTATTTGAGTTTTGCTTATTTAAACTATGTATATAGTTCAAAACAATATTTTTTATATCTTTTTCGATATTAATGTGAAACGATATTTTTTTCCAATATTTTTGTACATACCATTATATGCACAGCAAAACAATATTTTTGAGATCTATATTTTTGACACGATATTTTGGTATCACGATATTTATGGTTTCGATATTGTGTCCGTGATCTATTCTGGATATGCGAGGGCCTTGAAAACCTGCAATACATTACAACCTGAAATGAAATATAAAATAATGTCCTCCAGAGAAAGAGAACAGTCAATACTAGTTTGTTATACACTGGTTCTGTCTAGTGACATTACTGTGTCCGCAGGCTCGCCACTACTAATAAAAAAGTTACAGGCTTACTTTTCAAATCTATAAATAGATTTTGAAGCAGTGATGCAGGGCCCTGTCAAAGAGAGGGTCTTGGGCAATAATGTTCCCTCTTGCTCCCCCTTATGACAGCCTTAGATGATTATACCCTCAATACGATGGCGGTCGGATGAGTGTCCGAATGCCATTGTATTGGGCAGATGTCCGACCGACTACATGTCAGTAGTTACACCTGCTCAATTACACTGGACCGCCATGCAGGCAATCGGAAAACTGCTTTTTTGCTTTACAGCTTGTGCTTCAGCCCTAGAAAAAGGCCTCTGCACAAGCCACAATGCAAAAGAACAGTTTTCAAACATCCATGCACCGTGTGCCAGGCACCAGCTGGTGCCTGGCACACCCCCCACCCCCTCAACACCGTATACGGTGTATGGATGTTTGGGGGGGCACCACATGTGGCCCCCTGGACCCATAGCGGAGGCCCACGGGGGATGGGGGCCCTGCTAGGGGCCCCAAAGTCCAATTCCATCTGCCTTTACAATGGCGGTCACACCGCCATGTAAAGGCAGAGGGCCATTGTTATCCCCACAGCGGTGTCTGTACAGGCACCGCCCCTATTGCAGGGATTATGGTCCCACCGCTACCTCTAAGGGCTCCTTGAGCCCGCCGGAAAATCAGCGGTCGGTCCCTACGACCGATGTCTCTGACCGTTGGATCATAATCTGGCAGTCAGACCACTGCTATGGATGTCGGTGGGCCCGCCACCGACGGCCTGCCGGTGGCGGGCCCACCAACATCGTAATAAGGCCCTTAGAGTCTGATTCAAAAAGGTTTTTTCTATAAGTAGTTGTGCCTTAATCCAGACTTTGGGCATCATTACGATCCGCCCGCCACCGCAGCGGAATGCGGGACCGTCCGCAAGTGGTGCGGCGGTCCCGCACATGCTATTAGGATGCCACCGCCACCGCGGCGGTGGCAAGCCCTATTCACAGCATTGTGGCGGGCGGTGCTCACCGCACCGCCTGCCACAATGCTGTGAATGCACGTCGTGCATATGTATGCACAACGTGACAGGTACCGCGCGGTGCCTGCCACCTTGTGCATACATATGCAGGGGGGTACCATAGGTACCCCCATGTGCACCCCCCACCCCCTCAACACCGTATACAAAGACCGTATGCCTTTCCATGGCGGCAACGCCGCCATGGAAAGGCTGCAGACCGCAGTCATCATAACATGGATGGCGGTGTCTTGGAGACACCGCCACCATATTATCCTTGTTTTCCGCCGGTCGACATGTCGACCGGCGGAAAAGCGGCGGACGGGCTTTCTGTCCGCCGCGGACCCCCCAGCCATCATAATATGGCGGGGGGTCTATGCTGTCTGGATGGCGGGCGGATCGCCCCTGCCGGGCCAGCGGTGACTACCGCCGGCCCGGCGGGGGCGATCCGGCCGCCATCATAATGACCCCCTTTGTTTTGACTCATGAATTTATAGATGTAAGATGCATAAAATGATATGCTTAATATACTTACTTTTAGGGCTTTTTCAGACAGCCTTTCTCATCCATTATTCTGTTATAGTGTCATCCACATTTTTCTTCCACCCACTACAGAAAACAGCATGAGGCAATTGGTCAAATCACTTCAGCCATTGCTAACTTCACTGTGAGTGAAAAGTATTCTACCTCTTCACAAGGAGCACATCCATCCACACACAAATTAGTTCCTTAAAGGCCAGGGACTACTATGACAATGTGTGTTTTTGAGACCAAAAATATATTTTTGCTTTTAGCCAATTTTTCTTTTTTCTTTTAGATTAATGCGAGCTCGGTACCTTCCTCAACAATAACATTTTTCAACAACCATGGAAAATCAAAACAGGCATTAATAAGACCAAAAAGACTGGTGGCCAATGCCAGACCTATTGGCTTTGCCAATGGTTGTTTTCTGTGTGTTGTCACATAATAAGTAGCCCAGTGGTGTAGGTACAAAAACAATTGTTAATTGAAGTGTTGAATAGAAAAATCATTGATGTGTGATGTGACACAATGGGTGTCATAGTTATGAGGTTAGTGAGTATTATGTGCATGAAATGTGGAGACGCATGAAGTGAAAAACATTTGTGCAAAGTGAAGAGGGCTCAATAATTTAACCTTCATCCCAATGACCGATAGGGTCATGAAATTGATGGCCCGACCACTGCAGTGACTTGCTACTGGGGCAGGCACAGTATATAGAGGTTGTCTGCAGCAATAGTCCCATTTATTTCCATCACCTTCTTATTTGTCCTTCATCAGTTCCTTCATGCTATGCTTATGTTCTTCTATCAGTCATTGGACAATATCATTGTTGGACAATATACAATTGGTGGACTCTCCTGTCTGGCACTGTCCACCAGACATAGATAACCTCTCCAGAGTCTGCTGAATGAAGCTGTAGGACTCCCTCTCAGCCTCACCCCAGAGTGCATATCTTTCCATGATCCTATCTTCAATTTTGTGGATGGAAATGGGTGTTTTTGTGGTAAAGGTGCCAGAGGAACATAGTAAACATGATCGGATAACAGAGGTAAGATCCTAGCAGGACAGAAGTGTGGCAGAGTTACAAATTACTGCCTGGTGTAGTGAGGAAATTTGGTACAGAAGCAAGCTCAAATGTGGCATTTGGGCTTCAAAGGAGGATGGAACATTCAGGTGACATCTCTGTTGTGGATATCAAGACCAGAGGTGTGGGTCCAAACAGTTGTGGAGCCAGGAGTTCCAGGCCAAGAGATTTAATAGTTTGGGAGCTGTGCAAGCTCTACGTAAAGTTTCATGGTGATTTTGTTCTAGGTATGTGGCAACAGCAGGGGACCAGGAACCAATTCCATGCAATCTGCTACTTCACTACTTTACCTGCTATAAACTGAGTGAAGGCCTGTCCACATGAGACACATGGAGGTGGGGACTATTAAGACATGGATACAGTGAGAGGAGGATTTCTAAAGGTAGTGTAGGGAACAGTAGAGAAATCGGGACAAGCATGGGAAGAAGAAGAGGAGAAATAGGGACACAGGAGAGAATAAAATGAGGAAGGGGGTGATAAGAGGATGTGGTAATACAAGGTTTTACTTGTACCACCCATAACCACCATAAACTGTTAAACGGTCTCTAACCCCCCACTCCATCCTGCTATTACCTTGATGACCCTGTCAATGGTATCCACTTTAATCCCATTTTTACAGCAGTGGTTCACAAAGAGTCCTACTGGAGTATGGGGCAAGGGCAGACTGGGACCCAAAGCAGCCCTGGCAATTTTGTCAGACCTGCCCCCAAAGGGGGAGTGGGAGTGGGAGCAAGTGTGAAGCACTTTTGTGTTACTGAGGGCTGGTATTGCAGCACCACTGCAAAACCAGCCTCCACCGCTGTAAAACCGGCCCCCACCCTTCCAGCCTCCCGGGGAAACGCCCGATGCCCAGTACAGCCAGTCCGGCCCTGGTATGGGGCATTGCATTGAACCACATGACCTGCAAGGAAACCAGAAGAAAACTATTGTGTGGCTATCCACTTCAAAACAAATAGATTTTGGAAATAAGAACTACCATACAAAGGGGAGAAAAAGTCACTTGACAAATGTGAGCAAAGGTGATTAGGGGTATGTGGAATTGGGAATTGTGGGGTACAGATGACAGGAGACAAGTAGATAAGGGAAACAGTGAATGGAGGGGCAGAGCACCATATAGTTTTGTACCTACCTTTTTTTGCTTTTGTAGGCTGGAAAATGATCAGTCCCGACAGTTCAGCCATGTGAACCAGCAATGTTGAAGCACGTGGGACAGAGTACTGCCCCCACAATGGTGCCATGAGAAAAAAAACATCTTTTTAGAATTTCATACTGCAATAAATTTGAATGTGCCATTTGCACTTATAATGGGGAGACAACTCCATACAGGACAAAGAAAAGACAGCATGTAGAAGAAATGGACGAGGGGAGATTGGGGATAGGGCAAGCAAATAGATGTAGATTCACCAACATTTCAAGAAGTGACAATATACGTCCTGGACCCTGATTCTTGCTAGGAAGTCATGTCACGTGACCTTAACCCTGACAACATCATAATAATTGACATTGCTGAAGTTCCGCAATAACTGCATAATTATTACAACACAGCACAAACAAATGTCTATTTTAGATACCACGTATATTAGGGATTCTAGAAAGTGCTGGATTACAATACTGCCAAGAATTGTAGGCAGTTTCCGGAGCAAGGGAGCCAGACCTCTTCTTGACAGGCTTAAGGGAGGTTTTCCCCTGAGAAAAGTTCGAAAAAACTGGGATCAAACAGTGCATTTTAAAACACAAATTTCACATAAAATTGCTTAAGTGCCATAGCCTCTGAATAGATGCTCATTAATTGTGACAAGCCTATGAAACCTGACAGTTTCCAGGAGTTCACAACATATGCTATGGATGCCAAAAGCTACATAAAATATGCTACCATTACCATTAATGTTTTCCATATACCATGTATGATCCTATGTCACACATTACCTCTGTATGTCAGGGACAGCATTTTGTCATGGTTGCCCCCTTCCCATGTGCCACAGTAGTTCTCCTTTAAGCCAAGAATTACCTCCAAAGTGCTAGCACCAGCAATTTGCTGTGTGTACCCACGCCAAATATTACTTCTAGTATGCCAGTATCCATTGGTGCCCCTTAAGGCAATAATTACCCCAGTTTGCTAGTGCCAGTATGTGGCAATGAGTGCCTCTATAATACAAGAATTACCTTTAGTATACAGGGCCAGCTGCAGACTTGCAAGCATAACACATTCTTGCTCATCTCCATTTAATCATACTTATTCTCATTCACATTCACTTGCACTCATTCTCACTCACTTGCACTCATTCATTCTCACTCTCTTGACCTCACTCTTACTTTCAGTCACTCATTCTGTCTCATTCACACTCACTCACTCACAATCATTCTTGCTCGATCATACTTATACTCACTTGCAGTCACGCTAACACTCACTCCCTCATTCTCACTCAGTCTCATTTACTCTCACTTCAACGTGCTCATTTTCACTCAGTTATGCTCACTTTCTGACACTCACTTATTCTCACTCAAACTCATTCTCACTCACACTCTAACACTCCCTCACACTCATTCATTCTCTCACTTGCAGTCACTCATTCCCACTGACTCTGTCTTATTCATACTCACTTACTGGCACTCAACCTCATCAGCTCAGCCACTATTTGCCACTGACTGTCACGCACTTTCAATCACACAGACATGATTGCACATCTCAGCAGACATCATGCATAATTACACATGCACAAGCTCTCTCTCACAAACATATTTTCACTTGCACGTATGCACACAAAATACATTTTAAATCATATTTACTTAGCTACCTGCGAAGAGCCATTG
Source organism: Calotriton arnoldi (assembly GCA_963921515.1). Taxonomy (NCBI): domain Eukaryota; kingdom Metazoa; phylum Chordata; class Amphibia; order Caudata; family Salamandridae; genus Calotriton; species Calotriton arnoldi. Next base: position 944,822 of record CAWUFW010007435.1, on the reverse strand, counting down.
TAGCTCCCGTTGTGCTCCATTTTTTATTACACTAGTAGTGAATAAAAGACTGTTGCTTAGTATTTGTATAATAAATAAGGGAAGAAGATAAGGGAGGGCAGAGCTCTGATGTCCATGGGCTCTTGGCACTGATTTTGCTGCCTATGAAGCCAGGGGTCACCAATGCAGTACCAGGTGTCACAAGGGGGAAGCCAGATGTCATAGCTGCGACACCTGGTGACCCCTGAATGACGTCCGTGGGCAAAAAAAAGGCACATGGTAAGCATGGGAATGGGACACATGGGAGAAAGGGGAACACGGAATGGGGAAATCCATGAGAACAATGGAGAGGGGAGGCAGAAGAGATGTGAAGAAGGGGGACACAAGAGCAACACGGCAGAAGGGGATTGGAACAGGTGAGCCAGGGAGAATGGGGTCAAAAGAGACACAAAGAACAAGAGAGACCGTAAGAACTAGGGACAAAGAAAACACAGGAGAAACAGTGGCGAGAGAGCAGTAGAGTTACACTGCGCCATCATACTGTATATTTTTTATGTACACAATCGTACCATAGCTCTCTTGGGCATGAACAGGCCATGAAGCAATAGAGATGGAAGGTGATCCTCAACACCTCCTCTGTGAAGGAGTGCCACAGACACGATTATGATGTAATTTTTAACACACGTCTTCTTATCTTGTCCCTCTTTCTTGACTTCCCTCATAGCAAGCTGCTCCAGCCGCATGACTTTCATCATATTGGCGAGGTGCAGGCACATGACCCGACTCTGTGGAGCACAGAAGTTATGAGGAAACACAATGAACAGTGGCGGCCGGTATGGCTCGCGGGTGGTGAGGCTGGCGCGGGGGGAGTGCGCGGGTCACAATAAAAAAAACCACTCACCTTCCCACTGGGTCCCGCGTCTCTGTTCCTGCTGTCGTCTTCCAGGAACAGGAAGCACCAGGGCTCCCACGCCCCCTGCAGCCAATCACAACACTGCAATGCCGAGTTGTGATTGGTCTGAGCGCTGTGACACGGCACTCAGCCAGGGGCTGGAGGGGTGGGCATGTTCTCCATGCAGGCTGTAATGCAGCTTGCAAGGAGAACAGGGAAAGTGCGCATGACTATTTTGGTCTGACCAAACAGTCATTGTGCACTTAGGAGGGTTGTACCCTCCTCCCCTGCTCTTAAGCCCCGCCCCACCCCCTCACGCAATCTGCCCAGCAGGAAGACAAAATAAAATGATAACATTACGTTATTATCATTTTATTTTTTCCTTTCTTTTCCTGCTTGAAGGCAGTGGGGCGACGCTCTTCGGCCTTAGCGGAGGAGCTGCCACTGACAATGAATAACTCGCCATAATGTTTTGCACTCTGAAGTTCCTCTACCGCTTTTTTGGGGGGGGCGTTATATTGCACGACCTCGACCCGAAGGTATCAGAGCACTTTTACATGAGCACCAGTTGCGTTACAGACGGACATGTTCATTTTTGTTAGGCACAGGGAGATTAAGTGATTTGCCCAGAATCACATGATGTTGAGCGTCACTGCCGAGGCTCGAACCCGCTTTCTCAGCTTCGAGGTCGACTGCTCTAGCCCTCAGGCCACATCCTCTCCCCACATCCTCTCTTTGGAGTCTCACATGGACAGGGTTGTTCCAGCACAGGTTTGTGTTGGGGTACACTACAACAGAAAAGAGGGATGCCCATGGCACTTGTGCGTTTTGCTGAATGAATGCCACTAGTTGTTGGTGATGAGGCCCAGATGTGTCTTAATGCCACTCTCAGCCTTACAGATTTTCTACTGCAGATTGTCCGGCACAGAAGTACTCAAAGACATTATGCATAGAACACCCACAAGTACAGGGCTTGTATGGGTGTGCCGGGATCCACGAGGTTTCAGAAAATACACAAACACATCTTTCCAGGCATGGAAGGGTGTGCTTGAAAGTTTTCACTTATCAAACCCCTCCCAGGCGGTGAGTTGCCTCCCCCTCCCTTAGTCGTTCTCCAACTGCACCCCTTTGACCTTTAACACATCATGGACAACTTGCTTTGTGCCAAAAAAGGTCGCAGTTTATTAAACACTTAAACATTTTATTCATTTGTTTCTCATGGTTATACATAACATTTGTTCTTCGCTTAGCGATTTGCCATAGTGGCCCTTTAGTCCATTTTTGGTTGTTCTCTGCTCTCAGACAGATCACCTTCCGGAGCGGGCCCCAACCACGGCCACTGTTGCCAAGGGGTTAGGCTTCAACCTGCTACCGACTTGGTGGGTGTCTGTCCGGACTTGCCCGGGCCGCAAGTGCCGTCCCGCTTGCCTTCAGTGCCATCTTGGCCCCTCCCTGCTCTTCCGGGTCCCTGCCGTGTGGCATCCCAAGGACCCCATGTGAGCACCTCGTCTATCCAGCCTGCGGCTGAGTTCTACCTTTCGCTCCTTTGGTACCCCTGCCGTGAGGCATCCCAAGGGCCCTGCGGGAGCCTTCCATCTCATCTCTCCGTGGCTACTGGCCACTGCTTGCTCCCTCAGTGTCCCTGCCGTGAGGCATCCCAAGGATACTGCGTGAGCCTTCCATCTACTTCTATCAATTTCTCTTCCTTTCCTGTATTTCTAGGTTGTCTTCCGCTTCACCTCGACCCCTTGCGGCTGCCACACCTGCCTTTCTGCCTTTCTCTGGAGTGGGTGGGTGGGATTCCTTCTTTCTCTTGCCATCGGCAGGGATTGAATGCTTGAGGGTGCTGCCTGCCCCCTTCTTAATCCTCTACGTGGCTTGCGGCATGCTCCCCTGATTGGGGGAGGCCACGTTACACTTGGGGTGACCAATCGCAGTCGCCCCCTTTTCCCAGGCTTGCGCCCCATGGGGGGGGGGAGGCTTCCCGCCTTCGGACGGCATTTGGCCCGGGCCCCCATTGGGTCCAGCTTTGCCTTCCCCGGCCCGGGCTCCAACCCCTCCCAGGCGGCGAGTTGCCTCCCCCTCCCTTAGTCGTTCTCCAACTGCGCCCCTTTGACCTTTAACACATCATGGACAACTTGCTTTGTGCCAAAAAAGGTCGCAGTTTATTAAACACTTAAACATTTTATACATTTGTTTCTCATGGTTATACATAACATTTGTTCTTCGCTTAGCAATTTGCCATAGTGGCCCTTTAGTCCATTTTTGGTTGTTCTCTGCTCTCAGACAGATCACCTTCCGGAGCGGGCCCCAACCACGGCCACTGTTGCCAAGGGGTTAGGCTTCAACCTGCTACCGACTTGGTGGGTGTCCGTCCGGACTTGCCCGGGCCGCAAGTGCCGTCCCGCTTGCCTTCAGTGCCATCTTGGCCCCTCCCTGCTCTTCCGGGTCCCTGCCGTGTGGCATCCCAAGGACCCCATGTGAGCACCTCATCTATCCAGCCTGCGGCTGAGTTCTACCTTTGGCTCCTTTGGTACCCCTGCTGTGAGGCATCCCAAGGGCCCTGCGGGAGCCTTCCATCTACTCTCTCCGTGGCTACTGGCCACTGCTTGCTCCCTCTGTGTCCCTGCCATGACACATTCCAAGGACACTGCATGAGCCTTCCATCTACTTCTATCAATTTCTCTTCCTTTCCTATCCTTCTAGGTTGTCTTCCACCACGCTACCTACCGTCTCCCCGATCGGAGGGAGCTCCCCTATGCTCTCCCATCGCCTATGAGAAACCCATTTGCTCTAACATGCCCACAATGTTTAGCAGGAACATATCCATCCCCACCCCTGTGAGGTGCACGCCATCCTCCAGGTGGTAGCCTGGCACCCTAAGATTTATGAAGCCGTGCCTTACGAATCCCCAGCCGTTGGCCCTACATATCTTTGTCATAGTGATGTTTAGCTTGCGTCTGGATCTCTCCACGGCCCCCAGGTCTATCACCCCCCTCCAGGACTTCCGCACTATTATCTCCGAGAAGATTATTTCGGCGGGGCGCACCAGTTTTGCCAAAGCAGCTAAGTCCGCCTGCATTTTCATTAGCAGGGCCCTCCTGCCCAGTGAGGCCAGGTTGTTACCTCCCAGGTGGACTATTACCGCGTCCGGTGTGCCACCTCTCCCTAGCGCTTCTTGCACTGCGGGTAGCAGTTGGTCCCATTTCATCCCGGACCGACCCATCCAGAACACCTCGGTGTTCCGCAGCCAGATCCCGCCGAATTCACGTCTGGCCGCTACCCACTGTTGTGCCCGTGTGATGTAGGAATGTCCCATGAACCACACCGTCCTGCGCCGCGTGGTCGGACCTATACAGGGGAGGGAGGGGGGGGAGGAGAAAACCGGGCTCAGTATGAGGTGGGGCGTATGTACCATTTAAATGCACCAGATGCCCAACGCCCAATACCCTTGATTTGCTCGCTACCCATGCCTAGCCCCGCCGCCGTGGTTACAGCCCCGATCCTAAATGAATGGGATCCAAATGCCTTGGGAGGGAGCCCCGCCGCCCCCAGTGCCTTCCTCATCACTGCTATAAATTGGAAACAGTGAAGGATTATCCCCCCCTCATGCTTGAACAGCGGCCCTTCTATGATTTCCACGGTTGCCATGTATCTCAGTACCAGGCATACCGGGCAGCATGATTTCTCCCTTATGCAATGCAGTCTGGTCCATCTCCCTTTGCCCACCTGGTCTGTCTTCAACCTTCGCAGCAGGATGTCCATGTGTCTCTCCCCGAACCTAACGTCGGTTCGGTGTATGCATGCCCTTCCTGCGTCCCTTGCTGCTGGAGCCGCCAGCTCGCTCACTCTGTATGCCCCAAAGAAAGCTAGCGCGAAAGCTGCCCTGAAAAGTATGGCCTCGCTCTCTGATGAGCATAACTCCTCAAGGGCCCCTACCATTTGCTGCAGTACTTGGAAATGAATGGGCCTTCTTGCGTCTCGACTTGCCTTCTGCATTCTGCCCCACCCTTTCAATGCCATCCTGCAGTGGAAACCCCTGGTGGGGTCCTGCCCTGACTTCTTGGGAAAACGGTAACACCGAGCACTGTGTATTTTACATTAGACTGGCTTGTCAACTCTAGACTAAATTGATTATATATACAGTGAAAAACACAAAAACTAATCCAAAACAGATATAAACAATTTTTTTTTTTGTTGATATTCTTATCTCTTTTTCTAATAAAAATTCTTTTTTATTTAAAAAAATAATAATATATAAACAAAGATAAATATATTTACAGTCTAAATACTAATCTATGAACCACATGTATTCTCTCCCCTTGACAATTGATACCATTCATATGCCTTCATGACATTATATTTCAAATAACAAGATTGACATAATTTCAATTCATTTACACACATTTCATATTTATCTTTTTTTCAATTTTAGTCAAAAGGAGTATATATTAGAACCTATGAATCACAAATAACTTTGTACACAGAGACTGGCGGCTTGTTGACAAACAACGCGTTTCGGCTAGGCCTTCGTCAGGACTCCGTCACAGTGGTTACTAAACAAAAAATAAAATAAACATCTAGAGTTTAGAAGCCCTTTTAAATGAATATAAAAAAGTGTATAGCAATGATAGGTACCCAATTGATGAAGGGATCTAGTCTAAGGTTTCTTTCCTTGAGTCAGTGTCAGACAGTGACAGTTCTGTACAAATACATGCAATTAATAACTAAACTTACAATATTAACAAAGACTAAAACCGCATGTTATCAGTGTAACAGAAAAGAGTAGTGCCAGACAAAAAGATCAGAGTACCAAATATTTAAAATTGTCAATGATCAGACCCAAACTTACCAACCTCAGAAAAAAGAGAGTGAATATAATTGGTAGACATATCTTATCTAGCTTATATGTTGATAATGTCACATTAAAGTTAATCTAGCCTTAACGACCCCTCACATAATTATTCCAGTGCAGGATGTGATTAAAATCTTGCAGAAATCAGGCCTACCTCGTGGGTGTCTAGATGACACTGTCCTCGAGCAATTTGAGATATAAAGTATCTCTATCCTGGATATGTGGTGGCTGTATTAATAAAAAATAAAGAAGCCGTATTTTAACTTCTAATCGTACTATTAAGCTCCAGGTTCCAGTATTATTTCACACAGACTGGTTTGTTTATCACTTAATACCTTCTCTTTGAATCTTCTTTTTATGCCACTATATGATTATTATTACAGTACGGCTACAGGTGCACCTCATCAAGTCTTCCCTCCTAGGTAGCAATTGAATAAACAGGAGGTTAAATCAAATGCCGCTCACCGAGGAAGCGGTTAGGAGTATGGTTCTCAACATGTGTAATTTATTACAAGACCTTTAAATATAGGCCAAATCCATAACAATTATGACCTAAAATGGCTGTACGTATTTTTACCTCTCCACAGATGTTCTGAATCTTCCTGATAAGTAGTTGCTCAATATTGATTTTATGTAAGGTTGCACAAACGAAGATTGCCTAAGGGGTTAAACAGATGTTTATATGATTCATAAACAACATACCCAAACTACTTATCAACTCAAGACAGTATATCATGTAAGTGGTACTGACCACTAACCTGATGACGTGGGGTTGAACTAAGCAATGTTGCAATGTATTTTTTGGTCGGGTTAAGTTCTCTATTTGAGTCACGTTCTTACGTTGATACTATGAGGAAGAGGAAAAAGGACATTTGTATTTATTATAATGAAAATACGAGACCGTCACACTATAAAACTCCTAATTTGGGCCACGATAGTGGTGCAAAAACTCATCAAGACAATGCAAAAAACGATTTATAAATAAAGCGCATCTCTCATCATGCTATTGCAAATCTGCCAATTTAAATAGAGCAAACCATAAGGCAATTCCTGTATTTCTGTATTCTTTTTGGCAAAGCAGTTTTATTAGGCGGCCCCTATTGTATATATGTTAGTATCACATCTTGCAGTAGGCCCCCTATTTCTAGAGGAGCATGCGCTGTATAACTAACTGGGAATTTATGCGCCATACTATTTTTCTCTAACTGCGCTTTTGTCAATAACATTAGGACTGGAATCGGCAATAAAACTCCTGTTTCTTCAGGAGCCTGCACTATAACACCCATCTTAATAGGAGTATATGCGCCATGTTGTATTGCTCCAACTGCATTTATATCAATTACAATGGGGCCCAAATATATAGTGATATTATTGGTAGGTCCCTACGAGCTATGTGTTAATACAACAGATAAGATTAATGCACATCAATATGATGTACATGTGGTCTTCTCTAACTCGGCTAACTTCTCCTCTTAAGATCATTATTTCTAAGTTAACGAACCCTTTACAAGGTAAAGTAACCCCATGGCTGCTTGTTATCACTTACCAATATTTTATTATGTCCGTGCTCTCTGTTTACCCATCGCCAAAACAGAGTGAGAAACATGGTGCTTGCTTTTAAACCCACCCTCATTGGTCTCTAATCAGTGATGTCATAATTACGAGCCGATTTGCATTAGAGGATGCTGTGTACCTCGGTAATTCGGCACCATCTTAGAGTTCCTTAACTATACTGATTTCAATAGTGGTTTTGACTAAATAAAAGGAATTAATGTACAATGTGCACTTAAGATTATACATGATTATTACGGACAAACCCCACTATATATATGCGGTTCTAGACCTATCACTTATTCTTATCATGATATCGAGTCATATTGTACTAAAGGATTCTACGTGGCTAGATAAATAACCGCCATCTTAGAGTTCCTTGACTACCTTTATTTATATAGACGTTTATACTGAATAAAAGAGATTAATCTACAATTTGCACTTACAACTGTTCAAAATTAATAAAAATTGACCCCAAAGACAAATATAAACCAGTCAGTGATTCTTGTAAATGTCGACAATATAGCTATATTTTTAATTGCGATATCCTTCATAGGAGAGCCAAGTCATACGCAGTATAACCATCGTACCCTATTACTTAGGATCCGATGGTCATATATTTTATGCCAATGTCAGTGAACATTAGAACATTAATATTTTGAGTATTATTATCAAATATAAGAACAGCTAATATAAAGTGCTTATAACTGAGTAGGTTTAAAATAAACCTGAATCTCTTGGGTCTGGTATAAAATGTACCCTCATTTCTTGTGTCTCATGGTGCTGTGTTATACTCTGGAATGCAAAGCAATGGGATCAATTAAATGTTATATTTAATAGCTTGATCCCATGGTATTTCCTGGTTAAGACCCCTAACTGCTGTCCCCAAAATAAAGATCCAATACACCTCTCTCAATTTTCTGATCCTTTCAGTGGTAATGCTGGGTTTGTTATGAATCTTTTCCAGAATATACCATTGCATATCTTCTGATGCATGGTCTTTCTCGACATAATGTGGTACCATAGGGGCTGAGGTTTTCCTCGTTCTTATCGCCGATCTAGGTCCTGTTAACCTCGTGTTTAGGGATCTTCCAGTCTCTCCCACATATCCCAATTTGCATGGGCATATTATTAAATAGACTACATCAGCTGATTTACAGTTATTTAAGCTAGTAGGAGATATGCAATGGCCATTAAAATGTAAAGTTGATGATTCAATGGCAGTTGCACACGATTTGCAGGTGGTACATTTAAAATTCCCTACCACTGCTCTACTACCATCAATGCTCCTCTGAAGGAACCTATTTGTGGTTTTCATCCTTGAACGGACCACATGGTCCTTCAAGTTTTTATTGCGCTTGTACGCAAAGAGAGGCTTAGGTATTGCACCTGTCTCCCTAGACTTATCAATATTAAGAATTTGCCAACTTGAGCAAAAAAAATAAAAAAAGAATTTTTATTATAAAAAAGAGATAAGAATATCAACAAAATAATAATAATAAATTGTTTATATCTGTTTTGGATTAGTTTTTGTGTTTTTCACTGTATATATAATCAATTTAGTCTAGAGTTGACAAGCCAGTCTAATGTAAAATACACAGTGCCCGGTGTTACCGTTTTCCCAAGAAGTGTTTTCCCTGTTTGGGTTTTTTATCCTAATTTCAGGGGCCCCGTTCTTTTTCCCCCCCAAAAAATGGGGTCCTGCCCTGACGCCATTTTTGTGTAGTATGCCACTGCGCTCAGGTGGGTCTGGGCCTAAGATTTTGTCCTACCCGCTCTAAACGCCCAATCAATGAAACCCAGGACCTCGCTCTGCCCCCGCCGGTTGGTCATTTGTTAGCCCAGTAGCTGCGGTAAATGTCGCCCAGCACTTACGGTATTGATGCATTGTCTTTGGGGCCAGTGCATTTTCCAGCATCACTTCTAAACCAGCTCTACCCATGCCCATACTTCCTCCGGCACCGCGGTCATCCCTTGGTCCGCATGTGGAGCGAGGTCTCGAAATCTTGCCCACTGAGAACGAGAAATGGCATCCGCAACTGAGTGGTCTATTCCTGGAACGTGTCGTGCTCTAAGCGCTATATTCACCCTCAGTTGCCATTGGACCAACCTTCGTAACAGGCCGACCACAGACACGCATTTCGCCGTCCCCGTGTTGATTGCCTGCACTACCGCGTGGTTGTCAGACCACAGAGTTATCTGCCTATTTGCTAGTTGCTCTGCCCAGATGTGAAACGCCACTACTATGGGGAATAGCTCCAGCAGTGAAATGTTCGCTGTGGCCCCTGCTTGTTTCCAGGCTTCTGGCCAAGCCCCTGCTGTCCATGCTGTCCCCAGGATGGCCCCGAACCTGAGGCCCCCTGCTGTGTCCGTGTACAGCTCGAGCTGACTCGCTGGTACCCATGGTTCGCGCCACATTAGGATGCCATTGAAATTGGACAGGAAGGATTCCCACTGTTCTAGATCTGACTTTACCCCTTGCGTTAAGCGGACCCTGTGGTGTTTCTGCGTCATGCCCCTGGTCAGCCACTCCAGCCTTCTTGCAAATGCCCGCCCCGCTGGGATCACCCTCGTGGCTAAGTTCAATTTCCCCAGCAGCTATTGCACTTCTCCTAGCGTGGCCTTCTTTTGTAGCCTCAGCCTACCCATGATCTCCTTGAGCTCCGCTACCTTGTTGGGTGGTAATCTGCATGTTCCTGCAACCGTGTCAAGCTCTATCCCTAGGAAGGACAGCTTCGTGGTCAGGCCCTCTGTCTTGTCCTGTGCTAGCGGTATCCCTAGTTCCTGTGCCAGTGTTGTGAAACTCTGCAGGAGGAGGGCGCAATCGCCTGTGCTTGCCTTGATGACAAACAGGAAATCGTCTAAGTAATGGACCCGCCCCCCTCGCGGGGCCCGTCTCCCTACTTCCCACTCCAGGAAACTGCTAAAAGCCTCGCAATATGCACATGATATTGAGCACCCCATTGGCAAGCATTTGTTGTAGTAATATTTCCCGTCTAGCTGGAAACCTAGCAAATGGTAGCTGTCTGGGTGGACTGGCAGGAGTCAGAAAGCTGACTCAATATCTGTTTTGGCTAGTAGGGCTCCCCTCCCTTCCTGGCGTATCAGGTCTACTGCGTCGTCTACTGATGCATAGGCTACTGAGCAATCATCCTGTTCCAGCCAGCCGTTGACGGACTGCTCCTGCGGGTGGGAAAGATGGTGTATCAGCCTGAATTTCCCTTCCTCCTTCTTGGGTACCACTCCTAGTGGGGAGACCATCAAATTCTCCAGCGGGGGGAGTTGAAAGGGCCGGCCACCCGCCCCAGTTGGATTTCCTTGCCTACCTTGTCTCGCACTATGATTGTGTTTTCCCTTGCCGATTTCAGGTTCTGGCTCTCCCGTGCCCCTTTGGGACCATTGTAGGGTATTATGAAACCGTGTGTGAAACCCTCTGCTAACTTTTGTCTGTCTGTTGCCTTAGGATACTGACCTAATAGATAAACCAGCCTGCTGGTTTTTATTGGGGTTGGTAGCAGCTGCCCCCTGCCCTTGGCCCCTGGCTCCCCGACCGCGTGGGCCCACTCGCTACTTCTTTGTGCCGGATCTTTCTTTGCCTGCTCCTGCTCCCTGGCCTTGCTTGCAGCGGATTGCGGGGTGGTATCCCCCGCAAGACCCACACGCGTGTTTGAACCTGTATCCTGCCCCCCATTTACAATCATCTTTGTTAAATTTCCAGCATGGTTTCCCAGACTTGGTGGTTCCCTGGCTCTTCCCCTTGAACCCTTGGCCATCATATTTGCCCTTACTCCTATAGGAGCAAAAATTGCTGTCCCTGGAACCAACACCTTCCCTAGCAGTCACCATGTGCGCTGAGAAACCCTCCATGTCCTGCCAGTCCCATTCAATCACTGGCCATGTTTGCCTCTTCTCCCTGAACCCCTCGTCGTACTTCAACCATGCCTCCCCCTGATACTTTAGCTGTGACTCGTGCACCTTCTGCTCGTACAAAATGAGCGCCACCGCGCTCTGGGGGAATTTTTCCACAAAAACGCAAGCCAGGGTCCTGAATGCTTTTAGCCAATTCTCAATTGTTCTCTCTACCCTGGGTTTGCGCCTCTCCCTCCTATCATCGTCTTTCTTGTCCTGCACTGTCAGGTCTAAGCCTGACCGTACCTCTAGCAGGGAGAAGATGTCTATAAATTCCTTCCTCCATATCCTTTCTTTCACGGCCAGCGGGATGAGATTGGCCAAACCTAGGAGCTTCGTGGTTGTGGGAGGATCACTCGGGGAAGGGCGCAGGTATGCACTGGCCGGCTTCCCTTTAGGGTCTGTGTCCTCGCCTGTCCCCCACCTTCGCCCGCCTTGCTGGCCCCCTTGTGCGGCCTCCTCTGGTGATGCCACCTTGCCCTGTTGCGCAAGTTGGGGGTTCTGTTTACCTTTGCCTGCTGCCCTTTTCGTGCCACCCCTCCTGTCTGGCTCCTGCCCTGGCTCCTTGCTGCCCCCTTGGTTTCCTGCGGCCCATGGTGGACCCGCCACGAAAGAGGATCCTGCCCCCGGCCACTGCCACCATGGCATCCAAGCTGGTGGACCCCAAGCCTCCCCTTGGAAACCTTGATGGTCCCTCCCTTGCCCCAGCTGCCAAGGTGGGTGATTGGGCCAGGGCCCTTGCATTGCCAAATTACTCACCCCCCGCTGCATGCCCAGGTTTACTATTTGCCCAGGGCCCCTTTTCGCTAGGCTATCTCGCTGTGCCTGCCCAGGCGCCCCCCCGTTGCTTCTCTTGCGGTGCTTACCCTTGTCTGCACCTATCCGGCCGCTGCGCTAGTCCTGAGAGGCCGCCGTGCTGGTTACAGACCCCTCGTCCTCACTGCTTTCCTCAGCGTCGGAGCTGCGCACCAGCTCGGGGGATGCCGCCCTCCTGCTCTTGGCTTGTGCACCCGAGCGCCCGCCCTGCACCGCCTTCCTTGCCGCCGGGACTCTGGCCCTTGTCTCGGGGTTCCTTGCTGGGGCCGCCGTTCTGGCTGCATGCCCCTTTGCGCCGGGCTTCTTTGTGGGTGGTGCTGGCGGGGACGCCTGTCGCTGCTTCTTCCTTCTCCCATGGGCTCCCTCCTTGATCTGTTTGTCCACCCATGATTGCCCTTTTAAAGCCACCAATTCCCTGGCTCTGTCGAGCATCACCTGAAGATCCTCATCCAGCTCCAGGCCGTTGCCCGCCCTCTGCCTCTTCTGCCCCTTCTGGGGCATTTCTGCCTTGCCCTCCTTGTCCCTGAAGCGAGCGGGAAGCCGTGTTGCCCTGCCGGCTGCCCCACGCTTGCTGGCCATCCTCCTGTGATCTGGCTGGCTGTACCTTGTTGATGAGCTGGTGGCTTGAGGGCCGTGGCACAAAAGTCCTGAGTGCTCGAGCCCAACTGCTTATTTTCGTGGTGCTTGTCCCACCAACTGTGAGGGCTGTGTTTGGTTCCCAAAGTGCCCCAATTGGCGGATTTAGCCCTTACAGCTTGTCACCCAATGCTTGCAGTGACAAAAAGCCCCTTTCAATAATCCAAAGCAAAGCGATTCGCCCCTCCTGCCACCGGCGGTGTCTTGGGGGCTGTGTCTGGTGCCCAAAGTGCCCAAAGTAATGGATTCAATCCCTACCGGTTGTCCCCCAACGTTCGTAGTGGCAAAAAATCCTCTTACTGCCCCAAGTAATGTGCGCCACTTCTCCTGTCACCGGCGGTGTCCTGCCCCTTTAAGGCGCCTGGTTATGCTTGCATCGTGCCCCGGGTCCTGCCCCTTTATGGCCACGTGTACCGGGGCTCAGCTGATGCTCCTGGGGGTGGGCGGCAGTTTGCGCTGGTTTCCGGTGCTCCCCGTAGTGCAGGTCCTTCACGCGCCGCCCCCGGTGAAGTGAGGAAAAGCGGGAGGCGAGGCGGGCAGGCCGGGACCTCCAAAGACGAACCCCACACCGCAGAAAGCAAACGCCGTGTCCCAATGGCTCAGTTAGCAGAGCCGGTCCACCCGAGGCCGTTGCAGCAAGCCCGATAGGCGGGGAAACTGCTCCTGTCGCGGGGAGCCGAGGCAGGAAAACTCGCTGCCACTAACCCGGATCAGGAAGGCTGGGGGATCCTGTAGCCGGTGCCGGTCTGTAGTGCCTCCTTTTTCTGCCCGGCTGCCACGGTGAAGAAGAGATCCGGATCGCTGCTGCGATGGCCCTGCTCCAGCTGCTTGATCCGTTGATTCCTTCTTTCTCTTGCCGTCAGAGGGGATTGAATGCTTGAGGGGGCTGCCTGCCCCCTTCTTAATCTCCTCCGCGGCTTGCGGCCTGCTCCCCTGATTGGGGGAGGCCGCGTTACACTTGGGGCGACCAATCGCGGTCGCCCCCTTTTCCCGGGCTTGTGCCCCGGAGGGGGGGAGGCTTCCCGCCTCCGGACGGCGTTTGGCCCGGGCCCCCATTGGGTCCGGCTTTGCCTTCCCCGGCCCGGGCTCCAACTTTCTTGTATTAATTCATATGAAGAAGTGTCCACATGCAGTTGTCCATCCACCAAGATACTATCAGCATCTTAAACATGCACATAACTAAATGTACGTGCAGATTCTGTCCGAATGTGCTACATTCGCAAATTTACGCATTTGGGTAGAGATGACACTGCATACGAACATTTGTGACCTGATTTTTTTTTTTTTTTATTCGGCAAAATTGTGTATTGTAATTGGACGGGAACATATTAAAATAACTGAAGAAGACATGGACTTTTACGCCCTCGCTGTAGAACTAGACATTTTGTATTAGGTAAAGTATTCTTAAGACGTGCATATAAAAACCTTTAAATAGCATTCAAACATGAATTTTTATACGTACAATATTTGAATGCAGATGTTATATGGATTAAATTGCTTCACAAACTGAAGGGTAATTTAACATGGAGTTACTGTAATACTGTTTACAGTTTCAAACAATGTATTTTCTAATTTACAAAAAGAGGAAAAGCGAAGACTATTGGATATCACAACGTTGATTAAGTTTGGATGAAACTATTGAACCACTTCAAGCGCAGGTTTACCCAGCATTTTCCCCGCAGGCATTTCATGGCTTGGAATGGCTGATTTCCTGACCGTCTATTGGTTGGTAGTTAAGTGAAATCTTTATACTGCTGTTGATCTTCTGCAGACAGCCCTCCAGAGGGCAACAGCTCCTAAGACAAGCGAATTTAAAATCATCAGTCTGGACAAAAAAGAGCTAAGCACAAGGCTATAAATAACATCTTGCCTGGATTTAGCCCAAGGAATGAATGCGAGCATTCAGATGCACACATCTCCAAAACTGCTGACCCCGCACTGTAAGGTAAACAGGTTTTTGTTAATTCACAATAACTTTAAGTAACCTGGCAGACAATAAATCACGTCAGGTGGATGGTTCAGGTGGCAGTTTTCCCTGTTCGTGTTCTAAGTGACTGTACGAGGAAGAAGTGCTTAAAATGTGAGACCAGCAGAGGCTGCTGTAGGTTTTTGGCTACCGTAGGTGCTTCAGGGAGTAGAGCTAGGCAAACAGATAACGAGCGCCATTTATTATCTGAATCTCACTGTAAAGCAGACGAGGTGTATTTACATACCTATTTCGGCAGCAGTTTGCGCGGGATTTTGTTCTATATAATGTAGAAATACGGTGACACCTATTGTATGCGCGTGCCGAAAATCGAAGCCAAGGAGGCATGCATTACTCGAGTAGAAATGCACCACTAAACACAAGCTCTACAGCCAGATAGCACAAAGTGGCCAAAAAGCAAAAAACACGCAGACATGAAAAATTAAAAAAAGTAAAAAAATGACCACTATCTATTTTCGCAAAAGTAAAAAAAAAAAACATTTTAATGATGTGGATTTTGACAGAAAATCTAAAGATGTTGACTATATTTTGGTTCCTAGCCTCTTTTGGTGAGCCACAGATTGTAGGAGTAAATCACTTAAAGAAAACATATGCTATGGTTTGGGTTAGTTCGTATGTTGCAGATATCTAAGTGCAGCTAGGTCGTTGTAGTGAAGTCCATTCCACTTCATCCTCATCCTTTCATGCTCAATCGACTATTGAGCAGGGTAATACTATCCCTGGTTCTCACTGCTCGGAGTCCAGACAATCAATCACCTGATCCCTGCACAATAGAACATAAGTTCATTACATTCGCAGGTTTTACATTTCACCATTTAAAAATATACTTTTGAAACCAAGATGTTGCTCTTCCGGGTCAGTGACGAACCTTAAGGACTGACCTGCAATTCTCTTTGGTGCCAGACAGTAGCTTCAGTGAATTAAGTCATTCTGGGCCTCCCAGAGGAGAAGAAATTCAAGGAATGTGACCAGAAAGAGGCACCGAGAGCTACGAAGATTACCAGTGAGTAATCTGGACGTTGCCATCTCACACATCTTCCTCTTGCAGCTCTTACTGAGGATATCCCACCCCACTCATCTTCCTCTTGTAGCCCTTACCGAGGATATCCCACCCCACGCATCTTACTCTTGCAGCCTTTACTGAGGATATCCCACCCCACGCATCTTCCTCTTGTAGCCCTTACCGAGGATATCCCACCCCACGCATCTTGCTCTAGCAGCTCTTACTGAGGATATCCCACACCAGGCATCCTACTTTTGCCTCCCTCACTGAGGATATCCCACCACAGGCATGTTCCTCTTGCAGCCCTTACTGAGGATATCCCACCCCACGCATCTTGCTCTAGCAGCTCTTACTGAGGATATCCCACCCCACACAACTTCCTCTTGCAGCCTTTACTGAGGATATCCCACCACAGGCATGTTCCTCTTGCAGCCCTTACTGAGGATATCCCACCCCACGCATCTTGCTCTAGCAGCTCTTACTGAGGATATCCCACACCAGGCATCCTACTTTTGCCTCCCTCACTGAGGATATCCCACCACAGGCATGTTCCTCTTGCAGCCCTTACTGAGGATATCCCACCCCACGCATCTTGCTCTAGCAGCTCTTACTGAGGATATCCCACCCCACACAACTTCCTCTTGCAGCCTTTACTGAGGATATCCCACCACAGGCATGTTCCTCTTGCAGCCCTTACTGAGGATATCCCACCCCACGCATCTTGCTCTAGCAGCTCTTACTGAGGATATCCCACCCCACACAACTTCCTCTTGCAGCCTTTACTGAGGATATCCCACCCCACGCATCTTCCTCTTGTAGTCCTTACTGAGGATATCCGACACAGTCTGCATTGCATTACAAGGCAAATATTTGCCCTACTGCAGGAACTCAGAAGAGCGCAGATAGGGCTGCAGTAGGACGCAATACCTGTGCCCAGAAACCTGAGACCTAGAAAAAGATGAATTCTGTGAGAGAATGACCTGAGGAGAAGCTATTACCCAGATAGGGCGGCACACTAACATTGTGGGGAGCCCTGAATATATCAAGCGGTACATAGAGCCAGAGCACCCTAAAAGGTCTCTAGGCAGGAGTAGGAGGAACAAAATGACTCCTCCAGAAAATCTATATAACAACACGAGGCTGTTTGTGGGCAGTGATACACCCCCAAAGAAACCATGCTGCAGTCTCTAGTGAAATATTACCCCATAGACGTGAGAGGCAGACCTTGGCGAAGCACCAAGGCATTAACACATCCTGATACTTCAGGGTTGTGTATGAAACGGAAGTCTGCAATTATTGAACCAATGCTTTAGGCCTGCAGCCATCTCGTCGCAAGTGCTCTTTGTGTCTGATTCTCAAAGGCATTTGCATACTTAAGTGGCATTTAGGGGCCTGGATATCATACATTACAGGCAGTTATTGACTTTACAGATACATAGAGTGTGAATCTGAACCCGAATTAGAGTGTAGTAAAATATTCATTTTGCCCAAATCAGCTCATGGAGGCAGGTTTGTTGGTTTTCCAGCACAGCAACACTGTTAGAAATTGGGTTTCTAGTTGGACAGTGGTTTGCACCCTGTCCAAGAAGGTACCCTCACTTTAGTCAGCGTAAGGGAGTCACACAACCAAGATAACCCCCTTGGCAGCATGGCATGAGCAGTCAGGCTTATCTCAGAGGCAATGTGTAAAACACACACACACACGCACACACACATGCACGCATGCACACACACACACCACTACAAAAGGAGTCCACACCAGTTTAGAAAAATAGCCAATATTTATCTCAATAAAACAAGACTAGAATAACACAAATCCAAAATACACAAGTCAAAATATCACTTTTTAAAGAGTAAGCAAGTTTAGTCCTTAGGAATCAATTGATGCATTCGTTTTTGCACAAAATACCTTAGATGTGTCAAAAAGCAAAGATGGCGCAAGGCACAAGGGAGGTGAGGCGTCGGAAAAGCAAAACGATGTGTTGGTTCCTTACTCCACAGGGGAGGTGATGCGTTATTGCCTTAGTGGCAGGGGAGGTGATGCGTCGGTTCCTTACTGCTAGGCAGGGGAGGTGATGCGTCAGTTCCTTACTGGCAGGGGTGGTGATGCATCAGTTCCTTACTGGAAGGGGAGGTGATGTGTCGAGTTACGGACATGTGGCCTTGGTTTCTTGCTGCGGTTTGGTGTTGATGAAGAGTTGGTGTTGAGGGACACTGCATAAAAAATCCGGATGCACTGCTTTGATGCGGTAGCGATGATGCAGGTGCTGCGCTGATTTCACAGCTGTGAAGCAGGTGCTGCATCGATTCTCCAGCTGCAAAGCAGGTGCTGCTTCGAAGTCGGAGTGGGTGACATGGACATCGGTGACACAGTGCTTGGGACTCACGCAGTGGCTATTTTTTAGCTGCGAGGCAGGTGCTGCATCAAGAAAACAGGCACTGAGAGTCGATGTGTGGATTTTCTCTTTAAGATGACCAGGTTACACTTCCATGGGCCCAGGAACCGGATTTGGCAACACTTGGTAAGTCAGAACTCTCAGCAGAGAAGCTCAGGCACTGGTAGGTGAAGTCTTTGATGGCCCTGAGACTTCCTAACAGGAGGCAAACATGCACAAGCCCTTGGAGTACCTGGGAAGCAGGATGTAGAAAACAAAGTCCAATTCTTTCACTCCCAGGACAGAAGCATCAAGCAGCAGGCCAGCACAACAAAGTAACAGGCAGAGTGGCAGCCCCTCGTACAGCATCCATCTCTTCTTCGTGGCAGAATGTCCTCAGTCCAGAAGTGTTCTGATTTTGGAGTTTCAGGGGTCCAATACTTATACACCTTTCTGCCTTTGAAGTAGGCAAACATCAAAGGAAAGTCTTTGTAGTGCACAAGACCCTGCCTCTCCCTGACCTGGCTCTAGACACACTACAGGGGGGCGGAGGCAGCTTTGTGTGAGGACAGGCACAGCCCTATTCAGGTGTCAGTGACAAATCCTCCCACCACTCTAGCTCAGGAAGACCCATCAGCCTTGTGATGGGCCATCAGGATATGCAAGGCACACCTCAGCTCCGTTTGTGTACCTGTCTAGAGTGAATGCACAAGAGCCCAACTGTCAGCCATCCAAGACGTGTATTCTACAGACAGGCAGAGGCACAGTGTGGTTAAGCAAGAAAATGACCACTTTCTAAAGTGGCATTTTCAACCATGCAATTTAAAAAACAACTTTACCAAAAGATGTATTTTTAAATTGTGAGTTCAGAGACCCCAAGCACCAAATCTTTATCTGCTCCCAAAGGGAAATTACACTTAAACGATACTTCAAGGCAATCTCCATGTTACCCTATGGAAGAGCTAGTCCTTGCCATAGTGAAAAATGAAACTTGCAGTATTTCACTATTAGGACATGTAAAACACACCAGCACATGTCCTACCTTTTAAATATACTTCACTCTGCCCATGGGACTGCCTTGGGCCTACCTTAGGGGTGACTTACATGTAGTAAAAGGGAAGGTTTGGGCCTGGCAAGTGGGTGCACTTGTCAGGTCTAAACAGAAGTTTAAAGATGCACTCATAGACACTGCAGTGGCAGGTCTGAGACATGCTTGCAGGTCAACTCGTGTGGGTGGCACTATCAGTGCTACAGGCCACTAGTAGTATTTGATTTTCAGGCCCTGGCCACACCTGGTACAATTTACTAGGGACTTAATAGTATATCAAATATGCCAATCATGGATAAACCAATCATCAATACATTTTCCACAGGGAGCTCTTGCACTTTAGCACTGGTCAGCAGTGGTAAAGTGCCCAGAGTCCGAAAACCAGTGAAAATGAAATGCGGCACGCAGTCAAAAACAGGAGGTCAGATGCAAAAAGATAGGGGAAATCACGCCAAAAGATGCCAGGTCTAACAAACACATACTAAGGTTTATTAAAACTAATATTCTGCACGGTATTTCCCATTATGAAAACGGTTCAAGATATACTCCTGTTTCTCAGAGAGGTAAAGGGGAGGGAGACCCCTAAAATTGGTGGGGTTTAGGGACAAGGAGACAACATTTAAAATGTTTCATAGAGAAAATGCATTTTAGCGTGACATTTCTGCAGGCAGAAATAAATATATGTGCACTTCCATGTGCAAAAATCTTTAGACGTGAGTGAGTACACGTGAGAAGCTGCTACATTTGCAGGTTCCAAGGAGGAGTACTCCTGAAATTTTTCAAGTATTGCCAAAAACTTAAAAATGTACTCAAAAGTCTACGTAAGTAAATTTTCGATTTTGTTTTTAGAATTAGAACCTTAGAGTCTGGTATACTTGAGAACAATGACGTTGCAAAAATATATATTTCACAATAACGATACTAGTATCTGACTTAGTGCCCAGAAAAGATAAGTGTCAAGACAGGAATCAGCAAGGCTCAAACACAGGAACCGCCGGTCATATAGACACCAGAGGAGGTGCCTAACTCGCTGAGCTATGGCACTCCTGCCAGGTCTATCATGACGCAAAGAGGTAGGCCCGACCAGGAACAAGGAACGACGACTTACGACTCTCTAGATGGATAAACAAGGCCGCCTTTCTTGCCAACCAGACATGCTCGTGATAGAGGAGAGGGAGCCTGGCAAACCTATGAGCTGCCAGACTTAGGGGCAGATTTACAATAAACTAACGCAGCACGGCGCAGCAAGTCATTTTGCTGCACTGTGCTGCGTCAGTTTGGAAAGCACAGCGATGCGACATATTTACAACAATATGTCGCACCTCTGTGCTTCCCCCTGCGCTGGTGCTCAAACTGCTGCCATGCGCCAACGCAGGCACCCTTGCACCATGGTGCAAGGATGCCTGCGTCGTGGGGATATTGTTTTTGTTCAGGAAGGGAACCCTTCCTGAACAAAAACAATCATTAGAGGTGATTTCCTCTTTCAATGCGTGCTGTAGAATGCAGCACGCTTTGAAAGAGGAAAAACGAGGAGAAATGAAAACATTTCTCCTCGTTGCGCCTCGCTACGCCTCCCCTGGGGAGGCGTAGCATTGACACGCATTTCCAGATTTACGATTCCTCGTAAATCTGGAAATGTGTCTCGTTCCATGGGTGTTGCGTGGGAACACCCACAGCAACACCCATGGAACGCCCCTTCCACGCAAAGTGCTGCGTGTGAAGGGGCCATATTTACAAGGAGAGGAAAAGTCACGCAGGGTGGCTATTCCTCTCCTTGTAAATATGGAGAAGTGGAATGCGCCTCCAGTACGTCACAAAAAGTGACGTACTGGTGGCGCAGGGGGCTTGTAAATCTGCCCCTTAGTTCATACTTTGTACCAAACGTACACCGTTCCCAGATAAGGAACGGACATGGAATCACCCACAAGGTAGCATTTATATAATTTTTATCAAGACAGTCGTGCAGTTTTGAAGAGCTATGATCATACTGGCATAGCTGGTACGGATGGTCAGAGCAGACGGTTCTAAAGAAAGGTTCAGAAACACCAGAACCCAGAAGGTTAAACCAGAAAACTACACCCGAGAAACAGCACCCATGGCCGAATATGTGCTGGGAGATAGTGCATTTTAACCGCACAGCAACACTTTCATGCATTTTTTTCTCCATATTTTATTTTATATAATGAAGTTAAATATGCGATGTTTGAGCCCCGGCAACTAGTTTAGTGTTGTTTGCCAATACCTCACCGAGCGAATGTTTCTGGGCACTGAAAAACTCAGGCAATGATAATATCCAACAGATGATGACACTTTTTAGTGTTGACGCAGGACAACGCTTTTTTGTGATTTGCCGGGACAAAGTATATTACACGAGCTCATATTTTTGAAAACGAGAGGAACTTAATGTGAACAAACAACACATGATCTAGGGTGACTTGAACCCTCTACCGTTTGTATGTCAGAATATTGTAGCCACAATTGTGATTTGGCATAAAAACCGTGCACTAAATATTGTCCCTGTGGGTGTAAACTTTCTATTATTAACTGAACTCTGGTGATATTTCTGTAATTGATATTTAAAACATTGCATATATGTCAGCGATATTCTGACTATGATATTTTAGTGCCACGCCCCCTCAACCAACTGATCTCTGACATTCTTCCAATTGTGGTAAATATTTCTTTATTGGACATAAGTGAACACCATGTGACGGACAAAGGCAAGGCAAATAACTGCCTGCCAATTGAAAATGGAGCACATTTCTCCTGAATTATATTTCACATGATACCACCAATAAACATAAACACCAACACTTGTAACAGTTCTCTTGTTTTACTCTGTTTAAACTCTCGAAAATCTGATCTAAATTCCTGAATGAGGCCACGTGATCCCCTCTGTGGGTGCCACAGAGCTGCAATTCAATATCACTGGATAACCTGACTGCAGCTGCTGCAGGCTTCTCTCTGTAGCAGAGGCACCATTGCTACACATAAAACTTTCTTCTGAGTAAATTCTATGAGTTGATAGAAAGGTCTGAATGGATTTGTCACACTGTGATGTAGTCATTGACCCAATGATCCAGTAGTAAAATTTTAGCGCCTATGAATTGTGGGAGCTCTGAAAACACTTGCTCAAACAAAACCATAGTGAGACATTTTATCATTAACCAGTCCATAGAGAAGGTGGACCTATGAAAGTAAATCAGCGAATTGATTAATCAAATACTAGCTTTTTGTAATTTCCAAAAAGCCAAATCAACAATGTTTGAAGTGAACAGGCCAAAATATTATCCGCTGAAGTAGGAAAATCATGCATACCAGGTTGCTGTCTTATCTTTTAAAGGCACAGCACTGAGAAGCACCGAGAGAAACAGCAGAGAGGTGTGTTTTAAGACAGTATCGGGGAGATTTACTAAGATTTTGCAGAAGTGGAGCTCAGGTTTAAATTACTGAAACTTTTACTGGACCTAACAAGAATAGTGACATTGGTACTTGTGGGGACTGTCATCCACCCCAACTAATATTTCACTTTCTCACAAGGCACATGCATGTATACCATTGGACAATGCTTATTACAAATACACTGGAGAAGTGGACATACAAAACCTGCCACAGAGGAAACAAACAAATAAAAATTACTGGGTGA
Organism: Calotriton arnoldi; assembly: GCA_963921515.1. Taxonomy (NCBI): domain Eukaryota; kingdom Metazoa; phylum Chordata; class Amphibia; order Caudata; family Salamandridae; genus Calotriton; species Calotriton arnoldi. The sequence goes on along the minus strand of CAWUFW010007435.1, from coordinate 922,125 downwards.
ATTTTGAAGTTTCTTATGGGAACTAGAAGAGGAGGACCTTTGTGAAAGAAAAGTATCATTTATTTTCATGCAAACTGTTAGAATTGGGGTTTCTGGTTGTCAGAGTATGCACTATGTACAAGCAGAAATCACCACTCTAGTCAGGGCAAGCTAGATACACATTAAAAGATAAACTGTGCTCACCCTCTGGTAGCTTGGCACAGAGCAGTCAGGTTTATCTAAAGAGGCAATGTCTAAAGCACTAGTGCAACAGACACACACAGAATAACAATGAAAACACCACAAAAATACTCCACAGAGTTAGAAAAATAGATTTTACTTTTATGAGTAAAACAAGACCAAACCTTCTTGTAGGGCCAGAGCCCCAGTATTAATACCCAGTTGTGCCTTTGAAGTGGGCGTGACTTCAGGGCAGGCTCTTGAAGTGCACAGGTCCCCCTTGCTTTCCAGCCCTGGCTCCAGACTATCAGTAGAGAGTAATCAACCCTTTGTGTAGGGAACAGGATACTGCCTATTCAGGAGTAAGTTTCAACTCCACCTCTCTCTTCCTGGGCAGGAAGAGCTATCAGAATGCAGATGAATGCTGATGAGTTCCTTGTCACACTCACCCTTCCTGTGTTTGTGGCTTTCTAGAGGGAATGTAGCTGCCATCCACCCCAGACGTAATGGAGACAGGCTGCAAGGCACACAGAGTAGTAAGACCAGAGAAATGTCCACTTTAGAAAAATGGCATGTCTAAAATAGTAATGCTAAATCCAACTTTACCATTAAAGAGGGGTTATCATTACCTTTTCAAAGATATGAAACATGGTGTAACTACTCATTTCTAATCAGGAATTACATCTAAAAGTGTATCAAGGAATTCTCAATGCAAGCCTATGATAGGAGTAGACCTCACAGTAGTGAAAAACAAATATGGGTGTTTGACTCTACCAGGACATGTGAAACTTAAAAGTACATGTCTTACCTTTTACCTACACAGCACCCTGCCCTTAAGGCTGCCTAGGGCGTACCTTAGGGGTGACATTTGTGTAATAAAAGGGGAGTTTCAGGCTTGGCAAGTGGTTTTTAATGCTAAATCAAAGCGGTAGTAAACTGCACACCTAGGCCTTGCAATGGCAGCCCTGAGACCAGTTTGAAAGGCTTTTTGTGTGGGTGGCACAATCAGTGCTGCAGGTCCGCTAGAAACATGTAGGTTACGGGCCCTGGGTATATGCATACCACTTTGCAAATTGGGTATACACCAAATGTCACCATGTTTAGGGATGAAGCACATGCACTTTAGCACTGCTCAGCAGTGGTAAAGTGCTCAAAATCCTAAAGCCAACAAAAAGGTGCAGCAACAAGAGGAGGTAAGCATGCAAAAAGCTTGGAGGAAGACCACCCTACGGATGACACGTCTAATAGAAAAAAACAGTTTTCAAGCAAATTGTCTGTCTGCCTCTATTGTGAGAGCTCAGCAGAGTAAGGGCTGAGATAAGGAAGATGGACTAGGTGGTGATAAAATTTAATGTTCTCAGATTCCAGATTATAGGGTGTCTGCAGATAAACCTTTACAAGTTACAGATAGGGTGGTCCCATTGGGTGTAGATTGTCTATTTTTAACTCCAAGGGGGCAATATTGCCCTAAACGGAACTTAAGACAATATATTTCTGTTAGATGATACTTTGGTTATAAGGTCTGGTACCACACCAAAGGGAATGAATATACATATTGCAAGTGATAGTGAAGTGTGTTTATTTTTTGTGCTCACATATCTATGAAGAAGACTATGGTGAACGTAAACTCCTTAATTAATCTCAAAGGCATTGGCATTTCATGAAGTCGAATGCAATGTGCTCATCCTGCTCTGTGAGAATCTCAGCAACATGTGTACTTGTCAAATACAAAGAACACAAATATATTCAGGCACATTCAGAGGAAAAATAATCAGGTCTGCATTATAACCAAAGCTCTTATGTGCGAGCTAATGCATGTTACATAATTCATGTGAACATTTCTGCAACATGCAGCTTGTAAGAACGCCAATATAGAGGACTATGTTGATCATCATTTTCTATGCAGAGGGAAATGCGTCAAATGCATATCAGCGTGATCCTACCCACGGGGTGCTTTCTAGCCTTTAATACAAGCCAACATCTCCTTGAAAGGAATTTAGGTAAGCTGTTTCCCATAGACAGACTTACAAGGATGTACGTTGCCAAAGGAGCCACTTATACCTAGGAATATAAAGATAATCAATTGAGACATGTTTTAATATTCAATAATGAAAAGTTAAAACAGGTTTATTCATCTGCAAAAACTCTAACATTGCTGTAGCATTTCTCTAATTGTTTTTATCATGTTTCCTCTTGCAAAGACTCAGAAGAAGAATACAAATGCTGCTCATTGGCATTCAGTTATTTCATTGATGCAACATTAGAAAGAAATCCATTCCTCACAGGAATCAAAATATTCCAGTGTTGCATGGCCAATGAGTTGTGGGACACTTATCCTGTGTGAATCGTATTACAAAGTTTTTTGCCATGAGGTACTCTTTGCATGCACTACAAAAAGCACGCCCATGAAATTGTTTGAAAGCATCCGACTGTACGTAAATAAGTGAAATTCTTATCTAAAACACCTTTTCTGTCTAGAATTTGGAGAAGAAAAAAAACTGAAATGACCTTAAAGCAGCAAACCAAAACATGGACTTTTTTAACATTATAGAAGCAATATATTTTTTTAAGGTTTAACTAAAGGCACTTGCCTCATTCATGCACATCAATGAATACAACTGTATAGCAGAGACTGGGTGCACAGTATTTATAATTGCTTTGTGTTGGACTTGGCCCTTTCTGCAGGGTCATGCCCAAACCTTTTGTCTTCAGTGTCCTGTTTTCTGAACCCGTTTCTGTTGGCTTTTAGGACTCTGTGCACTTTACCACTGTGGACATGCAGCACTAGTTATGCCACCTACCTAAGTAGCATTGAAAACATGTCTCAGGCCTCCCATTGCAGCCTATGTGCTCAGTTTCAAACTGCCATTTAAAGATGGCAAATTAAATGCATATGTTACCCCCAAGGTAGGCCCTAAACAACCCATAAAGCAGGTTGCAGTGTATTTAAAAAGTTGGACATGTACTTTTAACTTTTGCATATCCTGGTTGTGAAAAGCTCTCAAGTTAGTTTTCCTCTAAAGCAATGCCTGCCCCTCCCATAGGATAACATTGGGTTAACTTATTACAATTAATAAGTGAGACTGTTCAATTGGGAGCAGGTAGGAATATCAAGTTTGTTGTCTAACGAATTGTAATTTTAAACCCTCTTTAATGGAAAAGTCAGATTTTAAGTCCCAATTCTGAAAATGCCACATTTAGAAAGATGCTTGTTTCCGGTCCATGGAGGACCTGGCTCGGCAGTTCGGGCTGGACTGGTCCCATGAGGCACAGGCTCAAGACTGATTTGCTTATTGCCAGGTCTAAACTGGGGTGGCATGGTGAGCAAAAGAATGATGGATTTAACCCAGATCTCTTGACTGGGGATGAATGTTTTGATTTGTTCTGCATTCTGTCCATCAATTGTGTGTCTTTTGCTTCCTCGCATTTAGAAAGTTGGAATTTTCTTTTCCTAACCATTTGGTGCAATCAGCTTGTTTCCTGGGTTACATGACTAGGTGTAGGTGGTAGTTGGCCTTTGTATATTACTCCCACACAGTGAGATGAAGGAGCATAGGTGTTGGCAGGATGGGCCGTCTCTGACCTGAAGAGGGCGAGGAGCTGTCACCTACCATACTTGCACAGCACAAAGGCTCTGCCTGATCACACTCACAAAGGGTATGACACTAGTCTATTGTGACTCCAGACAAGCTGAGGCCAAGTGAGGGAGGCAGGAAATTCCAAGCACCTCTGGGGGTGAAAACCTCCAGAACCTTCTCCTACTTCAAAGTAGGCATCGGTACTAGGGGTGTGGTCTTGCCAGCGGCAAGATGGCTGCGCACTGAGTGAGCTCTGCCAGCCGAGCCGTGCAATCCGGCATAATCCGCCATCAGCGGGAGGCATCTGGCCCCCAGAGATGAATCTTGACATCGTGCACCCTCACTGAAGCTCCGGAGGGCCGTGAAGAGACAGCGATTGGGGTATTTGTCGAATTGAGGGACTAGCCAGCCGCCCATGCACCTGACGGCGCCTGAGAGTCTGTGCCGGCCCGGCCTACTCGGCGGGGCCTCCCCCGTTGGTGTTGTCGGGGCCGTCCACTTAGCACATCCCCGTGCCCAGCTAGGTGTGGTGCCCCGCTGGGACTGCCATGCGCCCATGACTGCGGCGCCCCCCTTTGGTGACTCCAGCCTGCTATCGGCACGGGGGCTGCAGTTCGGGAGCTGAGCGGTGGCCTCCGCTGTTCCGGCGCCTGGCCTGGCCTCGGGCGGCCTGCTGATCATGCCCGCGGCTGCGGAGGGCCTACCTGTGGGCGGTGCCTGAATCAAGCGGCGGCGCTGTCAGCGGATCTGAAATCCTGGACTAGACAAGTAAGGTTGCTGAGCACACTGAGGGCCCATCCTGCTGGCCGGCCTCCTACCCTCCTACATCCCGTCTGCGTGGGCTAAGGTGACAACAACGCCCCTGTCCTCGGTGGCCTGTCCCTTCCGGCAGGCGCCTGGGGCTGGGTGTAGCGCACTAAGAGCCTTGACGCTCCTCCTGGCCCACCTCGTGCTGAGGTTCCTGTACTGGCCTTACCTGCGTCTAGCTGCTGCCATGACCTGCACATTCATTAATCCGCGGGTGGGTGGTCCCGGGGGTCCCCTCCCTCCTGGCCAGCCTCACGCCACATGCTTGACCACAGTGGGTAACGCGGTCCCTCGCCGGCCCGCATTTGGACTCATTGCTGCAACCTCACCCGGGGGGACACCAATAGTAGCCAGTTACAATTTGTCGTTTTGAACTCCCGCTACAGTATAGTCTGTGGCACCGTCGACATACACCTGTGGTTTCCCTGGCCCCGCGACTAGCCCGGGGGCCCCTGGCGGCTAGCTCCGGACCTCCCTGCACTGCTCCCGCGGCCTGCCTGTGCCCTGCATTGACCCTCCTGGGAGCTGCCCTATCGCCTCCTTCTGCAGCCTTGCTCTGCCCGATCAGTTTCTGGGGCCGGGGGCCAACCCAATCCTAGGGAAAATCTTTTAACTATCCATCCTCCTCATTGTCCTACAGAATCGCCATGGGGAAGCCGGACACCAGACAACCTAAAATCACCTTCACGGGGTGAGGGGCGGGCAAAGGCGGCGAGACTTGGCCCGCACCCCCCCCGGAGCCCCTGCGAGGCCTATCATTGCCCGCTTGTTGAATTACCGAGACCGGGACTCCATCCTACGCAGGGCCCGGGAACTGGGGGAGATCAATCATCAGGGCAATGTTTTGTCCTTCTATCCTGATCAGGCGATGATAGGCCTCACACCGGGGCCCCAGGGGGGGCGGGGGCCAAGTGATCTGTGCGCCCGCTCGATGATGAAATGGGTGGACAGGACCGGGCCAAAGAGGTCGCAAAGCAAGGTTTCAAGGTAATCCTCCATTTTCCCAGTCGCAGTGGATTCCGGCAGGCCAATGACCCGAATGTTATTCCTTCAGGAACGCACCTCTAGGTCCTCGTTCTTGGCGCAAATAACTTTGAGGATCGTGTCCATTTTCGATACAAAGTTTGGAGGGGTAGAGCATGGCATAGGTGATGTGGAGCTGTTGCAGAATACGTTTGGCTGCCCGCAGGGACTTCCTTCCCGCCAAGCATATTCTGCAACAGCTCCACATCATCTATGCCATGCTCTACCCCTCCAAACTTCGTATCGACTTTGGGGAGAAGCCAAGATTTTTTACCGACCTGAAGGCTGCTCTCACTTTCGCTAAACAGATACAGAAGTCCCCACCACGAAGCCGTCGCACTAATTCTGAAGACAGCGGCATAAGTGACAATGACTGAACCCCACATGCCCGGCTCTGCCTCACAGTTATGCATGTTTCTTGATACTTACCCCATGCACCATGTTTGATGTAATGTTCTCTGCTTTTTCTCATATATATCTGCTATTGATCTCTCTATTTCGTGGTGCCCAGTAATGGGCGTAAATTGTATGCTTAGCATTGCTTATAGGACTATGGGACATTTCAGATACCCCGCCCACCCTGCCTGCAGCATAGAAGTACTCTCATGGTCGCATGTTACACCCTTAAGTCACCTCCCTCTGAGCTATACCACGCTTGGCCACCCTGCCTATATGGTAAGGGGTAAATGGCTGTGCCCACGCACACTGCTGGGATGACTCCCACTTCCGTATTAAGTTCTCCAAGTTGGGGTTTCCTGGGTGAGGGTGGTTCAGATGCTCAACCTATTTGGGGGGTTGGAGTGGATGGGGGGGTCTGGGTTGTTCATTTAAGGTTCCGTAAAAGGCACCTTCTGCAAGGGGTTTGTTATGTTGTTCCTCTTGTTTTGTTCTTGGCATGTCACCTACTGTATACATTCCACAAAGTTTTGTACCTTACGGCACTAGCTCTCATTGCTTTCATCACGGACCACATACACTACATTATCCACCTCCTCCCGGCTGCTGCATGACTGATACCACCTTTTGGACATGGATTATTAGGGGTCTGAATGACCACCGAAAGGCACACCTTATGCACGCACAGCTTATCAGACACAAGGTGGACATCTGTTTCCTCCAGGAGACGCACCTCCTCCCTGCCACCTCATCTAGGCTGCAATCCTGTCACTGAGGAGAGTCCTACACTTCCTTCTATTCTAACTATGCATGCGGTGTCACCATCCTCTTCAGGAAGGGCCTCCCCTAGCATGGCACTCACTCCCTCATAGACTCTGAGGGTCGTTACGTGATACTCGCTGGCACTCTCTACAACCAGCCGTTGATACTTGTGGCTCTCTATGGCCCCAACCCCGATGACCCCAAATTCTTCACCCACGTCTGGCAACTCATATCCTCTCTGGGACCCCACTCCTTGATATGGGGGGGCGACTTCAATATCGCACCTCCGCAGACACTAGACCGCTCGGGGGACCGCATTCAACACCCACAGGCCACCACTATCCTCCACTCAATTTTAGAAGACAACTCCTTATTAGATGCCTGGCGGCATGCGCACCCTGGTGAGCACGAACGAACCTGCGTGGCTGGTTCGCGCGGATCCTGGTCCCGCCTCGACCTATGGCTCACTACCCGTGATGTCGCCTCTTGGACCACTTCTGTGGACCACCTGGCCTGCACACTATCCGATCATGCCCGGTGCGCCTGTGCCTGCGGTTCCTGCTTACCCTCCATCGCATGTTCACCTGGCGCCTGCCTCCCAATTCGCTTCGCGACACCACCTTCCGCGAGGACATCCGCGGTGCCATTACTGCCTATTTTGAGCGCAACACGGGCTCAGTTGAGTCACCTTCGACCCTCTGGGAGGCCTTCAAGGATGTGATCCGGGGGGAATGCATTGTCAAACAATCTGGGGTGTTAAAATCCATCAGAGGCACCCTTGAGTGCCTGGAAAAAGACATCAAAGCCCTAGATCTCAAGCAATCTCAAGACCCTAGCCCTGCTACGCCACCTCGCATAACCTGCGTACCATCTTCTCTGTCATTCACCAAATTAATCCTACTCTGCCCGCAGTGTCCGCCCTGTTGGACGCCACTAAGGCTTTTGACACACTAGAGTGGCCATTTCTTTTTTATCTCCTTCCCCAGTTGGGCTTCCGCCTGAACTTCGTGAAAAAGATTCAACTACTTTATACACTCCCGACGGCACGCATCAGGGTAACCGGACAGGTTACCCACCCCATAGCCATCTCAAGGGGCACTAGGCAGGGATGCCCCCTGTCCCCCATGTTATTCGCCATTGCTATGGAGCCTCTGGCGGCACGCTTACGTCAGCATCATACCCAGAGGGGTATCGGCTTCTCGTCTCTTGCCCTGGTTACTTCAATCTACGCGGACAACATCACAATATATATTCGCGAACCTCAGGAGAATCTTGCGCCCATGGCCAGGGAGGTTATGCGTTTTGGCTGCCTCTCCGGAGTTCGGGTTAACTGGAGCAAATCCGTTCTTTTCCCCCTCACTGATGCTACTAAGCCGTTCACAGCAGACTATCCATTCATCTGGGCGAATGGCCCCACCAGATACCTGGGCATTTGGCTGAGCAGAGATATAGACGAATTATGGAGGTCCAACTTTGGCAAAGCAATGGACTGGCTTGAAACTAAGATACGCTTGTGGCAAAAACTCCCCCTATCACTAGCCGGGTGTATTGCCATTGTAAAAATGATCATACTCCCAAAATTCTTATACCTCTTTTTAAATATCCCCATCCCTCTCACATCAAAATTTTTCAAAAAATTACGCTCCAATATTACCACACTGATCTGGGCAGGATGCCAGCCCCGTATCGCTTACGACGTCTTGACACTGCCCTTAGTCAGTGGCGGAATGGGGGCTCCCGATCTTAGACTTTATGCGCTGTGTGCCCAGGCCAGCTTTCTCCATTTCTGGATCCACCCAAAACCCTTTCAGCCTCATGTGGTGGTCGAGGCGGATTTGGCGTCTCCCTGGCCACTACAGACAGCACTATTTTTACCGCACAAAATCCCCAGAGGCAAGATCGACACAGTTGAATGTGTACGTTGGGCCTGGGATGGGTTACGCAGATACACTTGCGCTAAAGCGCTCTATGCGGCGTCAGTGCAGCTCGCCAACAACCCCTCATTCCCCCCACTGCAAACAGCGAGCATGGCTCACCATGCAGCTGATTTGGGCATCCGCACCAACGCTGACATTTATCCCAATAACAACTTCTTTACACTTCCTGTAAGCTGCTCTACTACCAGTTCAGGGCCACATGCAAAAGCGATAATCCTGCCTTTCCACTTGCTCCCCAGCCTAATACTGCACTCGAATATGTCCACTCCTCCACTTCCCTGCGCAAAATGGTCAGAAGGCTCTACGCTCTTACCCTGGCGGCTTCCACCAAAGACACAGAGCGCGCTCGTAACACATGGGGTGTGGACCTGGAGGGCGGCCTTCCCCTGCACAATGGCAGTGCTGCTGCAACCAAACCAAGCGTCTCTCCCCTAACTAGTGCTTGCGGCTCATTCATTTTAAGTATTTACACCGATTCTATCGAACCCCTGAATCGCTGCGCAAGATGGGACTGACTGACAGTGATAGATGCGCCCGTTGCTCGGCTCCTGGGGTGGGCTTTATGCACCTGGCCTGGATGTGTCCCAGGGTTTCCAAATTCTGGCTGGAGGTGTGCTCCGTAATCAGCGATATCACACTAGAGCGCATTGTCCCAGACTCCCTACTGTGCCTCCTGGGTCATGTTAAAGACATTTCAAACACCAATCGTAAAATTAACTGCGATGCTACTGGTGCTCGCCAAGCGCCGGGTGGCTATCCACTGGGGTCGTAAACCGGCGCCTCTAGTCAGGCGCTGGTTAGACGACGCAGCCCACTGCCAGACACTATTGGGCGAATTCTGGGACCTGATGCCAGCGGCAAATAGACCCCCAGACATATGGGGCCCTCTCATTTCCTATTTACATCACCTGGCCAACCCTGACGAACCTACAGCAGATTCCTCTGTCACTGACGCCCTGATTGCTGATGATGTCTGGTCCTTGATTCCTGACAGACTACTTACTCCTCTCATTGTTGTAATAACCACATTTCCCATTTTGATATGCTGCGCCACGGTACATCCTGTTTGATATTTCTTCAGCAATGTCAATTATAATTGGGAATGTAACAGTTATTATGCTACCTAATGGAATGGTAACCTGTATCATGCCTTAATTTTCAATAAAGGTTTTTTGAAAAAGAAAAGAAACAAAAAAAAGTAGGCACCGGTATAAATATTGGATCCTCACATTCAACTCTTCAGTACACCTCTCAACCTGTGGAATACTCAGAAAGACTGCTGTGCTGCTCTGCAGAAGGACTGCTACTCTGTTGCCCTGTGTCCTGCTGCCTGAGTGAAGGGACGGGACCTAAAACTTGAACCCAAGACCAGCAGAGTGACTCCAAGGGCTAGCTGGCTGACCTCCTATCAGAGCCTCAGGCACAGACATGGCTCCAATCACCTTGAACTCAGCACCTGGACTCTAACTGCTGGAGTCCTGCCCCCCAAATGATGCCACACCCAATCTGGATCCTTGGAAGTGGGCCTGAAAGGTGCTCTACAAGCCCAGCTGTGATCCAGTGAGCAGAACTGATGCAGGGCAAAGCAACTCCTCGCAGCCGCATTAAAAGCACCGCAGCGCTACTCTTCCCCAGTGCTGTACCTTGCTATGCAACCCACACTGTCCTCAAAACTGCAGCTGAGTAATGCAACCTCGATGCAGGCCTTTGCATCACAATCCCCTCGTTGACGGCATCCTCGACAGCGGCTCAGGACTCTGCATTGCAGCCCTGCAGTTTCTTCGGAATCACTGGTACGTGATGCATCTTTGATGCAGGACTTCACATCACAAGACCCTCGTCGAAACGATCCTCGACGATGACACAGGACTCTCCATCGCAGTCTCCGCAGCTCCTTGGAATTGCTACTGTGCAATGCATTCTTGATGCAGGATCTTGCAAAGCTTAGCAAACCAGAATTTATGGTACAGTTTTCTTTTTGCTTCAGGCCTAACTGGGTCCCTGTAGCCATCCTCGACCCATTGTGATCAGCTAGAGCTTGTGACTTTGTCCGGCATGACCACATAACCAAAGTTGACTCATTGTGCTTCTAGGCACTATTTTTACTTAAAACTTTGCAATTACATTTCTCCTGTTCTGTTGATTGGATGTTTGTCGTTTTGGTCTCAAATAACTTAATACATTTTACTCTATTTTACTAATTTGGTGTGGAATTTTTCTTGTGTTGTGTTTCCACTTTATCCTGTTTGTGTGCTGCAGAACACTTTAACACATTACCTCTAAGTTAAAGCTGACTGCTTTGTGCCAAGCTACCAAAGGTTTAAGCACAGGTTAATTTAGAGACTTTTGTGGTTTGCCCTGATGGGGATTGTGGCTGTTGCCTGCATGGGGCTTTCACTCCCTCAACCTGATAAAGCCAATTTCTTGCACAATGAAACACACATGTTCCTAATTTCATGTATATGCCATTTAGATGTACACAATGTTAATGCTTCCATGCCCAATCTGAAATCACAAATCATGCACACCCATTTGTTTAACTAGAATACTGTGATATTAGTATGCAGTGACCAAACAAAAACTTTGGAAATATACAGTATATCCCCATTGCCAATAGGCACAAAAATGTGTATGTCATCTTTTTCATGAAAACAAATATGATCTGCTGCCACTGAGAAAGTGTCTTTTGAAATGACCATAAATGTTGCCTCTATAGCAGCAACGACAGTCAAGTGAAACCAGAGTAAACCTGTAAGCTGAGAATTATTATAATTAAAATCATATGAAAGAGTGCCAGTTAACAGGCAGCACGGTATCAGCAGAACGAGTCTGAAGAAACACTACATGCTATCTATTTCATGCTTTTCTCTGTTCTATTTTGACCAATCAATTTCACAACAATCGAAAATCAACAATCGAAAAGTAAAGGACCTCCAGCTTAGCAGTTATTTATAAATCTGGCTGGCTGTCTCTCCACCAGGACGATGGAGTAATTTACTCAATCACCCTGGCGGAACAACGAGCTGTCCACCAGGAATTAAATCGGGCCCTATGTTATAGGCTAACATTTTCCCTCATTATTAATAGATTTAGATATATGTTCATTTATAAGGCACTGTTACACGTGCAATACACAGAGTTAAAGGTTTTATTCAAAAACTTAATTTGTAATGTGTTCCTATGTTCTTGGCACTGATTTTTTGCCACAAGGCCAGGGGTCACACAGGCAGTTTCAGGGACTAGAAGGGGCAAGCCAGGGCTAGCAGCTGTAACTCTTGGTGATTCCTAAATGACAAAAATGGACCACAGGATCATTTATTGCCACTTCAGACTGATAGGAGAAGCAGGGAGAAGTGGAACACAGAAAGTGATGAGACAATTGTGGTACAGAGGTACTGGCGGGGGTATGGCTGTATGTTACAATATTGAGCAGCAAAATGTCAACCCGAAATAATATGTCACAACACTTGTAGTCTCTGGGCCTCGGTCGAAGGTTGTTTGCCCCATAGAGAAGAGCTCAAGGGACTGCAAAAATGTTCCATAGCACTTCTTTGAGAGGAATTATCGTAGCATTGTTCGAGGATATTAAAAATGATAAAAAACCACCCTGACCATCCACCTACTCCACGATGGGAGATTTACCAGCCTGTAGCTCCTATTGTGTTTGGCCCTGACACCAGCCGCGGTCCATGCAGGTAACAGCGGTGAGGCGGTGGGGCCAGGTAAGGGGGGATTTCGAGGGACGATGCAGAGGTAAAATTAAATAAATAATTAATTTTCCCTCGGCATTGCCCCTCGAAATTCCCCTTACCCGGCCCCACCGCCCCACCGGTGTTACCTGCACGGATCGCGGCTGCCTGATACATCACTCATTAGTTTTCAACTCTGCTATGAACGCCGTTGTTCTATACAATGTTATGTTAATATGTAAGCAACTGGCTATGTGCTTCCAGCTGTACTACTTCCTGTCTGTGGCATGACAGAACCTGCTCTTGCTACGGACCTAGAAACAGGGTTGCATGTAGGACCCCTCACCCATCACTCAGAGCTCGATCATGTGAGACATCCACACCTAGTGTAATGGTGTTCGTTGCCTGGTACCTTAAGTTTGACTTTGCTGTTTTTTTTGGAGTGTATTGATATTGTTCAAGGGACTACACACAAGGTTGAGGGGTGAGATTTTATAAATTAAAAGGCCAGACAATGTAACTTTGACCATACAATAGGTGATAATATCCTGCATCTACTGTACGTGTCTTACATATAGCTATATTGTAATACCTGAAGAATGTCGCCAATAAAATCTTGTTTCCAAAAACTATATCATCAAGGTAAGTATCTATCGTTAAGTATGGAGTTGCTAGTCATAGTGCAATATCTAGGTACCTTGATAAATATATCTTCAATGTTCCTAGATGTGGACAAAAGTAAAACCCTGTCCCTTGAAGATCTCATTGCCATACTCAACTCCCTCTCAACCACCTCCTATAAAGGTGATGTCTCACCCTCATTCTTCATCAAAGCTCTCTCTGGAAAACCTACTTCCTCAGTATTCACTATTGACAATGCCTCACTCATTCAAAGTATCTTCACTGAATCTCTCAAGGCAGGTCAAAATCCTCTCTCTCTAAAGAAAACTTCACTAGAACCTAATGACCTTGCCAACTACCAGCCCATAACTTACGTACCTTTACATCAGCACGATTATTGAGAAAAATAGTCTATTTTCAAATCCAAGATCCATCAATGATAACCATCTCCTGCACAGCTATAAACCTGGCTTCAGATGGCGCTGCAGGATGGAGACAGCAACTTTGCACATTGTAGATGACACCCTCTTCACCACAGATGTAGATGACCACTGCCTCCTTATATTGCTGGACCTGTCAGATGCCTTTGAGACCATTGAACATCTCACCCTCATCCACACCCTGAAATCTCGAATGGAAGTCACTTGCAATGTCCTAGAGTGGTTCTTCTTCTACCTTTCCATCCAAGACAATTTCACTCACATGGGCACCTTCAGATCCAAAAAGATTCCTATCACCTGCAGAGTCCAACAGGGTTGAATAATTTCCCCATCATCTTTAACCTCTACTTGGAGTCCCTTGGGGCTCTACTCACTGATAAGAGCATCACAATTCACCAATATGCTGATGATACACACCTCTACATGAAATTCTCCTCTGTTCCAGACATTCAATGCCTCAAACATTACCTGCACCTCTCCCAGACATGGATTTCCAACACTTAGCTGAAGCTGACCCCGACCAAGACAGAATTCCTGTTATTTGCCAAGAACAACAAGCAGGAAAAATGACATACCCGGCTTACTGACATGAACGTTGATGGCTTTGAACACTGGCTTTCACCCAATGCCAAGTCACCTGGATTTACCCTGGACACCAACCTTATCCTTAGGAAACACATAACAAATAGAAATAAGGCATCCTTGTTCCTACTCTCTTTATTAACAAAAGTGAAACCAATCCTCCAGAGAGTGACTTCAGAAATGCTGTTTAAGCAGACTTACTCTGGTATCTGGGTGATGAAAATGCTTTTCTCCATGGCCTCTCAGACACCACATTAACACCACGTCTCATCCAGGGCCTGAAGAAGTATGATCACATCGTTCCCATCCTGATGAAACTCCACAGGCTCCCTCTGCTGCTTCATTTTCTAAGCCCTTGTGACCTGCACCACTCCTGCCAATCTAACTGACAAGCTCATCACCTCTGGTGCATTCTCTGCCAGGATACCATTAGACCTGGGAATAAGAAGTGTAGAAAGGAAAAACAAGTCTACAGATGTTATCTAACTATGCGTACAGATTCTGGAACAATATCCCTGTACACATCAGGATCTCTTCAGTTCCTGCTCCAATTCATGAAAGTGTAGAAGGCTCGCCTCTTTAAAGAATACTACATCATGATTCAATAACAGTACAATAACTAGCTAACTCTCCAATCACTTGATGACTGTATCCTTGCCTTTGACCCTGTATAGTGCTTCACTGACTTTTGGCTAGGTTCATACTTTATAATTAAATGGTTACTTACCTGTAGGAGTAGTTTTGCAGCTTGAAACATTTTCAGGATTCACATGCTGTGCATTATTATGCCATCTAGTAGTTGGGTCTAGCACTCTCCTCTTGTATATTGGTCCCTTTTCTATTTCCTTTTGTTTGTTGATGGGCATCAACTGTCCTCACCATTTAGTGCTTAGTCAAACCTCTCCTGACATCAGATGCCCCTCCCTGGAAGCCTCCATGTGTGGTCGCCATCTTAAGATTTTTTCCCCACGACTGTCTGTATTATTCGGTGTCTCATGGGCTTATTCTTGGCTGTGCATTTTTTAAGTCACTTCCTGGGGAGCTAGGTGGGTTGCAAGTGAATCCAGCAAATTCTTCAAGCTGCAAATCTACTCCTACAGAGAAGTAACCATTTAGTTTTGCAGAGTGAATCTTTTCTTTATTAATTTGCTGTGCATTGATTTTGTAGTGATTTTCTTGTTTCTGGGGTCTTGGCTGGAGATGAGGTTGAGCTTGTAAACAAATGTTTCAGTACTCTCAGTCCCACATGTCCCTATCTGTTCACCTGCACAACTATGCAGTAGTGTTTTGTGAACTTGTGTGCTGACAATTATGTGGCTGCCATACATATGTTGTTTAAGGGAACATTGCCAGGAAGACTATTGTGGCTTTTTCTTTCGTGTCAAATGTGCTCTTGATTTAGTCTCTAGCTGCATGCTAGCTCCGTTGTGACACATCTGGATTGTTTGAGTAATCCACCTTGCAATGGTATTCTTAGTGACTGGTTTCCCCTTGCTATTGTCTGAGAATGATATGAAGAGCTGTTTTCCTTTCCTGATTGGCTTTGTTTTCTCCATATAATACATTATCGCCCGTCGGATGTCTGAGTCTTTGGCTCTTGGGAAAAACTCGATATTTGGATTGTCTGGCTTACGTGATAGTGAGATATAACCATTGGTAGGAAGCATGGGTTGGTCCTCATGACTACTCTGTACTTGTGTATTTGCATGTATGGTTCCTGAATGGTCAGTGCTTGCAACTCGCTTACTCTACGGAGTGATGTCATTACAATTAGAAAGGCTGTTTTGAGTCTGACGAATTTTAGGGTGGCCTTATGGATTGGTTTAAATGATTATTACATCAGATCTGTCAGCACCACATTTAGGTTCCATGTAGGTGTTGGTGCACTTCTTGGTGGGGCTATTCTTTTGGCCTCCTCTAGAAATCTTTTGATCGCTGGTGTAGAGAAAAAGCTTCTTCCTACGTATCCGCTTGTGTAGGCCACTTTAACTGACAACTTTAGTGACCCATAGGCCAGCTTGCAGTCTAGCAGGTGTACAAGTTACCTGATAACTGTGGTGTATCATACTCTGTCCTGAAAGAGGCCATATCTCTGGCACTACCTTGTGCATCTCTCCCACTTGACTGTGTAGAATTTCCTTGTTGTTTGGCATTGTTACTTACCTGTGGACTGCCATTGTTTTTTCTGGAAGTCCTAGGTGCCAAACTCTTTGTTATGCTGCTAGACTCAGTGTGCTTGGTTCTGGGTGGAGAATCCTCTTTCCTTTCATGGAGAGCAGTTCCTGAAGGCTGGTAGTCCCTGCACATTGTTGTCTCTGTTAGATCTGAGAACCAGGTCTGTCTCGCACACTGTGGAGTGATGAGCATTAAAGTCATCTGCAACTGTCTGCATTTCTTGATTAGTATTGGTAACAGTGGGATTGCGGGAAAAGAGTAAGCAAATCTCCATGACTAGTCTATTGGCAGTGCATTAACAGGGAGTGCCGTGGGTGTTTGCACAAAATTTCGGATTAGAAATATCGAGTTGCAGAAATGTCAGAAAAAAGTATTGTGACACAAAAATATTGTGATGGAGAAATATCGCTGTCAAGAATATCGATTTTTAAGATAAGAAATATTTTTTTTAAGAATATTGTTGTTGTTCATATCATTTTAAATGATGAAGTTGTAAAAAATATTGTTTTTTAATTATAGTTATGAGTGTTATATATTAGTTTTGTGTTCTTATTATTTTTATCTTTGTTAGTAATATTTTCAAAAATAGTTTGGAATTTTAAGTGATTTATAAGATTTTAATTTAATTGCTAATAGTAATTTATATTGTCGTAGCGGGTTGCTAAGTTTGTAGGGGTGTAGGGTGGGAAGGTAATTAGTTATAATTAATGAATTAATTTATTCTAAATTATTTAATTAATAACTTTGTAAATTGTGTGATAATTGTATTTTTTAATTTATATATTAGGCACGGGCTGCTGGGTTTGTATCGGTACAGGGTGGGAAGTTAATTGAGTAATAATTAATTAACAACTAATTATTACATTATTATTAATTATTTGATTGATTAATAAATATGTAAACTGTGTAATAATTATATTTTGAAAGTTACATATTTGATGTGGGCTGTTGGGTTTGTAGGGGTATAGGGTGGGAAGTTAATTAAGTAATAATTAACAATTATTTATTTATTATTAATTATTTAATTGATTAATAAATATGTAAATTGTGTAATAATTATATTTTTAAAGTCATATATTAGGTGTAGGCTGCTGGGTTTGTAGGAGTATAGGTGGGAAGTTAAGTAAATAATAATTAATTGCCAATTAAATAACAATTTATTGTTAGTTAATTAATTGATTATTAAGTATGTAAATTGTGTAATTATTGTATTTTTTAAGTTATAGATTAGGTACAGGTTGCTGTGTTTGTAGGGGTATAGGGTGGGAAATTAACTCTTGAATAATTAATTAATCAATTCATTCATTCATTATTATATGATTGATTAATTATGTTAATTGTGGTACATTTATTAATATTAGTTATAAGACAAATATATACAGAGGGGTTGAGGCAATAAGGTACCGCACTTAGCAACATAATTGGTGGGAGTAGTTATATAACTTTCTTTGTGGTACACCGAACCTGAAGCACAACCCCTCTCTACTTCAAATTAAAACAACTTTCAAAATAACATTGGTTATTGATGGTTCAGCACTCACAATAATAGTGACAACTGATCTATTGAGTATAGGTTCAAATTAAATTTCCTTCCATTCGCACCAATAGTATTCTTGAAAACAAAGTACATGACATGAAATCAACACATGTAGCAAAGATGTCTGTATTCATATCACCCCTTATTTATTTTCTTCATAAAAACATGCCATTGCACAGTAGTCACAGTAGCCAACGTGTTTCGTCTTAGTCAGACTTCTTCAGGGCTCAAATTTATGTGCAAGACATCTCTAGATCAAGAAGAAGTTGTGATATAGAGAATATTCAGTTTCGTGTCCTCCCGTTTAGTATGGCAACTAGAGTTTGTATGCTCCAAGGGAATAAATAAGTGGCATGGCATCTGTAACACGAACAGACGCCATGCAACTTCTTTCCGCAAGTTCTACCTACTTGGGGTCACCAATAGCTAGTTACAGTTAGGACCATGTTTCCACAGGAAAAGCGTTTTTTGACTTGCATATATCTTTGGCGTCGTCTAACAAATCTTCATGAAATGTCCCGGTGAATCTTGTTGTGCATGGAAAGTTTTGGGGTGATCCGTTAAGTGGGAGCCGAGAAAAAGGGGGGTAAAAAAAGTGTGTTTCCCATGTTAATTCCAATAGACTCTTTAGGCATGACTGCAGCCCGAGCAGCTGAATGGAAAAACACTGAATACCTGGAACAAAACCACCTATTCGAAGACTCACAATCAGGAGTCCGCACCAACCACAGCACTGAGACCATGCTGATCGCCGCCACAGACGACATCAGAACTCTCCTCGATCATGGAGAAACTGTGGCCCTGATCCTCCTCGACTGCATGAGTCATTTGACACTGTCTTCCACCCAACCCTCATCGACAGACTCCACAATGTCGACATACAGCACAACACCCTCAGGTGGATTGCTTCCTTCCTTTCAGGACACACACAGAGTATAAGACTGCCTCACTTCACCCCTGTACCAAGAAACATCATTTGTGACGTACCCCAAGGATCATACCTCAGCCCCAACTTGTTCAACATCAACATGGCACGCCTCGCAGGCATCATCAGATCCCACAGTCTCAACATTTTCTCCTACGCTTATGACACTCAACTAATCCTCTCACTCACTGAGGACCCCTCCAAAACCAACTTCCGCAACACCATGACCAATGTGGCAAAATGAATGAGAGACAGCTGCCTCAAACTCAACTCCGACAAAACAGAAGTTCTGATCTTTGGGATCAACACCTCCATATGGGACCGAAGTTGGTGGCCGGCAGAACTCAGACCAACATCCCCTTCAACAGACCATGCACGCAACCTTGGCCTCATCCTCGATAGCCAACTCACCATGAAACAACAAGTCAATGTATTTGCCTCCTCCTGCTTCTACACCCTCTGCATGTTCTACAGACTCTTCAAATGGATCCCTATCAAAACCAGAAAGACTGTCATACAGGCCCTCGTCACCAGCCACCTTCACTATGGCAGCACTCTCAACGCTGGAATCTCCACCCAGCTCCTCAAAAGAATTCTGACCATACAGAACAATGCAGCCAGACTCATCCTGGACCTCCCCAAACGGACTCGCATCACCCCTCACCTCAGAAACCTCCACTGGCTCCCATCCAGAGGAGATGCCAGTTCAAGATCCTCACACAGGCATACAGAGCTCTACATGATCAAGGACTATCATAAATCCACCATCAACTGAATTTCCACCTGCCCTCAAGACACCGGCCCTCCGCATCACTTGCTTTCACACGCACCCCTCATATCCATCGCAGCCGCAGCATGAGTCACTCCTTCTCCTTCATTGCTGCCAAGACGTGGAACGACCTGCCCCTCCACCTCTGTACAGCCCCCTCCCTGGCAGACTTCAGAAAGAAACTCAAGACCTGGCTTTTCAACTGAGACACGGCACCCTCAATGCCCAGTTACCCTTAGGGGTGACAGTGCTGTGCTATACAAATACTGATTGATTGGTTCACCGATGACGCTTTCAGTCATTTGGTGTAAATCCGTTCAGTAGTTGTTGAGACATTTAAGGAAATCCAAATTTGTATATCTTTGATCCCAGCTAATTCACTAATAATAACGAGCTTGTGCAGAGAACTGCATAGCTCTAATTGTCTGCCACCTATTCAACCAGGAAGCCATCTTGGGATTTAAACAAGTCCCCCCAAACAAATTTAAACAAAAAGAAAAGGGGGCAGGGTAGGAATACCCTGACCCCAAACCTTGGTTTTGGGGTCCCACAGAAATCCGGCAGGGTAAAAAAGCATTAAAAAAAAGACATTTGCAACAAATTAGTGAAATTCGCAGCACAAAATAAAAAAAAAAACAAGTGCAGGCTCCCGTCCTTGTTTTCAAAGGTGCCTCTGGCAGGCCAGGTGCCGGGGGCATTTTATAAAAAAAGGAGGGGGGCACACGGGTCCCCCTCGTGAGGCTCTTTGAGGCCCAGGGAACACCACCTCCCTGGGACTAAAGAAACATTGATGGGGGGCTGTATGGAAGTCCCAGAGCCCTGGGGACCACCCCCTCCCCATGGCTAATTTTTTTTTTTAAATGGGAGAGGGGCCACACGGCCCCCCTCATGGACCACAGAGAGCCCAGGGACCACCACCTCCCTGGGGCGGCCTTGGGGACTGCCAACCCCCAGGGCCAGCTCCTGCTATTGTCCTTGGGTGTCCACCCCAGGACATAGCTGTTTGCTTTCGCTTGGTGGGAAATTTGACAGCTTCCACTAAGCAAAAACTTTGGTTCCAGCGGGCGGGAGCTGTCAAAGTTCTCCCACCCGCTGAAAGCAGAGGTTTCATCTCTTTCCCTGCCCGCAGACATGCAGGCAAGGAACGAGAGGAAACAATTGCTCTTCCACACAGGGAGCTGCATTTCCAACAGTTCCCTGTGCGCAATAGCAATGCCGGCTCCCGCAGGTGGCGTGGAGCCAGCTGGGATCGTGTGGGCCTTGAGGCTTCCCCCAAGTTCCCATTGCACACTGGGTGCCCTGGGTAGGCTCCAGGGCACCCAGGGAATCTTGGCTGGGCCCCGGGGGATGGGTTCCCCGGGGTCAAAATCGGTCTGGGGATGGGTGTGCATGGCCCCTTCCCCCAAACAAAATATATACAATATTAAGGCCGGGCCAACTCCCCCATTCAGTTAAGGCCTGGCCTCTGGGAATGGGGTCCCCAGCACCTAAATAGGCCCAGGGAGGGGGCTGCCCAGCCACCCTCCCCCATTCAAATGTGGACAGGCCCCGGATGATGGGGTCCCTGCAGCCAAAATCAGCCTGGATGGGGATGGCACAGCCCCACTCACATTCAAATGTGGCCTGGCCACTCACAGACCTACTCACAGACCCACTTACAGGCCCATGCAGACACTCACACACCCATTCACAGACCCACTCAGACACTCAAACACCTGCTCACACACCCACTCAGGCACTCACGCACCCACGCACAGACCCACTCAGAGACTCATGCATCCACGCACAGATCCACTCAGAGACTCATGCACCTACTGACAGACCCACTCAGACACTCACACACCCACTCAAGGACCCACTTAAACTCTCAGGCACCCACTCACAGACCCACTCAGAGACTCACGCACCCACTCCCAGACCCACTCCTAGACTCACACACTCACTCACAGACCCACTCAGACTCATGCACCCACTTACAGACCCACTCAGAGACTCATGCACCCACTCACAGACCCACTTAGACTCTCATGCACCCACTCACAGACCCACTCAGGGACTCACTCACCCACCCACTGAGACACTTATGTGCTCACTCACATACTCACTCTCCAATGTTACAGGTTACAGTTAGGAAATAAAATTTAAAAACCTTAGAAATTGATCTAAAAAACTGAAGGTTACAGGGACGTTATAGTTAGGAAAATAGAATTTAAAAAGCCATAGAAATTCACAGAAAAAAACAAAGGTTACAAGGACGTTATACTTAGGCTCAGATTTCACTCGTTCAAAACCAGTGAAATTCACCAGTTATTGTTACCTGAGTTAACTATAACTTACGCCCCGCAATGCACTGCTTATGAGCTGCTATATTACATCACTCATTACATGGGCAGTGACATCACTGATGACATCACTGATGACATCTCAAATGACATCACTGATGACTTTAAACAGGTGTTAGTGATATTCTTCCCTTCCTCTGTGAGGGATGCCGCTTTCCTCTGATATTGCTCAGGTAGGTGCTTCATTAGCTCCATCTCTTCCCAATGTTGGTAGGTCTATCTATTGAGCAGGGCATTGGGGTGTGTGATGTGCTATTGGGTCACTGCTCCCCTTTCAATTTCCCTCTCCACCATATCCATCCTCTTGCTCTCCTTATACGGAGGTGGTTTGGAGGTAGTTGGCAAGCTTGCCCTTTTCCTGGCAGTGACTACAATGATGAAATCCACTGGCACATTACACCTGATGTAAGCAGGGTCCTTTGAGGAGTGTTTTTGGCCCTTGTCACCGACCTGCAGGGTGCAGGTTCATTGAATGCCTCTCTCCCTTGGTCTAGGGTGCTCGGGCATGGGCAAATATTGACTCTTACCCTGTGAGGGCAGCAATGTCTCTAGTAAAAAACATGTATGAGACTTCTCCTCCTCCAATTGGACACTATTCTTGTCTGCAGCCCTCTTTATTAGTTGGTTTTACAAGGCGATGGGTTTGTATCTATTCCCGCCTCCAGGGAATCAACACAGAGGTCCTGCCATTGTGTCTCAAGGTATTCCGACCCTTTGGTATCCTGGAACAGGCCCTGGGACTCTGATCCTCTTCCTTGTAGATGATCTCCTGATCCTCTTCATCCTGTGACTCTGACATCATTGGAGGCTCCAGTTCCTGTGAGTCTTTGTCTTCTTGTGTGTGCTCCACTGAAAGTTTCGACGTAATTCGGAAATCTTGGAGGGATGAATCAAAATCCTTCATTTTCTGGAGGATCGCGGCCATTTCAGTCTCAAGAAGCCTTTTCTTCTGCTTGATCTCGATCGTGGCTCTTTGGCATGAAACGTGGGCATCAATCTCTTTTTCCATGTCAAGTCCTTGGGTATCGATGTTCCGATTGTCCCTTTCTTAGCTGTTCTCGACTTCGGTCGTTCTTCGACGCTGGTGTCTTTTCAGTGGTATGTCTTTGGTGTGCGACCTGGAGGGCT
This sequence comes from Calotriton arnoldi, assembly GCA_963921515.1. Taxonomy (NCBI): domain Eukaryota; kingdom Metazoa; phylum Chordata; class Amphibia; order Caudata; family Salamandridae; genus Calotriton; species Calotriton arnoldi. Next base: position 899,255 of record CAWUFW010007435.1, on the reverse strand, counting down.
CTGTCAACTTTGGCTTGCCTTCCGTCAGCGAACACTTCGGCGCTGAGGCAGCTCAGATTTTTGGGCTCTAGAGTTTTGATGTTTGAGACTCACCTGCACTCTGTTTCTTTAACGATACCTGTGGCCGCTTTTCTTTGTATTTTCTGCGTTCTCTCGCGATTACGATGACTTCCTGTTCAACTTCCAGACCCTCTCCCTAGACTCCTTCTGTGATATTGTCACCCTCCTCGCTCGACAAACCAGGACACTCAGCAACGGAGTTTCCTTCTGCCCCTGCATGGTGTAGTGTGCTTGTTTCTCCCTTGCTCTTAAAATCTTGGGCTTGGATTCCACACAGGTTTCACAGTACTCTTGGTAGGAAAGTTTTCACATCTGATGATTGTCCTTATGGGCAACTTGGTGTGACACTGCAGGCAGAAGAGAAAAGGTGTGTGCTCCATATCACTTGGAGCAGGGGGCCTCCTACCCATGCATTCTCCGGTCTTGCTTCGACGGGTAGCCTAATAATCCCTTTACTTCTCCATGGGGAGCAAAACCCGACTGGATTTACCACAACTCAGACTTCTCTTTTCATTGTGGTATCGATGGTTTCGAGAAATTCGACGTTGCTTTTGAGGAACCTTTGGTATATCCTTCTTCTTTCGACGATTGGATCGCCTTCAGCGATGCTTCCAGACCCAACAGTGGAAAAAAGAATTTGAAGAAGGCAAACACGCGTGGAGGCTTCCCGGTAGGGGCGTCTCACATCAGTAGAGGTTGGACTAAGCACCAAATGGTGAGGACAGTCGACGCTCAACAACAACAAAAAGAAAGAATGGAAATAGAAAAAGGACCAATGCATAAAAGGAGAGTTCCGGACCCAACTACTAGAGGCTGAATAATGCACACCGTGTGAATCCAGAAAAGATTCATGCTGCAAAAATACCACTTACAAAAATACATATATGTGTATTTATTTCAAACCTCATAGAAAAGAGCAATGGAGAGGGGGTGAGTTCCCTTGTTGGATGTTCTGCTCAATCTAGCCCTAAATGGAAGCAAACCTATGAGGGGGTGACTGTCTTCCTCCTTAAAATTCCATTTAAACTCAAGTTATTAATACGCAATGGTGGACTAGCTTACCCATGCCAATCCTCTCTTTGCTATTATTTTGCAACAGGTGGGAGGGAAGTGCCACCAACCCATTTGGGCAATATATACAGACTTGAGAGGATCAATTGGCTGTAATGCAGCTTATGGGTAAAGAGAAACCATTGCCTGTGTCCTCTGTTGCTCTTCTTCCTCTTTGCATCCATTACTGTTACTTTAGGGCAAACCAGAAACCCAATGTATCGGCCTCTGCTTGGCAGTTCATGATTAATTTCCTGGACTGGCAAAGGGATATGGTCTGTGAGTGATCATATGGAAGCTAATGAATACTCAGACCCTATCCCTGCTACCCATTTGCCTGTGGCTGAGACAAAATCATGGATAATTTACAAGAACATTCTCAAGCACTCTAGACTGAACCATCATCCAAACATCACTGTAAATTTCACATAACTGATTAGGAAATTCATGTAGAATGTTTGTTTATGCTCATCTTTTCTCGCTATTGTGCGACATTGATTGTACCTGCCTTTATCAATGTTCCTTTCTCCTGAAAAGCTGAAAAACGTAATTCATCTCTGTGAATGGAAAGCGTGTTAGATGAAGGTGTTGAGATAAACACCAAATCAAAGCTCTCTGATAACTGTGGCCACACAGTCAATGATGCAAGCAACACTTTTTTGATTATTTGAGGTAGGTTCCTTGTGATACCACTGACATTCTCAAATGCCTTTAACTTCTGGGATTTTGTCAGCTTATTCAAGAAACCAGGAGAACATCACATAGAAGCAAGGACAACACCCGCTCATAAATGACGATATTCACTCCATATTCTCTATCATACTAGTGCCTAAAAACACTGTTGTGTGCTCTATCATAAGTTTTCTTGCAAATGCATTTTTATTTTTCTCAGTCAATTTTTCAAAGTTTTGAATAATGGATTAACATAAGGGGTTAATAATAGATTTTGTATGTCTCTTCGGGTTTTCTTTAAAGAACAGACTTTTTGACATCACCAATTTGTTCAACATTTGCATGATGCAAACACGTTTCACAGTAATTCACGTTGACTGTGATGGTATAAAATGTACCTTCAAGTTTTTGGATGTCAAATAAGCTGTCATAGGAATCAATAAATTCCATCATCTTTAATGTAGGGTTAAGAGTCATCCATTTTAACTTTCGACCATACTTTCTGTAAAAGGTTCAACCTCTTATGCTGAACTCCCGGTAACACTATAGAACTCATCTACTACTACGGCCATGTTAAATTTAATTTGATAGGTATATTGCAGTTGGAGAACGTGCTCTCCCTTTCAGCCAATGACACCATCTTCAGTTTTTTGCAATGAATCCATTGTTTCTCATATGCATTATCTGCAGCAGCATGAATGAGGGTGCATTTTGAATTCAGTATTTAAAGCTCCGACAATAAAAGGACAGCTGTCTAAGAAAAAGCAACAACCACATTTCAGATGTCAATACCAGAAGCATCCTGCATTGACATTAAAAAACAAACAATCCAGGTTAATTGTACGGTTATCCCCAATGAGCCAACCAAATATTGGAAAATCACGTATGGAGTTTAACCAAAAGTTTGAACTTGGGCAGTTTGGGAAAAAAACCCAAAAAGGAAACATTAGGAGCATAGACTAGGGACAGCAGTAACAGACGGCACCTAAAGGACGGTTTCAAATTATAAGAATCAATCAATCAAGGACAATCACAAAAAGCACACACATCAACAAAGAAATTCAACAAGACTCTTTTCTCTAGAGTGGATTTGGATCAGAACAGCTCCAGTCTCATGAATAGGAAGAAAGAATGGAGAAAGCAGGAGATGCTATTTTCATGTTAATGTTTCTTCCTGTTCTGACTTGACAAACAGAACTTTTTTAGGGGAAGCTCATCACCTCCATGAACACAACTACATATTAAGCAAAAAAGAAAACAAAGAGGTGTTGGAGCCTCCACAGAATTTTCTCCTCAGATTACAGCTCTGGAAGGAGATGAATGCGAAATGCAGTGCTGCTTCAGACAGACATATTCTGTCACTGTGTTTGATCTGCAGTTTCTGTGGAAATAGTCCAAACCGAAAAAATACACTTTTAAATACTATGACTAAGCTCAACTCTCCTATGTTTTAGCACTTTTATTTCTTTCGAAACTGCATTAGGGAGTGAGAGGGGCGGAGCCTGACTTGTTTGTCTTGGCTCTATTTGGGCTCATAGAAATTCTGTCATTTTGACAGATTTTCATAATGAAGAAAATCACCCTGACGAAATCAGCCTGACGAAATGCCATTATAGAGAAATATACGAAAATAGTATGTTTCTTTGTAAAAGGTGTATATCTAGTTGAAAAAAGGGGGCGAGAAGCAGGAAGAGGAAACTCTAGGGGTAGACAAGGAAGTGTGTAAAAGAAATAGAATGGGCGAAGGGGCACAGGGGAAGAGGCATGGAGGGCGAGCTCCGCCTTAAAAATAAAAGATAGTTGAGGGGTACCGCCTTTTTACAACAGATATAGAAAAAGCAATCATGTGAAAACCATTCTGAAATTTAAAATAATCAATAATGATTCGCAGAAATACATTTTCTTCATGGTTGTTATATGTGTGAAATACGTATAACTGGGGGAGCCCAGTCCCCATGGGTGAAAAGGGCGAGTCAGAGCCAGACATTCGGCTTAAGCCAGGATCGAGCGTTGCTTGGTTCGCCCATCTCTAAGCAATGTATATGTTATCAAGTCATCACTACATGGCTTTAGGTTTCATTTTAAAGTGTTCCAGTGAGAAAGGATGCAGTGTTGAACGTATACCTCTCGAAGTCAACGTTTCGTTGAGGGTCGAACTTCTCGGTGAGGCACTTTATTACTCCTTTGTAGTCCGTTGTCTTATCACTGGGGAAGGTGATGAGCAGATCTTCTACTTCATCCCCTGCGAGATTTAGAAACAGGTCTAGTTGTTTGGTTGCCACGATGTCCGTGGCGCGCATGTAGCGCTCAAATTGCCTGATCCATCTCTCCCATCTGATGCCTGCTTGCGGTTCCGACAGGCTAAATGGTAACGGTCTGCGGAATATTGCTTTTGCGCTTTGTTTCTCCGTGTCGCTCATTTTCTTGCTTTTGTACTTCTCTTGCTTCTTTCCTTTATTTAGTCTTTTGTGGTCGTTGTATTTTTTTTGTATTTTCAATGTTTTTTTTTTTCTTCTTTATTTTCCATGCATTTCAATGGCTGCCTGACTTCAAAATGGCCGCTGAGCTTTCCTGTGCTCTGATTGGCTTATTTTGCCTGGTTTCAAAATGGCCGCCGCAGTCTCGCGAGATTTCAGCCTCTCGGGCCTTTGCCTGACCTTCTAAGATGGCCGCCGCTTGTTCCTGGCTCCTGATTGGTCCGGCCCGCCTGTCCTTAAGATGGCCGCCAACTCTCGCGATAGTTCGCTTGAACTTGCGCGTCAGTAGCGTTAACTCGCTTTCCAGTCACTTTTGCTTACCGCTCTTGTCCTGCGGTCGGGTGGGCTCCCGCAACGGTGTTTTCTTGGCCACTCGGACCGGGGTGGGCTCCTGGCTCCGGTTACGGTATCGCTCTCGGCTACTCGGACCAGGGTGGGCTCCTGGCTCCGGTTCTTCTTCCTCTCAGCTCCTGACGCCACGGCGATTTTTTTCTTTGTCAGCGGACCAGGGTGGGCTCCTGGCTCCGTCGCTCCAGCTGCTCTCGGCGACGCCACGGCACGGCGATTTCTCTTCAGCGGACCAGGTGGGCTCCTGGCTCCGTCGCTCCGGCTGCTCTCGGCGACGCCACGGGATTTCTCTTCACCAGGGTGGGCTCCTGGCTCCGTCGTCGACCTCGACCTTCTTCCTTGGGATAACGATGATCCCACTCTCGTCGCCAGTTGTCGTATCCCCGCTGTCCCCCACAGACGTACGCAGGACACAGGTAAGAGGTTGGTTACTCTTTATTCTCTCTCTGCTCCCCTGCCCACACACGTGTATCCCCTTCCCCTGCTCCTTGGTACTGCCCCCTTGTCCCCACACCCTGACCGGATGTGGTGTCCGGTTTCCCTTGTCCCCACTGTCCACTCTGGGTCCTAGTGCCCGTCTCCAGGTCACTACAAAGGGGTGCTCTTGATTCCAAACTCTATGCAAATATTCCTGTAAATATTTTTCTGCAACATGTAATCAATGAAGGAAAGAAGTGTACCACTGGCCCTCTCAGGGTTTCATTCCCTGGGCCGGTTTCATACAGCGCCATGACGTCACTTGAGAAGGTAACATTGAATTTTGTTTCTGTTAAACCAACTTTATTTACAGACCTTTTAACTTTAATTACAGGTGTTGGCCTGACTTTTTGCTTATGTTAGAAATTAAGTTACAGTCAAAGGTTCGGGGTTAAGACTGTGTCTCAGTCACAGAAAGCTGTATGTGAATAGGCCATATACACAAGACGCATGTTACAATATTCTTTTCACCTAACAATTTTGAATTGTAACTCAGGTTGCAAGTTAACATCTATTATATTGAGAGGAGGAAGTGGTAATGTAAATTATCTAGGAAAAATCCACTGAGCCTGCAATGCTGAGCTTGAGCCGGAATCCTTCAAATCAATTATGAAACCTAAAAAGTACCCTCGTACACCATTATATATTAGTAATTTTATTCTGCGTGCCACTCAACACCGCCTTTAACAGAAAATGTCAAAAATAGTGTATGATTCCTATATTCAAGAAAGCCCAGCATTTCTCCAGCAGGATGACATACGTGTGCAAAGCCACTAAGAGTCTCTTTTAATGTTTGTTGTGGACTGAAAAGACTCCTATTTCTGGAAGAAACGCTAAGGGGCCGATTCCGATCTCGGCCGGTAGGGCTCCGAATAGGATTCGGCTTTACCGGATCCGATTCGGAGCCCTTTTTCCCGACCGAATCGTACGCGGGTCCGGCCGAGCGAGTACGATGCGACTCGCCGACCGACTCGTCCGGGCGACCCGACCGCTCCGACCGACTCGTACCCGGATCGTACCGCTCCGACCGACTCGCTCGGACCCGATTCGCACCGCGCAATGGAGACGTTTTCCGGCCGGGTAAGTACGATGCGCACCTCGACCGCTCCGACCGACTCGCGCCGTCCGACTCGAACTCGCTGTCGGAGCCGTACTTTGGGGGTCCGTGTCGGACCCCCTGTACGCGCACCCGTGCGAGGCGCACACAGGGGGACCCATGGGTCCCCCTACCTGTGCGTGTACGCCGCGAGCGCCCGCGGCGTACTCGCTGTAGGGGCGCCTTGTCCGCCTCGCACCCATTGAGGCAATGGGAGCCCGCGTACGCGTTGTACCGACCGGCTCCCATTGAGTTCAATGGGAGTCCGACCGACTCGTGTCCGGTGGCATACGAATGCATCGGACTCGTTCGGTCGGACTGCACGGGTCCGATTCGGTCGGAAATCTCTCCGGGTCCGGCTCGGTCGGAGAGATTTCCGGCCCGAATCGGAATCGACCCCTAAATATGGAGAAGAATCCATGAGCTGAATTTCCTCCACTTTTCCATGGAGGAAATTCAGATTGTGAATTCTACTCCTAACTAGGCATAAAGCAGTATGGGGTTGCTCGTGTTCCCTTCTGGATGTGGCTTGCTTGGCACTTAAGTGTGGACTGTTCCCACGAAGGGCAGAGCGTGCACAGATTTGCATAAGAAGGCACAGTAAGCTAAAACAAATGGTTGGAATGCTACCCAATATAATTGCAGTGGTTTACACTGTTTACAAACTATCCTCCCATCACCTTTTATGTGTTTGATGTAAGGTCCTAAGTTACCAATGTTATTCCCAGATGTGGGTTCCTTGATTGCTGTGCCAAAATATCCAAGCTACACTTCAGGATGAGGACTACCTAGGCTGTAATTGGTCTGAGGTTGATTTTGTTTCTTTCTGGAGGGGGTCATTGCTTGGCAGTTTAGAGATGGACTGTTTGCATGAAGAGCAGGGTCAGTACTTGTTTGCATAAGGCAGATCTCTGTCTAGAATAACACAGTGAGGGAAAAACAATGTATTGGAATGCTGCCCAGCGTGATTCCCAATTCCTTAGAATATTTGCAAGTATTCCACTTCATCTTTTGTGTGTTGAATGTCCAATTCCCTCCAAACTTTAAATGAGGCCCAAAGGGTTTTCTGACAAACTTTGGGTATTTCTTGTCAGAAAACTATAAAAGGTTGCAAAGCATTCTGCAGCACACTTAAAAAGAGGAAAATGCCTCTGAGGATTGTTTTTCCCAGGAAGGTGCCTTGCCTGCACAAAACAATCCTGCTTACAGCGCAGGCACTCTTTCATCAAAGTGCAAAGGTTAGCGTTAGGCAACAGTTTGTGCGTCAGCGCAGGCAGCGATAAGGAATGCGACGTATAATGTTAAATAGTCGCATTGTCTCTAGGTAATATTGATTGTTCACAGCAGCTGTTCAAAATCGACAATAGCTGAGCACTTTCTCCCAGTTTTCGCTGCTTGGTTTTCCTGCCTGTCACTAGGGCTGCAGCGCAACAGCTGGTTATAGATAGGGTTGCTAATTATCTTTGACTCTACACTGCAGCCTGACCCTCAGCGCCAGGCAGGAGTAGGGGTTCAGTGTTGAGAGAATAATGTACATCACACAATGACAATCTCAGACCAGAGTTCAGAAATAGTTCACTCTAAGCCTATGGCATTTACCAAGGCTGTTGGCATGGCAACGGACAAGATAAGGATTCCTTGGGAAATATTCCAAATGTGCACTTTATATCAATAGCACAATTTTGTGAGGAGATTACTGATATATGTAATAATGAAACTATACATTGTTTATGAAAAGTCTATTTTTTAATGAATAGAGGGAGTCAACAAAAACTAGTGCACATATACAAAATTAAATAAAGAGTGGCACTTCAAAACAACGTTTTTCTTTTTTTTAACAGAGTCGCTATTTAGAACGATGTGCAGTTTGCCTTTCAATACTTTTACCAATGCCTCTAATAATACGCTTTCCAAATCTCTAACAAACTAATCACGCGCGGCAGATGTATATTTTAAACCAGTCTTCTCTGTTATTTCCCTTTAAGTAGGAATGCTTGAGCCAGTCTGAAACATTTACATTCTTAACAAAAAAATCATACAAGCACCGCAGTTTTCAAGTGCTCAAATTGCTTTGAAAGATAATATGATAACATGAAGAAGGGCGGGCGGGATCACTGTACATTTAACATACTGAAGTTATGTTAGAAGTTATCATTTTGAAGCGGAGTCAGACGAGCCTTTTATTCAACCAGGCATTTCCCTAGTGGGCTGGGACCCTTAGAGGCCTGCTTTGAAAGCCCAGGGCTGCTCCTGGTGTCTCTCTTACTCTCCCCAGAAGCCCAAGGTTAATTGCAATAGGAGCAGGGAGGCTTCAAAAGAGAGAGAAGGAGGGGGAGGGAGGAGGAAGGCAGAGAGAAAGTGACCAGAGAGCGAGATGTAAGAGACAAGTGAAGGCGAGAGAGAGAATGGATGGATAGAAAAAGAGATATTGTGCAAGGAGACAAAAGGGCTAGTTTGAGCATTTTGCCAGGGCCCTGTTTTCAGGTTAAAATCAAGAGAGATAAACCTTAACCACTTCAGGTAAAATTGTTGCTGATATCTTTATTAAAGGGGGCCATATTAACCAATCTACATGAAGTTTGGCACATCATGGCCAGAGTCTGTTACACAATGGACCAAAACACCCCATATGTACATGCTGCAAAAGGTAGGGGCTAATTACGATGTCCGGCGGACTCACGTCCACTCGACACCGATGCGGACTGGGAACCGTCTGACCTCAGGTCAGTGGTTCTGACCGCAGTATTTGGATGTTACCGCCCATAGGGCGGTCTGAAACATCCATTTTTCAATGGAAGCTTGTGCGGCGGACAGAAAAGGCCTGCAGCACAAGCTTCCATTGAAAAATGCATATTTTCAAACATCCCTGCACACAGACTCCCCTAAACCAATCAGCATGACAGCATTGTCGTGATTGGTCTGAGCGGTCTGGTTCATTGCTCAGACATGGAGTGGGAGCCTGTGCATTGTCACCACCCGCCCTTACAATACAGCCGGGTGGAGAACATGCTAAGTGCGCATGATGGTGTGGCTGGCCCAAGAGTGCTGGCCAAAACGTCATGCGCACTTAAGTGCACATTATACCACTCCTCCACCCTCTCCCTGTAACACAGTCCAGCCCCACCCTGCCCTAACCTGGCTCAGGCTCCATGGAGAAAAATAAAATGATAATAACGTAACGTTATTAACGTTGCGTTATCATTTTTTTTTTCCATTTACACTCAGTGGGGCGACGCTCCTCCACCTTAGCAGAGGAGCCGCTACTGCTTTTTTGATTCAGATTGCACACGTAACAAGTCTGGCATATGAGAAATGCTTCCTTCTGTTCAGAAGGGAATTATATTTACAAGTGCAATGGAAATTAATTATTTGCTGTGCTCTAGGCAAGCCATGTACGCACTGTATGCCTACAAATCCACATATAAAATGTAGACTTTTTGTAAACTCCCAGATTTAAATCTTTAGAGGACCTAATCACAGAGATATTTTTGACCATAAATGTGAGTCAATGGCTGAAAACGTCTCTTTTAATTCTACTGCGAACTCACAAAGGGATTTTGCAGGGACATAAATGCATTTACTACTGTGGATTTTGGTTCACTGACAAAATATCGACCCTCAAACTATCGTCCTACAAAAATATTGTGACATAAAGATCAATGTCACAATATTTTTGTCATCCCAAAGTTATCATGTAAATGACAAAAATATCAGAAAAAAATATAGTGTCACTAATATCGTTGGCAAAAATATTGTTTTGTAACATATATATAAACTTAAATAGTAAACAGTAAATATATTTAAAAAGAACACTAATATAATAAAAAATAAAATATATTTAATTGTTTTTAAAATAAATATAACAATTATACTTATTTTCAAAAACGAAAACACACCTGCATATTAATATATATATTTATTTACAAATATGTAATTAAAAATAATATTAAAATGATACTTTACATTTATATTATAATTTAATAATTATTTTTAAATGCAAATATCTATCTATCTATCTATCTATATATATATATATATATATATATATATATATATATATATATATATATGTATATATATATATATATATATATATATATATATATATATATATATATATATATATATATATATACATATGTTACATTAAAAACACCTCGTAATCCAAAAGACAAAGATGGCACCGGCACTCCGAGGGCTTTTCAATCTGGCAGGTGAGGACTTAACTTCACAGTCCACCTCCCATTGACAAGATGGTTAAGTCAAGTTTTTATCAGGTGTTAAATTCCAGCGATAATTACGGTTAGCGCGACTTTTCTTATCGCTTCGCGGGCATTGATAATAGGGGGAAGTTGTGTTTGCGACTGTTTTCAGTTGCTTTTAGTTGGGAACGCCTACTTTGCATGTCATTAGCGATAATTATCGCTGACATGCAAAGCGGCAACAAAACGGCCGCTATCGCCATTAAGCTGTCGCTAACAGCTGTTAGCGACAGCTTGCTGATAGGGCGATAAAAATATCGCCGCTTTATCGGCAAAAAGTGCCGCTAAAGCGGCGATAACGCCCTTGCTAATATGCCCCACAGTTACTTTACAGAAAATACCCATGAAAAGAGGACAGAGGTTTCCAGTACTTGAGCACAATTATTGCAGCAAACGTCTCCGCCATCTTGGAACATTCATTCATGCCTTAATGTAAAAACAATTTGTCTCATAGTAGTTAGTTATCACTCAGTAAAGCTTTCGTTTAGAACAATTTCAATTAGACAGTTTTTAAATATTACATATTCTGAATGTTATAATATCGTTAAGGACATCTCCAAAGATAAACGGACAGTTCCTACAGGAGGACCATATGTTTTACCTCAAGATTATAAAGTGCATGAGTGCTTGCATTCCATAGCTGCCTTTATTCTCTTGTGCTTTTCAGAACTTTCAGTACTATTTATCTATATATGCAAAACTTACTCAGTGTCTACCTTTCAAAGTGCAAGTGCCTACTAAGTGCTATCGTTATTGCTAAAGTGCACAACAGTTCTAACCATTTAAATACTATAACCTTATTTAAATTCATGAAAGTCCCTCGTCCTTAATTATCCGGGACATTTATAAATACCAGTTTATTGTGGTGTACTAAGATGAATTCAGTTTTCCTACTTCCTCAATTGTGGCATTTTTAGATTAGGTTGGAATACCTATTCTCTGGAAGTTGGTAAAAATAATTTTATAAATAGTTAAGAACTGTCCTCTATGTTAATTAAAGTGCTAATTATAAAGTGCTAGTGTCTATCTGTCTTATCCTCTTCAAAAATATTTTTTCCTTTCTCTTTTCTCTCTCCGGTCTACTGATAAATGTGTGAGTCTAGGTTCAGAATTTAGTAAAGGCAGGTAAACAATTCCTCATCCATGTTAAAACCTTTGGGTTCTTTACTGTCCAGTTCCAGGATGAAGTATGTTTCTAACTTCCTCAACTCCCTTTCTCTATCTCCACCCCTTCTTTTCTTTGGCACTTCTGCTATACAACTGTATTTCATTAATGATGGATCACTCTGGTGTTCTTTCTCAACGTGCCTGGCCACGGGGTAACTACGGTCTCTATTAATAATGGCTCTCCTATGTTGCAGTATCCTCTTATGTATTGGTAGTGTGGTACTACCGACATATATTTTCTTACAGGGACACTTAAAAATTTACACCACAAAACTTGTTTTACAAGTTAAAAATCCTCGTATTTTCACAGTTTTATCAAACACTGTCTGGAAAGATGAAATATTCTCCCAGTGTTGGCATGCTTAAAACTGTAAGCATTTCCGGAAGCCTTCTTTCTGTGGGAACCAGGTCTGCTGTAATGTACACCCTAAACAGTCGCTCCTAACTAGGTAATCCCTCAATGATTTGGATTTCCTGTATGTTATTTCTGGATTCTTCTTTAACTTTTGTCCTATCACAGGGTCCTCCTTAATAAAGTGCCAATGCTTTTTTAAAATCTGTCTCAATCTCTTATGTTCCGTGTTATATGTTGTTATAAATCTGTGTGCATTATTTTGTCTCCTGTTCTTCTTTTTAACCACTGTTTTAGATGGTTCAAACAATACACTCTCTCGATTTAATTTTCTTGCTTTCTCTGAGGCAGTTTTTAAAACTGATATTGGATAACCCCTTTGGATAAAACGACCTTTCATTTAATTTTCAATTTTGTCATATTCTTCTAGGGTACTACACGCTCTCCTTGCTCTATAGAATTCTCCAAAGGGAATGCTCTTTATAAGGGGTGTCGGATGTGAACTACTGGCGTGTAAAATTGTATTTCCCACTGTTGCCTTTGTAAAAATTGTAGTTTCCAGTTTGTCACCCTTTACCCAAACTTTAATATCCAAGAATTCTATTGATGTCTTGCTCTTATGTCCCACAAAATTTAAATTCAATTAATTCCTATTCACATCACAGATAAATTGGTCTGCTTCCGTCTCCGTGCCCTGCCACAGCACGAAGATGTCGTCGATGAATCTCAACCACATCAATATTCTTTCTGCCCACTGTTCCAAGATTGGGCCCCTGAGCACCTGCTCCTCCCACCAGTCAATATGTAAATTCGCATAAATGGGGGTGAAGCAGGTGCCCATAGCCGTCCCTTGTTCCTGTTGGAACAGTTCAAACAGAAAAATGTTCTTTGTCAGGCACCACTCCATCATTTCAAGCAGCACCCGGTTATGATCCGATAATCTTATGGGCTTCATTCTGAGAAAATGTTCAGTTGCTCTCAATCCATCTCCATGTCTGATGCTAGTGTAAAGAGTGGAAATGTCCAAAGTCATAAGCACCATGTTTTGTTCCCATTTTACATCATATATTCTTTTAAGGAAGTCTGCTGAATCTTTCAAATATGATGGAAGTGTTTTTACAATTGGATTCAAGAAGTAGTCAATATACTTGGAGACATTTTCAAAAAGACTCTCTTGAGCTGATATTATTGATCATCCAGGTGGGTTTTGTATATCCTTGTGGACTTTGGGGATCATATAGATGACAGGAATGACTGGATGCTCTTGTTTTAAAAACTCATATTCGTCCCAGCTCAACAGTTCATGTTCCCTCCATACATTCAGTTTTTCAAAGAACTTTTCTTTCACTCCCTCATAGTCCATCATTGTAATCTTCCTATAACAATCCTTGTTGTTAAGTTGGTTTTGGGCTTCCTTCTTATGCAGATCTTTCGCCCACAAGGCTACGTTTCCTCCCGTATCGGAGGGTTTCACTATTATTTCAGGATCCTTCTTGATTTTATTGATGGTGTGTAAAATTCTCAGTTCTTTTGAATCTTTATGACTTTTGTGATTTGCTACCTCTTCGTAAAGTTGTCTCAAATCCTGTGTGACACTTTCTGAAATGATATCTAGATTATTCTTTGCCATCTGTGGTATATATCTTGATCGGGGACGAAAAGGGGTGTGATCTTCTGTTTGCAAGGCTAAACTTGTGGAGTTTATTGTATGGTCATCTAATGTTGCTTCCTCATTCTCATTTTCATTCTGTAGTGACCACATGTCCTCCAAGATTGTTAGATCTGATACTGTGAGGTTTGCTGGGACCAATGGTAGATGTATCTCTTCTCTTTCTTGCCAATTTGTGTTATGCTTTTCATCTTGTGTAATTTCATCAATTTTAGCTTTTTCACCAATCTATAAAGATCCATCCTGCTATTGGCATAATTAAATTCTTTTATGGCAATACGATAGACCTAATTCTAGGGTCTCCTTATCTTCACTCAATAGGTCTATTTGGCTCAAATTGATGATCGTGTTGTTTCTTGTTACTATTTGGCTTTTTGTCTTGAGTTGGAGAGCATTGATCTCACTGTTGTTTCTCTTTGTATCCCTTCTGTGTCATTGGCCCCCTCTCCTCTGTTTCCTTTTCCTCTTGGTCTTCCTCGTCCTCTCGTTATTCGGTGGTCTGTTCTCTGATCTAGACGTAAAAAACGTAATTCATCTTTAACCATAAGCCTTGTGGTGACCGCTCTTTTTCTTGAGGTCTCCTCCTGTTCAAATTCTGAGCCTGTATCTGAGCTTATTTCGCTTTGCGAATTCTCCTGTTGAGTTGCGTTGCTGTTTTGCACCTTTTGTCTCCTTACTGTGTCAAACCATGTTGCAAAGGTATATATTTATCAATTTTCATAATCTAGTCTTTCTTGCAAAAAGTTGGTAGCTTTTCTGTCCTTAATTCTTCTTTCATTTTTATCCAGTCGGTTTCTCAAATCACTCTTAAATTTCATACTTATAGTTTGATCCCCTTCCTTGTCCATCATTTGTATCAATTCCTTTATTCTTCCAACTACTTCATTCATTGCGATTTCTGCATATTTGATAAAATTCTTTATCATGTTCATGGAACTTTCTGCACTTTTCCGCCTATTCTTTTAGGAGTCCTGGGTTAGGGTTTTCATAAGTCGGAGTTATCATGATTCACAAGCCTCTGGGTATACGACCCACCTGGATGTATTGCTTAAGGGAGGCGACCTTCCACCAGCATGAAATTTCCAATTTCTTAAGTTTCTCCAACTGCTGTTGATTTTTGCCAATATCATTACTAATTGTTTGTGTGGACGTTCCACTTACGTTATTTAATACTTCAGAGGAAGTTGACTCTGTAAACAGTTTTAATGCCTCCTGCTCCCTCGCTGCACATTCATCTTCACTCATTGTTACTTATTTGTTTCTGCGCCTATATATACATATGTACCCAATAACATAAAAAATGTAAAAACTAAACAATTCCATTACTAAAAAAAGCATAAACATAAACAACATAACAAATTGCAATTTACAAAAATATATTATGTATTAAAAAATTAATAATTATAAAAATTATAATTTTAAATACACAAAAGCATAATATAAAATGAAACAATATAAAGTAAACTATAATATTTTACAAATAATACATATATTATTCCTACTTCTATTTATACAACAGTAGGCAAACTGTTGAACTCAGGAGGGGTAAAATGTACTAGTCCCACTCCACGTAGTGCAACAGTAGGTAAACTGTTGGATTGTGGAGGGATAAAATGTACTATTCCCACTCCAGTCAGTGCAACACTACGGTAATTGTTGGATTGCGGAGGGGCATAATTTACTATTCTCATTATAGTGAGTGCAACAGTAGAGAAAGTGTTGGATTAGAGAGGGGTTAAAGTTACTATTCCAACTCCAGTCAGTGCAACAGTAGACAAAGTGTTGAATTGCAGAGGGGTAAAAATTACCATTCCCACTCCAGTCAGTGTAACCCTATTATGATGTCGGACATTGTCCGACATCCGGTCTGCGGTCCAGACCGACTAATTAGGATGCGACCGAACACTGTTTGGTCGCAGCCCTATACTTTACAATAGGAGCATGCATTCCTGCCGGAATGCATGCTCCCATTGTAAAATAGGAGGAGCAGTTCATCCCTGCACCCCGTGGCAGGCACCTCATGGTGTCTGCCACGGGGTGCAGGGATCAACAGGGGAGCACCATACGTGCACCCTCAGCCTCCAACTGGAGACCATGCACCCAAGGGGGCCCTGCTGGGGGCCCCCAAAGTCAAATTCCGACAGCCTTTCTGTGTCGGAAAGGCCGGCACGGAAAGGTTCCGAAACCCAACATCGTAATCCCTCTGGCAGAAAGAGCCGCTCTTGGCATTACTGGCCACATTCTAACTGGCAGACGGGCTCTCCAAGCCAACTGACAGTCGGAGCCTTTTCCGTACACTTAGTAATCGGCCCTTAAATACATAGGGGCCGATTCTGATCTCGGCCGGTAGTGCTCCGAATCGGATTTGGATTTACCGGATCCGATTCGCAGCCCTGTTTCCTGACCGAATCGTACGCGGGTCCGGCCGAGCGAGTACAATGCAGGCACCCGCGAAAACTCCGACCGACTCGAACGTGGCTTCAACACGCTCCGACCGACTCGCATGGACACGACTCGCACCGCGCTATGGAGACATTTCCCGGCCGGGTAAGTACGATGCGCGCCGCGAGCAGTCCGACCGACTCGCGCCGTCCGGCTTAAAAAAGCTGTCGGAGCCAGACTTTTGGGGTCCGCGTCGGACTCCCTGCACGCGTAGGCGCGTGAGTCGCACACAGGGGGACCCATGGGTCCCCCTACCTGTGCATGTATGCCGCGATGCGCATGGACGGGTACACGCTGTAGGGGGCACCCTTGACCGCCTCGCACCCATTGAGTCAATGGGAGCCCGCGTACGCGTCGTACGCCAGGCTCCCATTGACTTCAATGGGAGTCCGACCGAATCGAGTCCGATGGCATGCGAACGCATCGTACTCGTTCGGTCGGACTGCTAGGGTCCGATTCGGTCGGAATTCTCTCCGGGTCCGGCTCGGTCGGAGAGAATTCCGGCCCGAATCGGAATCGGCCCCATAATGTAAAGAATATCTTAATTGCATATTTTACATAATTATTTATCATTAACATTATTCATTAATTATTATAATTAATTTTCTACGCACCCTTTACCGATACAAAAACAACACACATAAAAAAAAATGTATGTATTACGCAATTTACATAATTAATTATCAATTAAATTATTATTATTAATAAAAAATTAATTATTATTTAATTATAATTAATTTACTTACCCACACTATACCCCTACAAAACACACAACCCGCACCTGAAACTTAAGGGCTGAATACTATGTCTGTGGGCCAGACACCGGCACCGCCGACATCTATAACCACAGTCAGACTGCTGCATTAGGATGCAGTCGGTCAGACCGCATTGGCTCAGGGATTCCCCACAAAGGAGGCGGTGCTTTCCCAGGCACCGCCGTGGGGATTATGTTTCAACTATCTGCCAGCCATTTTATGTTGGTTCTTCCGACCTGAAAAGGCTGGCGGAAAGGCCTTTTTGGGGCCCCTAGCAGGGCCATTGTCCCCATGGCTCTCCGCTATGTGCCCTGCGGGGCATCTGTGGTGCTCCCCTAAACATTCCTGCATCGTGTGGCAGGGATGTTTTCGAACATGCCTTTTGGCATTGGGGCTTGTGCTGCGGCCCTTTTCTGGGCCGCAGCACAAGCCCCAATGCAAAGAGGCATGTTTGATCGTAATTTGGCGGTTGGGACTGCTGACTACCTGTCGGCCGGTCCCATTCCCACAACAATGGCAGTCGGACGCTCGTCCGACCGCCATCGTAATTGGCCCATAATTTTTTTTTTTAAATAAAATTAACATAATTCATTATCATTTAAATAATACATATTAATTACAATTATTTATTAATTAATTAAAATTAATTCATTTCCCACCTTATACCCCTAAAAAACACACACCCCGCACCTGAAAGTTAATTATAAAGAATGAATTATACAATTAACATAAATAATCAATTCAATAAAAATATGAATAAAAATGTAATTATTAATTAATTCATTTACCTCCCACCCTGTACCCCTTTAAGCCCCACAACCCACTGCGGTACTAAAAATGAAAAAAATATATAAAATTAAATTTCAAAACTACAAAGAATTAAAAAACTATATTAAAAAACATTTACATTAATTATACAAACATTTTATAACATATACAATTAAAATACATAAAAATAATTTTAAAATGATATTCTTAACAATGATATTTTTGTAAACTATATTTATGATTTTGATATTGCTTAAAATCGATATTCTAGCACACAATATTTCTGTGTGATGATATTTCAGATTCAATATTTCTGTCTGATGATATTTTATTTCCGATATTTTGTCTGAACACTGTGGATTTCTCTGTCACAAGTGAGGTGCACATGGTTTGTTTTGCAAGTTTGTGTTAACATACAAAAACATGTACCTGGAAATGGTAAGAGATTTACTGATGCCAGGGTCTGGAGTAACTCCCCTTGCAGGACCGAAGGTTAATGGATACACCTGAATTGCTGGGGGTGTAGAGGTCCAGCTTTCTCCTTGGGTAAAATGTTTTCTACAGGTCTTTATGATACGTAGTAATCCTCATAGAGAAACAGGAGCCTGCAAGAATAGTCACATGACATTCCCAGAAGAACTCCTGTAAACTTGGTGCATAACTGGCAATGATGGTGAATATCTAAAAGGTGAATGTATGTTCAGGTGGAGAACTAAATCTCCACTCATACTTTTACATTTTGTTTTGTGATAGTCCCCTAAATGTATAAGTTATACATGGTGACAGCAATTGATATACAAATTATAAATAAGGTGTAGTTTGTATTCAAACTCATAATTTTAATTTCTAGGGCTGGTATAAGCCAACACTTTTTGTTTTTCTAAAAAATAGTTAATATACATCTTGAAGGTTTTTGGTTATCTTGTTTCATCTATTGGTTTCTTTGGGTTCGGACCTTCGGTCATCAACTTGAGACATTTTCAATCACATCTTTGATCAGTCCACAGGAGTATTGTATTCTCACTGTTATTTTATTGGCTGTTTCTTTGGTTCCTTGTGACTCATTTGGGATTCACAAGAGACTATTTTACATCAGAAAAGTACGGTTCATCATCTCACTTATTGCCATATTCATTTATGTCAGATATTCATATTATTCATAAAGCAATCGTGGTGTATTTTTTGGTTAACTACATCATCTAATTTTCTGAAGCTTCTGTCAGCACTTGAGTGTGCAGCTCCTCAGTCAGTGTGCCAACCTATTCTAAACGTGGTGGAAAACCTTGAATATTATAGTATATACTGTTTCACTATTTTACCATTCCAAGATGGCCGCTATGTTTAGACTCAATGTGCATCAATCTTGTTTCTTTTCTGGTCTCACAGAATGGTAATAATATTTTTCCCTGCTTGTGGAAGTGGTTCTCAGAGGATGAGGTAAAATATATTTCTCTGGCAGAGAAGCTTGTGCAGAGAGTGGTACAGTTTCCAGGTGTCCCTGTTTGTATTACTAACAGTTAAAATGAATCCAGTTATATAATTTGTTTGGCATCAGAATGATTACTTAGCAACTATGGGCCTGATTTAGAGATTGGAGGAAGGGTTACTCCATCACAAATGTGATGGATATCCTGCCTGCCATATTACGAGTGAATTATAATCAATGCCACTTGCAAATACGTTGGACAGGATATCCATCACATTTGTGATGGAGGGACCTGACTGCCGAACTCTAAATCAGGCCCTAGGTTCTGTGACAGCTGTCTACCTGTACCTCATGCTGTTTCAGAAATAGTCCATTTGTGATTGTGCACACACGCAGATGGGCATTTTACTTTGTCACAGCATTTCAATGTTCAGCAGTTTTTTTCCATTCATTGGGGTGAGACAACAACAGACAATTCACTTCTAATCCAAATGGTGAAAGCCACACATATGTCTCCATCTCTGACCATGTTCTTGGGATTTCAATTGCACATACTCAATCATTATGTTGGTTATTTCAATGCTACATGGGGTCTTGCAGAACAGACATGTTTGTTCTGCTTTTCCTCTACTGCTACTACCTGCTTTTTTTCTGCCATCCCTCGCTGCTTTTGTTATAGGGTGTGTATCTGGACAGCATGAACTTCAGAATATGGGGACTCAGTTCATACATATCATCAGAAAATGTTGGCCCAATTCCTAGCTAGCTCGCAGTGCCCTATCTAAACCCCTAACCTTACCAGGGTACCAGATAGTATCAGCAACCTTGAACATGTTCATTCTTATTCCCCAAGGAAATCATGGAAACATATCTGCCCTTTTGTTGTTACTTTTGCATGCCCAAGGTAAAACAAAAGAAAGATATGAATATGACTTTTCAAACATTTATTGCAAAAAGTATATTCTTGTATAGAAAGCATGAGCTGCAATTATTAGGCAGATAAAAGAAAGCATTGTAACCAGCATTATGCAAATTGTGAACAAGATAAACAGTGATTATACTGTTATCTGATACTACCTATACTATCAAAAGCATAGTGGGAGTACCCTCTGCCAGATCCATTGGTATAGCCTAACCCCCATACCTGAGTAGGATGTGCCAGGAAGCTGACCTGTGTAGAACAGGTTATTGTCCTTGCAGGATAGCAGGATAGAGGTCAGAGTCATCAGGGCTGCATCTCAGTAACAGTGCACTGCATTCCAGGATAATCCTAGCAGAAGTGCTCCTCTGCCAAAAGTAGCACAGAGGCTTTTTATATAATAAAAGCACCATTCATAACGCAACGTGTCAAAGGTGTTGAGCTGATGCAATGGTTTGTCTGGAGCCTTAAAGCTGTCTCCAAACCGGACAACCAAATTCAAGGGCATCGCATGCTATGTGCCTAGCCTTGGATAGAGTGCACAAACAACATGATAGCCATTATTACTAAGAAAGAAGCTGCATGTACGTAATGTCTCAGTACATTATTGTGTAAAACTTGTAAAAAGTCACCATTAGATAAAGATGTCAAGCTAAAATGTGAACCTAAAATGGAGACTTAGGGGGTCATTACAATAGCGGGTGGATCGCCACCGCCCGTATGGCGGTGGCAAACTGCCCACCATATTCCACCGCCCGCATGCCAATTCAGGGGACCGGGCGGAAAAGGGTACTAATATGGTGGCGGTGTCTGCAAGACAACGCCATCCATATTAGGATGGTGGTGGAGAGCAGCCTTTCCATGGCGCTGCCATGGAAAGGCATACAGTCTTTGCTGTTGGGGGCCATTGCGGGCCCCCCAAGATGGTGGGGGGTGCACATGGGGGGCACCGCGCGGTGCCTGTCACGTTGTGCATGCAAATGCACAACATGCATATATTGCATTGTGGCGGGTGCTGCTTACAGCACCGCCCACCGCAATTCAATATATGCGGGATGCCACCGCCACCATGGCGGTGGCATCCTAATTCCTACAGCGGGACCGCCGCTCCTCTGGCGGACGGTCCCATTCACTGTTACGGTGGTGGGCGGACTTTGTCCGCCCGCCATCGTAATGTGCCCCTAAGTGTTGGCCCAAATGTACTTCACCACACTTTGTATAGGCAAAGCAAATAGACAAGTCTTAAAATCCTCAGCTTCACTTAACTAATCTGTGTCTTTGAACACCTTCTTAGCCCTTCACTGTGATTCAGCCAGGCATTCTCCAACAATCACATAATTCTATAGTACACTCTTGTTTGCTATAATTCTTACTTTAAATGCTTTCAGAATTCTGCCCAAAGATTTGCTAAGATACTTACCATATCATTTAACAAAATGTCATATTTTCACACCATTGGGGAACATTAATTCTCATTTGCACCTAGTACTTTTCTGTACTTGTAACTAGAATTCTTGAAACAAAAGACCTTGAGGGCAAAACACATTGTTTCAACACGTAGATTGCACTTATTCTATTTATCATTGTGTGAATAAGGTTAAAACCTTTACACGAGATCATGTTTTAAACTGCCAATCTTTGAACATTTTACAGAATTAAAATGATGTTCCTTTATAGTACAACTCAGTTTTATGCACCATTTTAAACAATGCCATGACCATAGGAAGGAAAGTTTAAAATAAAATAAAATGAAGTAGTTTAAACAAAATAAGAACAAGATTTGAAGTGATTTAGAGAATACAGTACTCTGTACGCTCTTTAAAACTAACATGAGTGGTCAGCATATGCCAATCTACTCATGAAATGATATGGCTATGAGATGGGAAGTTCACAATCAACATACTGCATATGGTATTTTGGGGTAACATATAGATGACATCCTGCTGATTTGGTAAGGCCACAAAGAAAAAGTGCAAAAATACATTCCAGAAAATGAACCAAAATTAACCCACTATTCCTTTGATTAGTCATATTCCCAGCTCACATGTGGAGTTCCTAAGTCTAGTGGTATATTTACAAGCTAATAAACTATATACAATATTCTAAGGAAAAACAACAGCTGTAAATTAGTTTCTACATTCTACTAGCTGTCATACCAAATATCAAAGCCAGAGCTTTCCCAAAGAGGAGTTTTTATAGATCAGGAGTATTAAAAGAAAACACAACACGTTCCGAAGCCCTGCAGTCTAACATGTTTAATGCAGAATAGCAAGCAGTGCAACATATATTTAAAAATAAAAATGCAATTTCAACTGACCAGACCTCTTGCCAGAAAAGGTTCATTTGGAGGATAATGCTGAAATACATGATGTTTAGGACAGTTTATTTATGTGTTATCTCTATGCAATTCTATGGAACCTATTCATGTGACAGAAACTTGTTACTTTCAGCAAATATGTATCTAATAAGCAGGTAGCAGGATCTTCTCCTGAAGGAAGCACACGATATGCTGCTGGAGAAGAAATCATTTGTGAGAAAGAGGATTATCAGTTGAAGTGGAAGGTAGTCCTCATCAAGTAATAATGGCACTATTCATTACTATGTCCAATTAGTCTCAACAATTTAAACCTGAGCTAAACCCTTGGTAGCTGTAGCACAGAGCAGACAGGCTGAACTTAGGAGAAATGTCTAAAGCATTTATAAGCACCAAAACAGTTAAAAAGTAGAGAACACAACACAATAAAACTCCCACTCCAATTTATAAAAATAAAAATTTTTTGATGAGCAAATAGACACAAAACAAAAAAAATGTAATGTACGGCACAGGCGATACAATTTCTCAAAGTTTTAGTTGTTTCTAGCTCCAAAGAGTCAAAGTGCTAACTGCGGGTATCTGGTTGAGCTAGATGGGTCAGACATTTTTTAAGGCCGACTGCTATGGAATGCAGGTCGGATACAGAGACAAGGTTCATCCTGGTGGAATGGTTACCTTCTGACTTATTTGTTTTTCTGGAGAAAAGTCCTCGTTGATGGGTTGGGGGCTTGTCGATAGCCTTGGTGGAAGCCTCAGCTCCAGCGAGAAGTTCAAGGCTCTCAATGTCGATGGTTGGAAAACTCCAAGTGTGCAAAATCTAAAGTCAGGCCCAGGAAGGCATCATCATCATTGGGTTGCTGCTCAGCATTAGTCCTGGTAAAATCCTCTACTTTCAGACTTAGAAACGTTCTGAAAATCAAAATCCTTTCAGTGAGGCAAACCAGCAAGATGAGACCGACAGGCAGTTCGATATCATCAACATCTGGTGGTAGACCCTAGTTCTTCAGAAGAAATGTTCAGAAAAAGTTTCTTAGTGTCCAGGCTTGCAGTTTTTGAGGAGGGAAAGAGTACACTCTAACACCAGCGAAGGATCCAGGACCTTTTGGAAACCACTTGTGGGTCTTTCAGGAAGAAAGCCTTAGGGTCCAGGGCAAATCCAGTTAGAACAGGTCAGCTGAGCTCAGCAAAGGTTTGAACTTCTTGCAGATTTTGTGTTCCTAGAGATGAAAAGTAGGCTAGCCAACTAGCCCTTCATTCTTCTGTCCTGGATACAAGTGCGAAGCAGGTTCAACAGCAGGTGCAGTCTTCTGTCTTCCACAGGTCCGTAGGAGTTCTGAAGGTGGAAGTAAGGGAGCCACTATTATGCCCATGGCAAGTCTTTGGGTGGGGAATTTCCAGCCCATTCCCTAACCAAAGGGATGAAGGTTCTCAGGGCTGGATCTGGCTACTTCTTTAGCATGTCCTGTGTTTTTTACTGTAAACTATTCTGCAGTGCTCTTCTCTTCCTAACACCAATATGACAGAAGTTTCCATCCCCAGTACACTGCTCTGGTCACATCCTTGAGGTGTGTCTTGGAAAATGAGAGAACTCCCCCTGCAAGCCAGTTCTGTAGCAGCCCCCCCCCCCACTGAGATTGGCACCATTCTGGATACTTGGACACTAGCAGGTTTAGGAGTGAGTTAAATATGCCTGTGACAGGGGATGCCCTTTTGAAGCTTGTGCAGTTGGTGGGCACCTCCCAGGCCATCCTGTTCAAAGGAGGTTACACCCCCTCCCAGCCACGGCCCTTTGTTTCTTTTCCTGGGAGCCATTCACACCTCTTTGCAGGGGGCCAACAGGCTGCCAGGTGATATTTGGGGGTTAACTTTGAAAAGACTAGTAGAGGCTCTAGTCAGGAAAACCACTACAACTTTCTAAAAGTGGCATTTCCCAAAAAGTAATTTTAAATTTGACCTGACTATTAGATTGGATTATAAATTACTATTAATTTGAGCCCTTGCAACATGGTTCCAGTTATTCCCAACTGAAGTTATGCATTATAAGGTGTTATTATGTATCCCAATATTTTTCTAAAGGAGAGCCAGCCTTGTCACAGTGAAAAAGATACTTGGAGATTTTTCACTGTTGGGACATCTAAAACATTAAATTTACATGTTGTACTGTTTAGATTTCATGCATCCTGCCCTGTGGGTATTTAAGGCCTACGTTAGTGGTGACTTATAAGTATTAAAAAGGAAGGTTTAGGCTTGGCAAAAGGTTTATTTTGCAAGGTCGGATTTGCAGTTTTAAAACTGCACATTTAAGCTGCAGGGGCAGGCTGAAGACTTGCTTTGCCTTTAAGTTTAGTGGTGACACAATAGGTGCTGCAGTCCACTAGTTACATTTAACATACAGGCCCTGGGTACACAATGTACCATATACTAGGGACTTATAGATAAGTTAAATATACCAATCAAGTATTAACCAAGTTTTACATGTTTAAGGGGTCAG
The DNA here is from genome assembly GCA_963921515.1 of Calotriton arnoldi. Classification (NCBI taxonomy): domain Eukaryota; kingdom Metazoa; phylum Chordata; class Amphibia; order Caudata; family Salamandridae; genus Calotriton; species Calotriton arnoldi. Next base: position 874,510 of record CAWUFW010007435.1, on the reverse strand, counting down.
AGCCCATACACTGGGAGCTGCGCTGCAGCCCCCAGTGTTCAGAGTCCATACACTACCAATAAAATCCAGCAAGAAGGGGAGGGTGACCACGCAAAATGGGCATTTGCTTTCATCATTCATGAATACAGTACTGTGTTGATATTCTTTTAATATCCTGCTTCCAGTTGCCAACACTAAAATGAGGTTATGCCGTGCAGAAATGTGTAAATGTACAACTCATGATAAAGTGGCTCCTGGGTCTATTAAAGCATTGAAACTTAGCATGCATAATGAAGGTCTACAGAGCCCTTTAGATTAATTATAAACAACATAAAATGTCATTATAAAATATTTTGGTACACACAGTGATAAGCGGATATATAAATATAATTTGTGATGATAAAGAAAGAACAGCTAAAACTGCTAACATGTTCCTTGACCAAGGATACCCATCCAAAATAATTGAAAATTATTCAATCATAACACAAAAACTGGATCAATTGTCATACTTAAACAGAAAAGATGACAAGCCAAAGAGTTGTTGTGTCGAGCTCAAAAGGATCAGAGGTGCTAATCAGGAATATGTGGATTGAGTTATTCAGTTGTTAAACTGTTAGTAATGAGCTGAGACATACTGGTAATTTTCATTATGTTGAGCCCTGGTTCTCCTCTTTACAGTCTGTATCATATGAGTAAAAGGTTTCCTTCACAGCCCTTGTTTACTTATCCATGCAAGTTCTTTTTAAACAAGATAGTAACATGACTTTCTCCTATCTCCCTTGAATGCTTCACTGCTGGAAAATGAGGAATGCAGATCACCCACTTACTGGCTGAAGGCATGCCTTCTAATGTGCAAGGTATTCTTAGTAATGTCATGTTACGTTTCGTATAGAGGCCCTAATATAGACACGTTCATATATGCCGTATATGGTCATACTCGTATATGCCCTATTATGGTCATAATCGTATATGCCCTATTATAGTCACGATCTCCTATGCCCTAATATAGGCATGATCTTTCACCTACATTAGTTCCCTATAGTACACAATGAACTCTGAGGGTTGAACGTTATCTAGTCTGTGGTTAGAACACTGCAAGGTCTTTCCCGAACACAGGCCTACAATGTACTCATAAATTATGCATGAGCATTCACCAGCTACATCTCCCGCATAATATGTATGAACAAAGTTCACCCCTGACGTCTTCCTCATGTCTAACAAAGACTAATACAAACCATACTGAAGGACGAGACACTTTAGGGTATAAATACACCACATCTTGCCACGGTAAGATAGAGGGAACCGAGACTTTCATGCTGACACACTGACCAGAGACGCTGAGGCTCCTGCATGCAGTCGCTCCAGCTGACAATGGTCTAACACAGCCCTTGCAGGGTATACAACTCGAGACCAGGACGGGGTCCCACACTCTCTCTACTCAGGTAATGGGGTTCGACTAAATCCTAGAAGGATTCTTGGCTCTTAGGCTTTTTAGACCTACACACATGCCAGGTACACTTAGGTACATCTAGTTAGGCATCGTAGGAGTACGCGCACTTTTGGGTGACATTCTATTACGCATTTTATATTCATGTATGTATTCATGATTATTGCAATATGGTAGAACTGTACTATCCTTTCACTTTTATCGTACTGCTGATAATATATCTCTGCTATTGTCTGCTGGTTGTTGCAGCACATATATTTTACACTAGAATAACAACTGTTCAATAAAAACTTATTGAAACGCCCAGACTGTTTATTCTGTGTAAACTCTCTGAGACAAACCGAATAAGTAAGCACGAGTGACTGAGCGAAAAGTAGTACATTGTTTCCACGATTCTGAGGGATCAGGGTTGTCATGATCCAAGGTTGCCAGAAACTAATCTCTCCCCGATAAGAGGAGATTCTAGTGGCACTGTGAGCTAGCTAATGCAAAACAGGCTAACATACGCGGTGGGGGTGCACAGAGTCAGTCTAACACCAAGCCCACAGTTTATGTTATCCAAATGCGCAGGTCCTGCAGGGGTACTATAGGAACTACACGAAAGTCATGCTCTCTGCAGAAAGAATTTTGTCCTCTATGCCACATAATTTCAGTAGCCCTGGCAATGTTAAAACTCTGCAAAGCGGTTTTGGGGCCTGGCATTAGGAAGATGAAATCCATATTTCAGAGACATCCGCGGTTCCCTGTGAAATATAGGTAGATGCTTGCATCAAGGATGATCCTGCAAGCATGAGCTTGTCAGGGGTGCTGATTAATGATCTAAGAGCTGTACTGTCACTGTGAAATATTTTTTTATCAGCATAGAAAGAAAGAGGAAATAAGGAAATATACGGTAAATATCATGCAAATGAATATACAACATTGAAAAAGAAGGTTTAACCCATGTGTGTGTGTATGTATAAAAATATATATTAATATATATATATATTAATATATACACACACACACGACCGCTCACACACGCACACATGGGTAACTCTTCTTATAGAATATATATACATATACATATTCACTGAATACAAAGGTTAAAGTAACTTTATAGTTATGTGAATATGTCAGGTAAAACATTAATGTTTTGAACTAAAAAAACACAGAAATTCACCAGTTATAGTTAGCAAAGCTAACTATAACTTGCTTACCCATAATGCACTACTTATGACCTCACATATTACATCACTCATGATATGTTCTATGATCAAGGCCAGAGAATATCTTTGCACCATTTTATTGTGTTATCATGTCAGCAATGTGTGGACCTGGATGTCGTTCTCTTTCAAGTGCCTTCTTCGCTTGACACATAGCCACGCAGATGCGTACAGCTGTCCTTTTTGGGTACTACCACTGTCGAAAAAACCCATGGCGTTGGACCAGTGAACCGCTCATTGATATTATGTTTGAGTAAGGATTCAAGTTCCTTTTTCACAGCTTCTTGTAAATGGAAGTTAATTTGTCTATGTCTTTGAGCAATGGGACGGACCACCTCATTAATGTGTTGTTTGACTTTCATAGTCTTGATTTTTCCCAACCCATGAAACAATGAAAGGAATTGACTTACTATTTCATGATGAGCATTCATGTTATAGTTCACTGATATTAGTCCCATAGCAGTAGCTGTGCTGTGAATGAGTAAACAGGCACTTGACACTGTACCTTGAAGTACATGAATGGGTGCTTATACTTTTGTTTTCTTGTGTATCATCGTTGCTACAAATGAACCTTGACTTTTTAGTGGCATTGATACAGACCACATATACACTTTAGTTTTCGATGGAGTAAGTTGGGGCAATGGAGACAGTTTATTACATTTTTCCTCAGGCATACTAATTATTGACACACCGCTATCGATAATAAAATATATTGAACAACTGTTGCCTTTTAGTGTGATTTTTGAATGACTTTGGTGCTTTGTTATGTCGACATTTCTTGGACCGGTATTTTTCCTCACATGTGGCCAGTCCAACATGTGCACGTTTCTCTGGGGTAAACATCGACATGGCACAACCATCTTCTTCACTTTCACCTGACATTAATACTGAATAACTGTTTTACAAAGATTTAGATGCCGATCGACTTTGCTTGGTTATGATTTGCCTCAGCTGATGTGGTTGCTTGGCCTTTAGGGAGTGCATCGAATGTTGCTTCTGGAACGTTCGGGTGCCCATTTTGTTGTCGGGCTGTGACGCACTTACATTTTCCTTCGCCTTGCAGACCGTTATGAAATAGTTCTCCACCTCTGCAGACCTGCCCAATGGTGGGACATTTACCTTCATGTGGAAATGAAAATGTACACCAAAAGCACAACTTCTTTTTCTGTGGAGAAACCATTCTGTGTTCCTTGGCCTTGTGCTTTGGCTTACTTTTCACATTCATGACTGACTCACTCTGGGCACCTCCTGCCTCCATGTCAGCAGCTTGTCAATCGGAAGGTTCTTCAGCTCTGGCAGCCCTGAGAACACTCTTCAAACTAAAAGTTTCTCTAAGCATTCATCTTCTGAAAAAATCTGACAAGCATCCGTCAATCACTCTGAGGAGTATAGTTCCTCATTATTAAATTAATTGAACTTACAGTGTTTGATTTGCTTATCCAGTCGTTCAACAAATTTGTTGATGGTCTCATCAGCTTTCTGTCATTCTTGACTGAAGATGTACCTTTTGTAATCTACATTCGGCATTGGATTGAATTTGAGATTTAAGGCTGCTTTGATGTGCCTCTATGCAATTTTGTCAGCTCACAGCATTTTCTTTATGATTTCTTTTACATCTTCACCAGCAAGATTTTTGAGGTACTTGAGAATCTTTTTGTTCCCATAGAGTTCAATGGCAGTCCGAGCGAACCGAGTCAGTCACCATACGAGTGCATCGGAATCGGTTGCTCGGACTCGCAGAGCGCAGTTCGCTAGGAAAGCCCTCGTGATCTGAGTCGTACGGAGGGCTTTCCTAGCGAGATCGTACTCGGCCCCTAAGTCTACTTTGTTTTTACTGATACAGTCTTGTCTTTGACTTATGAGACCATTCTGGTTGAATGCTTATGGCTATTCTGTAGGTGAGGGCATCTATTTTGCCAATCTATAGTTTTCAGACTTTGGTGTATGTATCTTTTAGTAAGGTTTAGAAGTTGTCGTGCCCTGTCACAGTGTCCAGTGTGCCTCCCTTTGGTCAGCGGAACTCTCATCCATTCTCCTGCAAGTGAATCATTTTGGGTCAAATGACAGTTTAGATTTAGATGTGTTCTGTCAGTTTTCTCCATGTTAGTCAGTACACAGTTGTGCAGGCATCAGCCAGTCATGTCTCCTGCTCGTTGACACATTGACACTCAGCACAGAGTGTCCTGTCAATCAGTGTCCATGCCTGTATACCCCAGCACCAATAAGCATGCAGCATTGTTATTTACCTTCATCCGTGTTAAGCGGTGAGTGATACGCTGAGACTCCATTGTTTCGTGTCCCGTGACATAGGTACGTATGATTCACATATTGCAGTTATCATTTGTATAAGCTGCATTATTTAGAGTGCTGATTACTTTTAGGCACTCTCTCCTCTCCGTACCACCCCCTATAAATTGGTAGAGTAGTAAGCATTATAATTCGCTGTTTTAGCACAGATGGGAATACAGCAAGTCGTTGCTGTGTTTAAGTGGCTGCATTGCCCGTGTGAGGGTACTATTTAGGCAGTAAGGGCCATATGTGCAAAGGCATTTTGCATTTCCTAGTGGTGCGATGCGCTGTTTCAGGCTGTAAGGAAATGCAAAATGCCATTTTGGAATGTATGAAATGCATTTTCGGTGGTGTAAAATGCAATTTCTATCCAGTAGAAATCGCATTTTGGAAATCACTAAGGGCCCGATTACGATGTGGTTCGGAAATCATTCAGACCGAAGGTTTGGGAATGGTTTCCGAATGACTCGGATCAGGAGAGTCCGACCGACCGATTACAATTCATCCGGCTGCTTCCAGATACGATTCGGTTGGACTCCCATTGACTTCAATGGGAGCCTATTGTTATATGGCCATTAGGGTCATTGTCGACATTGCTAAGTTAGCTAGAGCACGGCTGCCATGATGCTGCTTTTGCGCACGTTACTGCATGACTTTGTTGTGCAAGACTCTGTTTGTGCCTTTCACATGAGAACTGTCTGGTTTCTGCGTTCTCTGCCTGCTCTTGGGGTTTAGTCTGAACATGATGTGCAAGGTCGATAAACAATGCTCCTTGTTATTCTGTTCTGGTCAGTTCCTACCATCTATACAAAACATGCTAACACAGCTGCGCTGCTGAAAGCTCGTGCTTTGATATTATGGGGATGCATGGTGTTCTGATACACACTTGGAGAGGGTCCTTTCCAGGGAGAAGAGCTAAGCGGTTCCTATGATGTAAAGCTTCCATCTAGGCACTAAGGTAGGGGGTCTGCTGACAAAGCCCAGAGATCTTCTATTATATAATAAACATCATTTTGCCAAGGGGAGGGTGGTTAGGCCATATAGTCCTTTTTCCACTGTCTATATATAATGACTTCCCCTTCATATTCTATAGAATTGTAACAATGCTAATTGTTCTAGGTTTATGCATTTTGCTGCTGGTAGTGGCTCGTATACTGCATTATAGAGCACGATAGTTAAAATAAACATTTTGAACTATGACAGTGACTCTGACCATTCTTATTGTGGACAAGTATGAGTGAGCGAGTGAAAGGGTATGTCTTGCTACCGCGATTCCTTAGAGAGTCGGGAGTGTTGTGTTCTGGGTTGTCTAATCATTTGTAGCTTCGTGATTTTGGAGAAGAACGAATGAGACACTATAGCTAGTCGGTTTTGGGATTTTGGGTACTAAGGTGGTAGGTTGGTACACCCCTATACACCAAGGTCCTGTTTTCCTGCACATAGTTCTGTGTAGGTGCAGAATCCCCGCAACATGGTGCCGCCAACGTTTGGTCTGGTTCTTATCTGCGAGACTCTTGAGTAGTGCTTGTGCTTGTCCACAATTCCCTCACATCTGTTTCCGGAGACGGTTGTGACGGTATAACCTCCTATATTGATGTTTTACAGGTTCTTTCAAGCTTGAATTTTAAAAGGTTCCTTTTCTTTCTTGTTAACCCGTTATTGCGCTGCCACACTTTAGGTTGTTATTTTTGGCTATTCTTTATGGCGGTTGCCATTGCACCGCCTAATCAGGCTGCAGTCACAGCTTATTTGACTCAAAATGAAGTCCCTAATGCTGGTGTTGCACTCATTTTTGTTGTAGAAGCGGACACGGCTTACCGCTTCGAGGTCTTTTATTCTTGGGTCACCTTTCCGGCGGTGGATGGAACAGATAATTTGTTTCACAAATATACTGCCACGGCCCTACCTCAAAATTATCAGCCTTATAGGTCTCTTGAAGTTCCGCTAACGGCTTGGCAACACCAAATATGGTTTAATGGCATCCTTCCTCACCCAATAACCCAATAATGCCGGTTCATTTAGGCACTTTATCGTGGCCCGTTTTGGCTGGGTATACCCCACACCCGTGTTATCTAACAACTGCGACACTCGCAGAACCGCAGGTATTGCATACTTCTTTAATACGTATACATAGATCTGTTATACAGTTTGTGTAGCGCAACTTCCAGGTGGGACCACCTGGCGTTGCTGCACAACCAGCGGCACCTGGTGGTGTGACCATCAGTCCTCTTATGGTTAATTCAGGGATGGGCAAGCGACCACAGAATAAGGATGAATTCCCTTATTGGCTTGCTGAAAAAGTTGGACAAATCGAAGCTGTTTTTCCGAATACCACTCCAATGGAGAAACACAGAATATTAACCATAAGTTTTCCTAAAGACTTAGTTCCCGAATTGGCTGATTGTAACACTTGGGGTAAAGTGTTTGCAGCGGTATATTCGATGTGCTTCGGCACCCCCTCCATGACCGTACTCCCTTCCGTGATAAAACGTGTTCAGGATGAACACGGAGCCGAAGCAGCTCTGGAATTGGGGATGAGACTGGTCGGGGTGTTCAATGTGGTTGCTGATATGATCCTTGCTAATGTTAAGGGTGATGCTGTCAGCTTACAAGTGGCTAACCGCTTGGAGGCTGTGGCAGACGCAGACAAGCCACGCGAATTACCAAAGATTATTGCAAAGGCTTATAAAACCTTAGGCCGCAATAGTCTGGGAGTTGAGCCTTTTACTCAAATGCAGACGCAATCTCAAACTCAAGAAAAAGCCCAGACTGATAAAGATGGGCGCCTGTTCTTTCCTAAAAAGAACTGGAAAAATAAAAAACAGGGGCAGCAACTGCAGAAGCAGGGTTCGCGTGCTGGTTCACCGACACCTGAGTCTTCTGAGCGTACTTATGACTTGCGCGACCGCGCGAAACTTAAGACTCCTGATAGATTTCAGGTCCCTGATCAGCGTTCTCCTCGTTCTTTACAGGACTCATCGGACTCTCAAGTTGGTGGAGGGGAGCCCCAGGATCGTGGCAAAGGTCCGACGAAACAACAGGGAAGAGATCTACCTCAACAGTTTGACGTCAAAGCCAAACAAGAGGAACTGCCTCGTTTTCGACCCCCGTATCAGAAGAAAAAAGTTGCCGCTTTAACAGCGAAGTATGCCTCAAACTTTGAGAACGCGACTCCTAGACTGGACATGGGCAGTGACTCTGCTCAACAGAGCGGTGGAGGTTACCATAGTGCAGGAGGCACTGCGTCCCTGTCTGGAGGCGACAGTAACTGATACATTCATTACACTAGAAACTGCTGATACCCGGGTTGCCCCCCGGATAGACTCTATGAGATCATAATTCAAATTGAGGGTGATATACTGCGTCTTATCAAAGCGGTTTTCTGGGAAAATCTTACCTCCTCATACGACATTTTGTTGGCGGAGGCAGATTGGCCTCCAACCTATGTGATGCTTCTGAGTTTTTCACGTTACGTCCCTGAGGAACATGCAAAGGCTTTCGCAGCTGAGTGTGCTTTGGCCCTTGCCCCAGCGGTGCACCGTAATCAGGTGGGCTGGGATATTGATTCACCGGCACATGAGATACCTTTACGGTCTATGCCACATCCACAACCGCAATATCCAATCAGACGTGAGGCTAAGGCTCACGTTTGTGACATTCTAACACAGTTGGAGTATCAAGGAGTGATTGAATCCTGTGTATCACTGATGAATAATCCTCTTTTTCCGGTATCAAAACATGACGGTTCATATTGAATTATATTGGATTATCGAAATTTGAATAGTCATTGTTGCACTTTTGCAGTGCAAAACACACACAGCTCTGAGCTGGTAAACTACTTTGCTCGTAAAAAATATAAAACTACACTGGACATATCCAATGGTTTCCACAGTCATAATTTGGCTCCTGAGAGCCGTGACTTGACAGCATTTACCGCCGTCGGAAATCAGAAACAATTTACGCGTTTGCCTATGGGGTATAAAACAGCCCCGGGGCATTTGCTGCAAGTGTTGTGTCTTTGTTGCACGACATAGATCCAGATGCGTTCTCGTACATTGATGATATTTATCTGATGGACGATGAACTAATGCCGCATCTTGTCCGAGTCGACCGCATCATTATATCCTTTGCCGACTATGGATACAAATTCAATTTTGCAAAGTCACACATCACTCATTTGGCGGTGCTCTTTTTGGACTATGAGCTCAATAATGAAGGTAGGGGGTTAGCCCCTCACTTTCTGGAGAAATGTGCACAATTGAAACCTCCTTCTACGCTGGAGAAACTTCAGTCTTTGCTGGGATTTTTGAATTTCGGGAGGACATACATTCCCGATTATGACGAGCGTATCAAACCGCTTTATGCATTGATACAACCAACATATTCTTCTGCCAGCTGGCTTCCGGAACATACCACTATTCTATGATCTTTGCAATCTGATATGCTTGCAACTAACTACTTGTTGACGCGTGATAACACCACGAACCTGGTGATACGTATTGTGCCAGGGATGGTGGGTTTCACCTACTTGACGTTCAATGAGGGAGACACAGTACCTATTGCATACAAATCACATTTATACACTGCGGCTGAAATGCGTTTTTCGAATGTTGAACAGCTTTTGACAGCGGTCCAAATGGGGATTCTAAAAGAACGCTCACTGGCGCAAGGTAAACGCATCCTTATGGTCACGCCTTTCCCTGCTTTAGAAGCAGTGACTAAGGCAAGTATACCTAACTCTAAGGCGCTACATCCTCGTAGGATACAATGGGCTACTTCTTTGACATCGTCTGATGTCACGTTTATCTTTGACCCTGCACTTCAGACACAGGAGTTTTTACAGTATGAACATGTTCATCCTCCTCCGCTGTCGTTCCTTCCTTTAGATGAGTACAAATGTATCATTTATACCGATGGCTCGGCTCAACCGGCCACCGGTTCCAAACATGCTTATTCAGCGGCTTGCGCTATTGTGTCTGGTTCGATTGTCAATGGAGAATTCAAGTCTTCCATAGTGCATACTCAGGCACTTGGTGACTGTACAGCACAGTTATCAGAGCTGCGTGCTCTTCTTCTTGCCCTTGAGTTTGCCGATCCTAATGTGAATACTCTTATTGTATGCGATTCTTATTACTTTTTTCAATCTTTTAATGACAACTTATTCTTTTGGTCTCAGAATGACTATCGAGACTCTAAAGGCAGCGCAATCAAGCATAAAATGCTTTGGGTTCGAGTGGCAGACCTTAAACAATGTCTGCCCCTCACGCAAGTTATCCATACTCTTGGCCATCAGCGTGTGGGAGCACATGCTCTTGGTAATTCTTTGGCTGACGAAGCAGCCAAATCTGCAGTTGCCACGTGTTCCGTAGGAGCGGTTACAAGGTGCATGACTAAAATAGATAATGATTTTCTGGCAGCGGTAGCTGCTACGAAGGAGGGAACTGCTTATCCTCAGGGTTCCCCTTCAAAATACTCTTATCATTTATCTCCTGAACAAGTTCCTTACGCTTCTATCCCATTGGTTGGGGATCGGCTGATTCCCAACATGGACTGCAGACTTCCTTTGATCAAAGCCGCACACGAGGGCATGGCTTCTGCACATGCCGGGGTGTCTGCGACTGTCTCGATTTTACAGCAACGTTATTGGTGGCATGGTTTATATAAACAAACCCATAATTATGTGCTTTCTTGTGACATTTGTCAGCAAATCAAACCATCTACGGTATCACGCCCACCACAAACACAGCTATGTATTTCTAATCAACCATTTGGCTGTGTATATCTTGATCACTGCGGTCCATTCTCTTCTGATACTGCATATAAATACATTTTAGTTGCAGTTGATTCATGCACTAGATTCCTTTGGGTTTGGCCACAACGCAGTGCTGACGCTCGAAATGTCATCAGGGATTTGCGTGTCTTTGTCGGGATGTTTGCCTGTGGCACCTTCCATTCGGACCAAGGTCCAGCTTTCGCCTCTAAGGCGAACAAGGATGCAATGAAGTCGATGGGGGTGCTGGTGCAGTTTTCATCTCCATGCAGGCCTGAGGGCAATTCTATTGTGGAGCAAATGAACTGCAACTTAAATCAATATTTGACAGCTAGAGTCTTAGGTACTGGCACCCCATTTGTATGGGGTTCAACGTGCACTTAATAATCTCCCTAGAAGATCTCTGGGTGGGCGGACCCCCTACGAACTGCTCTTTGGCATTAAAATGTTTGTGTCTGACCTTGATGGTCTAGACGTTGTGGCGGCAGCCGCAACCTTTGACGTAGATAATCATTCTACTATGTTACAGGACCTACAAAAGACCCGTGACAGCTACGCAACTGAACATTTACCCTCTTCCAATGACACATCAATGCTGATTCCGGTTACCGGCTGACTTCCTAAGATTGGAGATCTGGTACGAGGAACGCTGGAGAACAAGAAAGAATTTGGTCCCTCTTATCGTGCACCGGTCCAGGTTCTTGGATTGAAGGGTACTCATACAGTGATACTACCACCTTTACCTGGTCGCAAAGACAACAGATATATTTCAGTGGACAATGTCAAGTTACACCGTCTGGCCGATTCTGATTAGTGTAACTCCTGCTGTTTCAAGCAATTCTATCTCAATGATCCGGTGCATTCGTCTACTTCGAATCATCCTCGTATTACAGGGGGTGAAATGGAAACTATTATTGACCTTTCACCTGCTCCCACACCTCCCTGTTCCAATGCAGACGTTGAGTACACTTATCCTACGGAAGAGTACCAGAGTGAAGTGCCGGACAGGCCACGTCAACATCAAACTGATACCGCCCGACTGCCTTTGATGGGTGCAAGTGGTTACTATGGGGGCTGTCCGAGCTTCTCCTGTGACTCTTCCTCCTCGTCTTCCACGTTGGCCCATCCACCGACAAAATTAAGTATTTTCAGTTCATGGTTCAAAAAAACTTACATGGTTGCACCCTGGATCTACATCTGGATGGTGCTTATCATGATTTTCCTCTTCATGTCAATCGGATTTGTGACTGTCTTTTTCTTGCTCATCAATGGTAATTATTTGCCAGAACGCTCTGCAGTGAAGTTGGTCGATGGAATTTTGGCCCCTCATACATCGTCCCATATGATGAAACGTGATCAAGCCCTTTGGAACATTTCAGCTTTCCCAGTTGCAGATGGTATAGTTTGGGATAAAGTAGCATTTGAAATCCATGGTCCGACGGAGGTCCTCAACGTGCCATACGTGTTTCGAGTCTCTTTAGGAGACAAATTATGCAGATTTATTCTGTTACCAACATTATGGGCATCATTACTTGCAAAAGACAAACACGTTAAGACCTGTTTTTAATTACACACAATGGGAACATTGTCCAACCCCTTTACAGGGAACTTCTAAGAAGCTTAGGGATAAGTTCACCTATTTTACGGATTATGACATGTCCAATCTGAATCCTATTTTTTTAGATTACATTTGCCATCGCAATCTAAATTTATTCTCACCCATTCTAAATTGGTCTATTCCAATTCCTTTAGAGATGAATTGGCCACGCAGGGTCATGATCACTGGAGTGCTACCATTGATTTAAAAACAATATGGGGCACTAAGGATTGGCAGGTTCAGGGAACTGAGGCTTTACATCGTGCCTGCCTGATACCTGCACAAATGTTATTTTTAAATGATACTGTATATCAAACTACTTGCCTTGGCCTGGCAACTACTAAAAATTTAAATAATCCTTCCTTTCCATCTTTGGCTGAATATGATAATTGGTGCTCACACACAAATTATTCGATTGAAGTTGTACAAGCTCTTTTGCGTAACGGCACTTTCAATGCTTCTGGTGTTGACCCTAACGGTTGGCTGCTGTGGCAAACCAGTTCAAATTCATGTCAACTGCGTTTTTATATTATAACGCCAGGTTTTACACAGGCTAGACCAGATCCACGTTTTCCGCAATCACATTCGGTCACAACATATTCGGTGGGTAAATTGTGCCAACAATGGTTGGAACACTCAACGTTGTCCTCCGTTAAAAAACACGTGTCTCAATTGTTGAGTGATATCAATTTGACTGATTTTCTTCTGGGTCCTAGGACCCCCAGAAAGAAAAGATTTTTCTATGCTGCGTACAATGAAATATGGAAGTTATCACAGATGGAAGCAGCATTTCGTCTGCTACAAATTGATAAAGCAAATTTGGAAAAAGTGTTTTCAGTGGTTGACAATAGCATTAACACACTGTCTTCCCACATTTATACCCTTCATCTGTTATTGATATTGTTCAGACTGATGTATCTGTATTATATCATGGTCAAAATCAATTACGATCCATAATGCAGTTTGCATAGACTTTGCAAACTCTAAAAATGGATAAAGTACTTTGGGATTATTTGAATGCTACAGCTTTGTTTTTACCATTTAATTTAACTGATAAACAACGTTTTATGTCCATGAAAAATGCAACATACTCATTATTGCACATTGAACAATTAGAACATTTGCCATTCTCTGTGGCGGAAACAGATTCTGCTGTGTGGTTGATACACGGGGTGATCTCTCTCCCTTTCTCGCTGTTTCAATTTAAATCTTGCATGAAACCTTTCCCAATTGGCCGTTTTGAACCCCTGGGTAGTGCATTTCTCCATGACTTATGGTCCCTACCGTTCACTTACAGATGTCATAGTGAGGATAAGGAAGTTTTCCTAACAGGGGAGGACTGCGATTCCACTGTGGGACACTCCCTAGTTTGCAAACACGTAAAATTGCACGGCGCTTGTAATGTATCCGCACCTAATCGTGCTTGCTTTCTGAAAGGAAGTCCAGTCCCAGCAATAATTCCCGCTTTTACATTGCTTACTAACGGCAGTTATCTTATTTTGAATAACCACGATTGCTGTGGTTTACGGGCAGGAATTCCGTACATAGTAACAGTTTCACAACGTGTTACTTGTTGTAGGAATGTGCTTTTTCCGCCCCCGCGTGAGAAAATAGATATCTCTATTTGGCCTTCCATTCCGACTTTGAAAACAGATTTCAACAAATTAAGCAGGTTCAAAGCGCTATTGTTTTAACAAGATGTGGCTCTCACTTCAGCGCGAGAAACCTTCGAATTACAGGTGGCTAGAACTTCGAGCGAGATTCAGTCACTTCTGAACACGAATCTCCCACTTCATTTTGGGGAGCTGATACATCAAATATTTAATGCATCTGACACCGAAGGCCTTGCTCATTTTTTTAAACTGGTGGGATCCGGCCTTGTGACTTCTTTTCAGGCTATATTTGGTGTAACACCGGCCTTTATTCATTCTATTTTTTCCAGTGCCTTCGGAGGGTTCCCATTGATACTGGCGCTAGCTGGTGAAATCTTGCTGCTTCTGTTCCTGCTACGCAATGGCTGCTCATCTTGGTGTAATGTACAGACCAGGCCAATTGCAACTGTACCGTGATTGAATGCAACATGTTTTTGGATGCTTGCCAATAGCGACGCTTAGTGTGAGTTATGGATTGACTTTGCGCTACGCCTACTTCACTTGCGTGCAACCTGTATTCTACTATCAACGGTGCCCCTTCTATTGGGCCTTGGATTTATGCCTTTCCAATACGTCATGTCCTGTCCCGGATTTTAAACAGTTAATGGGTCCCTTAGAGGCCCATGACCGGGCTTGTTCTGGGAATCGCCGTATGGCGCGTGCTGCTGCACTTGGAATCTTGGCTGAGTGGGATATCCGTGTGGCTGCACAGAACCTGCTGCAACAGAGCTTTATTGAATATCACGCAAGTTGCCCGGATATGCTCTTGGAAGCATCGGATTACGAGGAACACTTTGTTCCTTCGGCCTACATGATTGGATGGCATCCCTCTTTGCAACTAACGATAGGGATGACCTTTTGGAATGCATTGCATTGACAGGGTCACGTGCCTTCATGGATACGCCACCTCCATGTTAGTCACGTTTTTCGTGACAATGAACACATTTTACCAACTTAAAATTATTTAACATTTTTTTTTTTTAACTTTTTTCCAATCTCGTGGTTTTTTTCAAGCGTATTTGAACTCTGCTTACCGTTGAAATCTGTTTTGGTCCTTTGTCTATATACTATGACCTTACCAAGGGGAGTGTGTTATATGGCCATTAGGGTCATTGTCGACATTGCTAAGTTAGCTAGAGCACGGCTGCCATGATGCTGCTTTTGCGCACGTTACTGCATGACTTTGTTGTGCAAGACTCTGTTTGTGCCTTTCACATGAGAACTGTCTGCTTTCTGCGTTCTCTGCCTGCTCTTCGGGTTTAGTCTGAACACGATGTGCAAGGTCGATAACAATGCTCTTTGGTATTCTGTTCTGGTCAGTTCCTACCATCTAGACAAAACATGCTAACACAGCTGCGCTGCTGAAAGCTCGTGCTTTGGTATTATGGGGATGCATGTTGTTCTGATACACACTTGGAGAGGGTCCTTTCCAGGGAGAAGAGCTAAGCGGTTCCTACGATGTAAAGCTTCCATCTCGCCACTAAGGTAGGGGGTCTGCTGACAAAGCCCAGAGATCTTCTATTATATAATAAACATCATTTTGCCAAGGGGAGGGTGGTTAGGCCTTATAGTCCTTTTTCCACTGTCTATATATAATGACTTTCCCCTTCATATTCTATGGAATTGTAACAATGCTAATTGTTCTAGGTTTATGCATTTCGCTGCTGTTAGTGGCTCGTATACTGCATTATAGAGCACAATAGTTAAAATAAACATTTTGAACTATAACAGTGACTCTGACCATTCTTATTGTGGACAAGCACGAGTGAGCGAGCGAAAGGGTATGTCTTGCTGCCGCGATTCCTGAGAGAGACGGGAGTGTTGTGTTCTGGGTTGTCTAATCATTTGTAGCTTCATGATTTTGGAGAAGAACGAATGAGACACTATAGCTAGTCGGTTTTGGGATTTTGGGTACTAAGGTGGTAGGTTGGTAACCCCTATACACTGAGGTCCTGTTTTCCTGCGCATAGTTCTGTGTAGGTGCAGAATCCCCGCAACACTATGTTCCGACCAAATGCATAGGCTCCCATTGAAGAAAGAGGTGGCTGGGGGAAATCGGGCACCCTGTGGCAGGCACCCCCTGGTGCCTGCCACACTGTGCATGGCTGGTAAGGGGGGATGCATGGGTACCCCGACGGGCCAGATTAGGAAGGCTCCAGGTACAGGGGAGCCCGCTACAGGCCCTCACAGTCTGATTCCGACTGCATATTCGAGTGAAATGGCACGATTCGGAAAGGCTGTCCGAATCCAGCATTTTAATCGGTCGTTCGGAAATGTGCCCCTTAGAGAAGTACGAGTCTGCTCCGTACGGCTCAGCCATTCGGAATGCCGTCGGGTTCGGATTAGGATATTCCTAACTCGCATCGTAATCGGTCGGTCGGAAACCTTTCCGATGCGGTCAGAAAGACACGTTCCCGATCCGATTCGGACGGAGCAAATGCCGTTAGGAGGCCTTCCAAACCGCATCGTAATCGGCCCCTAAATAGGAAATCGCAAATAGGAATTTCCAAACAGTGATTCACTAACACCATGTACAAAGGATTTCCTAATTGCGAATTGTCGCAAAATGGCTATTTAGGAAATGCAATTACCATCAATCTCAATCAGGTCGTAGCCAAGTGCAAACTATAAAAAGGCACCCAAAATGCATCTGGCTCTTTCAGAATGGTGGCTCTGCATGTCCTGGTGAGGAGGAGGAGGAGTTTGGCTCATGGGCAGTGAAGGACGAGTAGACAGGAGAGGATATTAAGGGTGATGGTCATCCTTTTTTTAATTACCAATCAAGGAAAATGGATGAGCACCATCTTGGACAGGGAAGATCTGGCAATTCAAACTGGAATGAGGACCATATTGCTGTGGAATGGATAGAAGCCTAACCACATCCACCTTCTCAGGAAAATAGCATTGCTCTTGAATGGCAACAAGAAAGGAAGAATAATTTTTGACATCCTGCAGTCCTGAATAAAGCAGATGGGGAATCCTCCTTGCCTGCCAAGTACAAGAACTTTCCCAAGAGAGGCAGAGAACCTGAGAGACTTGTTGCTTTTCAGGCTGAAGATGCAGGTGCAGATGTCAACGTCACCACTTCAGCATTACCAAACTGCTCCCCAGTGAGTTGCATTTGCAGTTGTAATAGTGGTTGTCCCACACTCCCTGGATGCCCATAGTGGCTTTTTATTGTTTGTGGGACTGCCGCACTTCTTCAGATGTCTTTCAATATATTTGGGCAGATAGGCATCTACTTGCATGTAGTCCTTCATTAGCTTGGGTGTTCGTGTCAGCATGCCATTTTTACTTTTGCCTTTCATCATACCCCATTGTGCTTCTACCAGGGACCTTGAGGCCAATATCCCTACTTCAACTCGAGTTTTGGCGCTTCTCTGTAATTCTTGGCTTTTATCAATCCTAGGACAACAGATCCCCCTAGGTTAGAAATTCCCAAGCCAACTCTTGGTCTTTTTTTGGTGGCCACAGTGCTCTGTCTTTCTAGGTTCCTGGGTTTTTCTGCCTGTGGTGTTTCCCAGTAGCGGCTGCTACCGGACTCGGGTGGTGGAGCAGGGACAAGGGGTTGATGGGTCGAAAAAAACTTTTTAAAAACCACTTACCTGTGACGGCCGGCCAACCGCCGCCTTTCCTCCATCCTCTTCTTCCTACAGCAGGATACAGGAAGCACGTGGCTCTCAGGCTCCCAATAGCCAATTACAACGCTGCAATGCAGCGTTGTGCTTTGTCTGAGTGCCATGGGTCAGTGCTCAGCCAGGGAATGGGGGCCTGGGCATGTTCTCCATGCACGCTGTAATGCAGCCTGCATGGAGAATATGGGAAGTGTGCATGACTGTTCTGGGCGACATGAGATGGCTGCCCAAACAGTCATGTGCACTTAGGAGTGGGCAAGCCATTTCTCCCCTTCTCCTCTGTCCTCGGAGCAGCCCCGCCCCACCCAGAAAGCTACCACAGCAGAAGGAAACATAAAATGATAATAACGTAAGTTATTATCATTTTATGTTTCCTGCTGAGGAACAGTGTGGCAACATTCCTCCGCCTTAGCGGAGGAGCCGCCACTGGTGTTTCCTACTATTGCCTTATGTGTTGCCTTCAGCCCGTTTCAGCTGTAGGTATCTTTGCTCTGGCTTGCTCCGAGGTGGCTTTTTGCTCTGGGAAAACTTGGTCTATTTATGACTGCTCTCTACCAGTGGCTTCTCTTGCTGTTGTAGGTCGTTCATGATTCCAGCTCTTACCAACTCAGTGGCAGCCTTCTTTTTGCTCCATGTTCTGGCATTTGTGCTCCATCTATGCATTTTTCCATTGGTGCTATTCACTTCCTGGCCCAGGGTTCACCCTTAGCCTTTTTCCCTTCATTGGTTTGTACGGTCTTGATTTGTTATCATGGCTTTGTTGGTTTTGGCTGACCATCCTTTTGTCTTCTTGTTTTGGTTTTGGTCCCCTGCGGTTGATGTCAGGGGTGCTCGACTTGAATACCCTTGCAAGACATTGCTTAACTGTGGCTTGGGTGTTCCAAGCACAATTGATTTTCTTTCTACCTGAAAGCTCTAGGCTCCAGGCACTCTACTTTTTGGTGTTTTGCTTGTGTGTTTTTCCTGCTCTAAAGCCTTTGGGAATTCACATAAACTTCTTTGTCCTGTTAATTGTGATGCTTTGAGTCAGGTTGGTGGCTGGGAACATTTTCATGTATGTATGAACTGTGGTGAGGACCATGAATGAAGAGGTAATGGCATGATTACTTAGCAGTAATCTCCTTTAGTCTGAGTCCTAATATTCCTTGTCACAGTACTCACTCTCAGTTGCTCTTGTCGACTTTTCCTACATTGCAATTTCTGATTTGAAAATCGTAATTTTGGGATTTCCAAAATTGCGATTTCTCAATTGCGATTGCAAATTCGTAGAAATCTTTATTAGTGCGATCCACTGTTGCATACATCTCATTTTCCGATTCCCTGATATCGATTTCTATGAATTCGCAATATGGAAATTGCAGGGCCTTAGTTTCGTACATATGGCCCTAAATGTCTTGCACAGTCTGGGCTTACTATTGTCACTCACAACATTCTCTTGCTTCAACTCTTTTTTTTTTATATAGCGCACACTTGACCCAATGGTATAAGGGCGCTCCACATGAGCACCAGTTGTGGTACAGACGGACACATTCTTTTTGTTAGGCACTGGGAGATTAAGTGATTTGCCCAGAATCACAGCATGTTAGGCTTCCCTGCCGAAACTTGAGCCCATTTCCCCAGCTTCGAGGCCCTTGTCTCCTTTTGTCTGGTGCCAGTCAGGAAGACTGTGGACCATTATCTTGTAAAACCAGGATCTTCACCCACCCGTCGGATCACAATGTTATGTTATGTTATGTTAGGTTATGTTAAAGGGGCTTGTAAAGCGCACACACACCAGACGGTTTCATGGCGCTGGGGTCCGAGGGATACTACTGCTTGAGTGGCTTAATCATATCCCTGGTGGAACAGCCAAGTCTTTAAGAGTTTTCTGAACTGGGCTTAGGAGGTCAGTGATCTGATGTCCAGGGGGAGGGAATTCCAGAATTGTGAGGCCAGGCACAATGCTTAAGGCATCCTGGTTTGCCTCACCTAGATGTGCTGGTCTCCTATCACATATGGCATGGATGTTCCCTGGGCTAGGTGGTCCTGTGGTGGCGGCTTTTGCTGGTTTTCATGTGCGGCCTCATGATCTGATGGCCATCTTCGAGCCAGACAAGTTCAGTCCCGACTAAAAAACATTTAAAACTTCCCCCCACCACTAAACCCTTTGAAAGCAACTTTAAATTACTCTTACTTGAACCAAAGAGCAGGAACTGAAAACTGTGACACATTCCATAGAAAATAAAAATTGATGGAAACATTTATATATTTAATATTGTTTATAAGTTTTAAAATTGGCGAAAATGTTGCAATGTATTTTCTTTTTTAAACAAAAAATTTCAATAAATGTATATATATATAATTATATCTATATATATATATCTATCTATATATATATATATATATATATATATATATATATATATATATATATATATATATATATATATATACACAAAAAGTTGTCCCAATGAGCACGACCTCCCGGAGAGTTTACCTCTTCAAGCACAAGGACTGCAGCAAGATCAGCATCAGAACTTTAATCGACAGTGCAGAGGCTTAACGCATTTCAAACATAAGTCCTTGATCACAAGCCTTTCTGTCAGGATCATCGTGAACAAAATGTAGAACCACACATGATTTAAATAATAAAGTTGCCGCCCTTGTGGGCTGTTCTCAACGTCCATGTGGTTTTCAGCCGCTAGATATTGTAGGATCAGTAGTTCTCCATTACTCATAACCCCAGTGGGTGTCACAATGTCCCATATTCCTGAAAAATAAAACCACAGTGGGCTGATTGAAAGTTCCAAACAACTGAGCAGCTAGCAATAATAATTCCTTGACTTTGAGCCCTCCGTTCTGCTTCGTGGCACCTCTGTCTCATTCGCCGCAGATCCGCTGTTGGGCGGCGGGTTCAGTGCTCGCTGGAGAACTACTGATCCTACAATGCCTAGCGGCTGAAAACCACATGGACGTTGAGAACGGCCCACAAGGGCGGCAACTTTATTATTTAAATCATGTGTGGTTCTACATTTTGTTCACGATGATCCTGACAGAAAGGCTTGTGATCAAGGACTTATGTTTGAAACGCGTTAAGCCTCTGCACTGTCGATTAAAGTTCTGATGCTGATCTTGCTGCAGTCCTTGTGCTTGAAGAGGTAAACTCTCCGGGAGGTCGTGCTCATTGGGACAACCTTTTGTGTGGATATTAGCGGCTTTGTCCAGCCGCGAGCACTGAACCCGCCGCCCAACAGCGGATCTGCGGCGCATGAGACAGAGGTGCCACGAAGCAGAACGGAGGGCTCAAAGTCAAGGAATTATTATTGCTAGCTGCTCAGTTGTTTGGAACTTTCAATCAGCCCACTGTGGTTTTATTTTTCAGGAATATGGGACATTGTGACACCCACTGGGGTTATGATTAATGGAGAACTAATGATCCTACAATGCCTAGCGGCTGAAAACCACATGGACGTTGAGAATGGCCCACAAGGGCGGCAACTTTATTATTTAAATCATGTGTGGTTCTACATTTTGTTCACGATGATCCTGACAGAAAGGCTTGTGATCAAGGACTTATGTTTGAAACGCGTTAAGCCTCTGCACTGTCGATTAAAGTTCTGATGCTGATCTTGCTGCAGTCCTTGTGCTTGAAGAGGTAAACTCTCCGGGAGGTCGTGCTCATTGGGACAACCTTTTTGTGTGGATATTAGCGGCTTTGTCCAGCCGCGAGCACTGAACCCGCCGCCCAACAGCGGATCTGCGGCGCATGAGACAGAGGTGCCACGAAGCAGAACGGAGGGCTCAAAGTCAAGGAATTATTATTGCTAGCTGCTCAGTTGTTTGGAACTTTCAATCAGCCACTGTGGTTTTATTTTTCAGGAATATGGGACATTGTGACACCCACTGGGGTTATGAGTAATGGAGAACTACTGATCCTACAATGCCTAGCGGCTGAAAACCACATGGACGTTGAGAACGGCCCACAAGGGCGGCAACTTTATTATTTAAATCATGTGTGGTTCTACATTTTGTAAACGATGATCCTGACAGAAAGGCTTGTGGTCAAGGACTTATGTTTGAAACGCGTTAAGCCTCTGCACTGTCGATTAAAGTTCTGATGCTGATCTTGCTGCAGTCCTTGTGCTTGAAGAGGTAAACTCTCCGGGAGGTCGTGCTCATTGGGACAACCTTTTTGTGTGGATATTAGCGGCTTTGTCCAGCCGCGAGCACTGAACCCGCCGCCCAACAGCGGATCTGCGGCTCATGAGACAGAGGTGCCACGAAGCAGAACGGAGGGCTCAAAGTCAAGGAATTATTATTGCTAGCTGCTCAGTTGTTTGGAACTTTCAATCAGCCCACTGTGGTTTTATTTTTCAGGAATATGGGACATTGTGACACCCACTGGGGTTATGAGTAATGGAGAACTACTGATCCTACAATGCCTAGCGGCTGAAAACCACATGGACGTTGAGAACGGCCCACAAGGGCGGCAACTTTATTATTTAAATCATGTGTGGTTCTACATTTTGTTCACGATGATCCTGACAGAAAGGCTTGTGATCAAGGACTTATGTTTGAAACGCGTTAAGCCTCTGCACTGTCGATTAAAGTTCTGATGCTGATCTTGCTGCAGTCCTTGTGCTTGAAGAGGTAAACTCTCCGGGAGGTCGTGCTCATTGGGACAACCTTTTTGTGTGGATATTAGCGGCTTTGTCCAGCCGCGAGCACTGAACCCGCCGCCCAACAGCGGATCTGCGGCGCATGAGACAGAGGTGCCACGAAGCAGAACGGAGGGCTCAAAGTCAAGGAATTATTATTGCTAGCTGCTCAGTTGTTTGGAACTTTCAATCAGCCCACTGTGGTTTTATTTTTCAGGAATATGGGACATTGTGACACCCACTGGGGTTATAAGTAATGGAGAACTACTGATCCTACAATGCCTAGCGGCTGAAAACCACATGGACGTTGAGAACTGCCCACAAGGGCGGCAACTTTATTATTTAAATCATGTGTGGTTCTACATTTTGTTCACGATGATCCTGACAGAAAGGCTTGTGATCAAGGACTTATGTTTGAAACGCGTTAAGCCTCTGCACTGTCGATTAAAGTTCTGATGCTGATCTTGCTGCAGTCCTTGTGCTTGAAGAGGTAAACTCTCCGGGAGGTCGTGCTCATTGGGACAACCTTTTTGTGTGGATATTAGCGGCTTTGTCCTGCCGCGAGCACTGAACCCGCCGCCCAACAGCGGATCTGCGGCGCATGAGACAGAGGTGCCACGAAGCAGAACGGAGGGCTCAAAGTCAAGGAATTATTATTGCTAGCTGCTCAGTTGTTTGGAACTTTCAATCAGCTCACTGTGGTTTTATTTTTCAGGAATATGGGACATTGTAACACCCACTGGGGTTATGAGTAATGGAGAACTACTGATCCTACAATGCCTAGCGGCTGAAAACCACATGGACGTTGAGAACGGCCCACAAGGGCGGCAACTTTATTATTTAAATCATGTGTGGTTCTACATTTTGTTCCCGATGATCCTGACAGAAAGGCTTGTGATCAAGGACTTTTGTTTGAAACGCGTTAAGCCTCTGCACTGTCGATTAAAGTTCTGATGCTGATCTTGCTGCAGTCCTTGTGCTTGAAGAGGTAAACTCTCCGGGAGGTCGTGCTCATTGGGACAACCTTTTTGTGTGGATATTAGCGGCTTTGTCCAGCCGCGAGCACTGAACCCGCCGCCCAACAGCGGATCTGCGGCGCATGAGACAGAGGTGCCACGAAGCAGAACGGAGGGCTCAAAGTCAAGGAATTATTATTGCTAGCTGCTCAGTTGTTTGGAACTTTCAATCAGCCCACTGTGGTTTTATTTTTCAGGAATATGGGACATTGTGACACCCACTGGGGTTATGAGTAATGGAGAACTACTGATCCTACAATGCCTAGCGGCTGAAAACCACATGGACGTTGAGAACGGCCCACATAGGCGGCAACTTTATTATTTAAATCATGTGTGGTTCTACATTTTGTTCACGATGATCCTGACAGAAAGGCTTGTGATCAAGGACTTATGTTTGAAACGCGTTAAGCCTCTGCACTGTCGATTAAAGTTCTGATGCTGATCTTGCTGCAGTCCTTGTGCTTGAAGAGGTAAACTCTCCGGGAGGTCGTGCTCATTGGGACAACCTTTTTGTGTGGATATATATATATATATATATATATATATATATATATATATATATATATATATATATATATATATATATTAAACAACAATAAAAAACAAATGCTAATCATTTTTTTACAGTAGTTTTTAATTTATTCGTTTTTTAAAATACACAAATTAATAGACTTTGTTAAAAATTTACTATAAAACATGTTAAGATCAATTGCATACTTAGAAATAGAAATATATATACACTAAAAGTCAATTACATGGAAAATAATATTTTATGTCCTTAAACAGACTGTTGGTATTATGTGCTAATAAAAAATGTGTTACAATAATCTTGTGATAGTTTAATATTGTGATTAAAAAATGTATATGTTAAAACATGTGTTATAACTTGTATAACTAAACAGTGTAATACGTTATACTTAATGGATGAAACACATGTAAGCAAATTGACAATAGTTTAAAACACAAATTTCTGTTCCCACTCCAAATGTAGCCACATTGGGGAAAATATTAGACACTTTTTTGGTGGGTGATGAGAGATCTACGATTCTCCTTTCAAATGTAACCACATTGGAGTATGTCATACTAAGGGCACAATTCCAATGCGGTTAGGAAGGCCTTGTAATGGCATGTGCTCCATCCTAATCGGATCTGGAGCGTGTCTTTCCGACCAGATCGGAAAGGTTTCCAAACGACCAAGTACGATGCGAGTTAGGTGTTAAGAATATCCCAATCCGAACACGACGGCATTCGGAATGAATGAGCTGTATGGAGCAGAATCGTACGTCTCTACAGGCCGCTTTTCCAAACGACCGATTACGATGCTGGATTCAGACAGCCTTTCCGAATCGTGCCTTCCATCTGGAATCGGCAGTCGGAATCAAACTTTGGGGGCCCGTAGTGGGCCCCCCTGCACCCGGATCCTTCCCAATCGGGCCCTCGGGGGTACCCATGGGTCTCCCCTTACCAGCCATGCACAGTGTGGCAGGCACCAGGGGGTGCCTGCCACAGGGTGCCCGATTTTCCCCAGCCATCCCTTTCTTCAATGGGAGTCTATGCATTCGGTCGGAACATAGGCTCCTATTGAAGTCAATGGGAGTCCAACCAAATTGTATCAGGAAGCATCCAGATGCATCGCACTCGGTCGGTTGGACTCTCCCGATCCGAGTCGGTAGGAAACCATTCCCAAACCGATTCGGTCGGAATGATTTCCTAACCGCATCGGAATCGTGCTCTAAGGGGGAGATTGTCAAAAAGCATCATCAAGAATAAACAGGATGGACTGGAAACTGGACTGCTGGTATTTTTCCTTTCCCCTGAGAATGAACTACTGTGCATATTGAAACGGGAGGCCGTCCATTTACTAGAACTGACGCCGCTGGCGGTTGACCAGTTTTTAGGCAGACTCTTGAAGATATATATGCACCATAGCTATATTCTAAAAATATCATGAAGAAACCCAAATAAATGATTTCACAAAAATGTTCAAATAAAAAAAACAGTACTGCTCTAGAGAAACTAGCCTTTCCACAATCTTGGTCTGGCTAGCCCAGGTGTCCCTCAGAGCAATGACAAGGATCCCATTCACTTTCAACTGGAGGATCACAAGTTCACCCTCTGAGTCCATCCCCCAGCTAAGGGAGATCATGGCATAGCCTATGACCTGCCCCTGGGGACTACTTACTCCTAAGTCGACATTAGCTACCCCTTTGAGGTCTCACCAGTGGGTGTTTTCTTTGGACAGATAGAGTCCCTCTTGCTTGTGTCCTAACTCAGAGCACTCAAAGCAGGGGTTTTGGAAATGGGATACCCTGCTTCTCAGAAGAGGCTTGGTAACCCTTTCCCCCGCCTTACTCTGGGATTTGTCTGGGTAATCCTTAACCTCCCCCTCTCTCTCCCGGGGGGAACCTGAACCACCCTACTTGGGGTCACTCCCAGGTACCTTCCTGGACACTCTGGTACTGACCCAGAGGTCCGCCTCCTCAGCAAGCTTCCTGTCCAGTTCCTCAAAGATTTGTGCAGTTCCAAGATTTTGGTGCCCTTCCTCATTAGCAGTCCCTTTCATAACAAAACTGTTTGAGCTCAAGCACAGTGTAATTTCCCAGGTTGGCCAGTTCAAACTCAATTACAGCAGGTATGGTTTTTGACAGCCCAGTGGCAATCAGAGTAGATTTTCAAAATTCAAAAGAAGCCAATCAAGGAGAAATGAAACAAACTAAAAAAGGTCCCAAATTATTTATATGGGGTGGTAGTTCAACACAAACTTGCTGTATGGCACTGCATAAACACAAGTCAAAATCCTCACTGCTAATTACCAGTGTAAAAAATTGGGTTACTGGCTGAGGAGGGTGAAAAGCAGTGGTAATGTTTGCAGAGTTCTAAGGCCAGCAAAAACTGGATCAGCAAAAATGGAGGAGGAAGGTAAAATGTTTTCGGGGAAGAACACAATAAGGCTGACAGGTCTAACATTGCATAACTTAGGTTCTACTGATTAGATTTCAGTCATTTTGGTCTTGTTTTTATGTATTAAAAATTACTCTATTTTTCTAATCTATTAGATCCTTTTGTGGTATGTTTTCACTGTGTTACTGTTTAAAGTGTTGCACAAATACTTTACACATTGCCTCTGAGTGAAGCCTGACTGCTCTGTGCCAAGCTACCCGAGGGTCGAGCATATGTTAATTTAGGATTTGCTTGTGACTTCACCCTGGCAAGGATTGTGGTTCCTGCTTGAGTAGGGTTTCACCCCCTTCAGCCAGTACCCAATTTCTTACACTCCTTTACACAGCTCATATTCTCTCTTCTTCTTGATGCTCCCAAGGTGCCTCGCTCCATCACCAAGGCATTCAACAAGTGAGTGAGCTCCTGCGACACAATAAATTTGCCTGCTGCTCAGAAATGTGTGTGGAGGCAAACTGAAAAGTTGAGCATATTAGTCAACCAAATAGGCGCATGTAATAACTACCTTGTGCTGTAAAGATTTTCTTCCTCATCATGAGTACTGACTCCATATTCTGAGTATGGCGCCAATTCAACATGCAGCTTTAGTGGAAGAGGGAAAGGCTTTACAAGAAGCAGATATTTACTTGTTTGGCACTGTAATTACTTTATGGTTTGTGCAACTGCTTGCTGGTGTAGTTGTTATTCAAGTATGCTCAGAAAATTTGCAAAGTCACAAAATTCTCAAAATTATTCTAAATTTTACTTTGTCATTTCATATAATTGTTGCTTTTTGGAAGCTGCTTTGAGCAGAAAATGTCCCTCTAAGAGATATTTCTTGCTTGAGCCAGTCTTCTGTCAGTATCTTGAGTGGCTTTTTTCTGTAAGGTGTGCCTGTGTGTGAAATCTTTACTCAAAGGCACAGACTAACCTAATTTGAGGCCTTTTGTGTATTTTTGCATACTTTTTTCAAATTCTTGACAAACCAAATATGAATTCACATACTACTTTCTAATCTGATTTGTTAGATTTGTGCAGCAAATGTTTACATAGCTTAGTATCATGACTATGTCATGGGCACATAGTCATAGATTTTGCACATTCAATCCATAGATCCAAGTTTTTATAGATGCAAATTCAAGTGTGTAGTACTTTATCCAAGATACACATATGCAAGTAGAGCAGGTCATCATACGTCTCTTTGTGTTTAGTGTGGCACACATATATATTTTTGGGGGTAAATTAATGAAAGAGCATAATCAAAAACAGCAGAAAAAGAAATATGAACATTCATGAAAAAAGAATGGTGTGACATGAATCTTTCCTTTGATTTCTTTTTCTAGCTCACATGATTTCCACTGCTCAAGGTGTGAAGGAAATGCATGAGCCCAGAAACATTTCAGGGCTCTACACCTCCATAACCAAACTCCACCTGGAGTCCAGGTCTCAGCCAACACCTACGTTTGGCACGTCCCGGAAGAGGGTACAAGTTGGGGATCTGGAGTTTGGTGGTGTGATAAACTACTTACAGGGTTGACCAGAGCCAGTGGATCACCAGAGTCTGAGACTTTGGGTAGCGCAATGTGTGTAACGGAATATATGGGGGTAGAAAGTGCACAGCTGGGTCCTTGCAGATATTTCAAACTTTGGCCAAACTGTTAGCCTTTGACGATCCACATGAAAAGGCTCAACATCAGAAGCTGCCCAAATCTTGCCAGCATGCTGTTTTGCTCACTTTTACGTTCCTCTTTGATGTGATCTTGTCGTATGGCTTCTACTTCCTGGTAGGAACTTTGCGTTTGTTGGACAACATAAACGTTGGGATGGTACCAGACTGATTCTATGCACCCCCTCAGGATGCTATGGCCTGTAGTCCCACCATAAGTACCACTAAACCTAGGAGGGTAACAAATGGATTGGGAACCTGAGAACATGAAAACTCTGACTCCCCAAGGAATCGTGGTAACAGATCTAGAATCCTTTCGCTCAGTCACTCGTGCATGCCCACAGAGATACACAAGAAATACACAAAGAGGCGTTTCAATATTAATTGAACCATTGTGATTCTTGTGCAGAATATATGGGTTGAAATGATTAACAGACATTATCAGGTGAAAGTGATTAGCAATATGAGAACAATGAAAAAGATAAACAATTCCACTAATGTGCTAAGGCAGTGTATATATGCTGGTATATAAGAACTGTGTATAGGGTACTCCTACTATGCGCTCCCTAACCTAGATGCCTAGGGCAGGTGATCTGCCAAAATCCCCTACTGGATGATCTAACTCCCCATTACCTGAAGTTAAGTGTGCGCAGGTCCGCCATTTTGTTCACAAGTTGGACATCCCTCCGCACAGAGGGAAAACAGGGATCAGCTGGGCTGCGACTCCGACAACAGTGTCCTTGCAGTGTCAGCAAAGTGCTCCTCTCCCTTGAACATGGAAATGTGTGTGCATTTATAATAATAATATCCATGCTTCCATGCCGAGGCCTCAGCCAGGTTGTCATTGTTTATCCTCTTGTGATAGCTATGTTGCCTAAAGGTCGAATGTATGTTTAGGCCTTGTACTAAATGTTTAAGGTGTCGTGATAGTGCACTTACAAAATGGAAATGTAAGCAATATGGGTTCAGGGAACTAATCCTGCACTGTCACGCAGGCAAATGTGTTTTAAAAGTCATTATGTATTAACAAAGGCAACTTAGGAAATGTGTGCATGTAAAATGGCAGTGTTTCTTCCCGGGCCGAATGCAGCCATGTGACAATCTTAATGTAGCTGTGACGTAAGCACTCTGATGTGCCATACTTGTCCCAATCTCTTTGCATCGGATGTACCCAAGTAACCCAGGTTCACCTCATAAAATCAAGCATGTGTCGATTTATCTCCAAAGCTTCCATCTTACCAGTTTGCCATAGGCACTCAGCAAGTATATTTATTCAAGAAGACTTGGAAGTGAAGAGTCTTTGCCACCAAAGACAATCTGGGCTACTCCAGGACAGTGAAGGAAACCTAGGATAGGAGGAACATTGGGGTGGGCATGAGGGAGAGATAAAAAATCCTCTTGCCAACAGGTTGAATGATAGATGACCTAGACTAAACTCTTCAGACTATAGAAGGCACTGCATCACAGAGACGTAAACCAATTCTCTTAAAAAAACAGAACAAAAAACAGTAAGTACTGAATCAGATATAAAGGTAACAGCCATACACAAGACTTATTGGATTGCCAAGTGACCTGCCGAGTCTTATTTTAACTAGCCTGCAGGCAAACTAGGAATCTTGCATGAGAACCAAAGATGGATGAACTCCACAGGACAGAGCACAATGAGCAAGGCTAGATATCTAAAAAATGACACAGGAGCAAAGACACATGTAGAACAAATACTGAAGACAACAAGGGAGAAAATACCAGACCACAGTCACAGAGGACAAGAAAACAGGAAATGGACCAAGGGAACAGAGAGAGGTGTGGGAATGAAAATGGGAGCACACTAATGTAAAAGCAAAATAGTCATAACAACTGCTGTTGCCAGATACCCGCTCTCACTTCAGACAGAATCTTTATAGGGCTCTGCCTATTTCGTCGTGCCTCTGATCTACCAGCACTAGAGTGGATGGAGAAGCGTGCATGTCTTAGCGACCTGGAAGTCTATGTCCAGAATAACTGTAGTCTCCATAGCCCCGTCCTCCATCTCCTCCATGTGGGAAGCTTTCTGGGCCTTTTCTGAATTGATTTTTTCGAACATCTGGCACACCAAATTAGAATTCAAAAAGTGTCTTTGTTTGGAACTGAATTGAAACAGAAGCAGTTAAATATTATTTCATGGTGCTCTGGGAATCTGGTTTTGTGGACCTCTATGACTCAAAAGCTAAAAGAAAAACCACTTGAATTTTATTAAATGAGGGAGCTTTGTCTCCCGTTGTCAATTTTGGGTTAGTGGATCCACAAAACAGAAAAGTTCTGATTGGCTGGCCATAATTCCTCGAAAAAGCTTGCAACCTCCTTACAAGATGCAGGGACTCAGTTCCCATGTCCAGGAAATAAACTTGACAGGAAACATAATGGGGTAGAATAAACACACTCTGACCTCTAGACCCATGTAAGAAAGCCTGAAAGAGAACCACTGTGTGTTTAATTTTTAAATAAAGAGGCAAATTTGGCCACGTGCTTCACTGATCTCGGGACTGAATTTGCAGTTTCCAGCTCAGCCTTCTGGAATCTGCAGATCAAAGTTTGAGCAAGCTTCACAGGCATGGGACAATGAACCCACAGCAAGCTTCAAGGGCACATGATGGTCTACTAGCGAGATCTGTGGATCTGAAAACGGTTCTGCTGATCCCATGGAAGGTACAACATGTGACTAAGTACCCTTGAACCCTGTAATTGCACCTGTAAACCGTGACAAAGATGAAATAGCTCAAAGAGCCAGGCCTAAGGCAGGCAACACCTGTAAACAGTTGAGGTTGGCTGCCCAATGGGCACAGGGCCTAGCCAGAATACAAATCCAGCTACCAACATGTGCTGCAGATGCCTAAAGGCCACATACCGCAGGGTGGGCCACCAATGGCGGGTTGGGCACAGGACCAGGCCAGAGGCCAATCTATGTGGCCATCCTTCACCAATGGATAGGGCAGGTCTTGGCTATAGACTAGGTTAAATGGCTAACCCTTGCTGGATACAGTCAAAGAGCAGGCCCTGTGGCCAATTTCATGGGGGGGGGGTGAATGCCATGTACAGCAGGGTTTGACCACCTCCAGTATGTCAGGAATAGGCCTGGCAGGGGTGCCCAGTGGGCAACCCCTTCTGTGCAGTCTGGATGGCCATGTGCAGCAGGAATTGGCTGCCTGAGGCAGGCTGTGTGCAACTCCTGCTCTGTCACTCACTGTATCTCAGTCTGACTCCCATACAAAACAAACAACATATAGTTGTATGTTTTTTATACCAATGTTGATTTCCATGATTAAACACAAGTGTTTAATTTATTATTTATCTTTGCTCTTCCTGGAAGATATATTCAAACAACCTCTCTCCAGTTGGGGTCGTGTGATGCAGCGCTGAAGAAGTCGTACTCACTTCTGCATCCCTCTCCTTCTAAGCATTCTATTGCTGTCTATGTCAAGTCTCTTCTGCAACAAACTGTCAGGTACTTTGAAGGCAATTTAGTTTCACAAGGTGAAATTGTGGGATCACTGACAAAACATTGTTTCCTATAATATCGACATACAAAAGGCATGGTATTTAAACTGGTTGGCCTGGCTCCCCCGGTGGCTGACCGGCCTGTGCGCACCACTGTTGCCTGTTTTCATATTTTTATTGTTCTCACATGGTTTCCTACAATTGGGGGTTTCCTGCTGTAAAAACGCAGTCCTCAAATTAATTAGAATGCAAGTAACTAGGAAAATGGTATTAGTCAAAACTGAAGAACAACATGTCCTCAATAATGTGATTATCATGAAGAATGGGTTAGATAATGTAGTTGAATATTCAACTAGAGGGGGGATGTTGATATTGATAAAAACGAAGGCAATGCTTATAATTGTACACTCGCATACATGAACAAAATTGCATCACTATTATCAAATTCATCCGTTCTTGAACTCTCCATCCACCCTGACTCAGAAATATGTGATAAGGCCGTTTCTGCAACCTAGGCCCATGGTAAATGGTTGACAGGTCACAGGTGGGATGATACGTAGCCGGCAGACAAATGCGCGAACAGAAAACGCATGTCCATTCCTTAGATAAGTGCAGCGACGCCACAATATTCCAGGGAAATTGGCCCCAGTAAAGCACACATGGTCAGAGAGCTACACGCATTCCCAAAACCTCATAAAGTCAGATGCCACATGGAGTTAGGAACACACAGCCAATCAGGACACTGCACACACAGTACACGCAGTGATTGTGTGCCCCTCATGCCGGATATCAGGACATATTACCCACTGGCCCACATCGTGTCCACGCAAGGTCGAGGCCCACCTGCACATGTTATCAGGGACTTTTTATTTACGACACCACAGACAAGGCCCACATTCTTTTACCGCACAAGGATCACTCGATGTACTTTTATGACACCCCAACACGGTCTAAAACTCACTCTGATTAATTGTACTTTGAGACAGTCCTCAGAACCTTTTCTGTAAGCTGTACTTCCGGCCAAAGTGTTTAATTAAACCAACTGTTCCTGTTTTGCTAAACGCCTCTTGTCTTTTGTTTTTTCAAGGTCAATTCATATTCAAGCAATGAAATAAAGAAAGAAAGAAAGACGGAAAGAAGGAAGGAATGAAAGAAAGACAGAAAAGAGAGATAGAAAGAGAAAACAAGAAAGAGAAAGAGAAAAAATAGGAAAAAGAGAAAGAGAAAGAAAGAAAGAAAGAAAGGGAAAGAGAAGACAAGAAAGATAAAAAAGAAAGGAAGAAAGAAAGCTATAAAGCAGGAAATATGAAAAGGAGGAAGGGAAGAAAGAAAGAAGGACAGGAAAAAGAAAGAAAGAAAAATATGAAAGCAAAGAAAGAAAGAAGGCTAAAAGGAAGGAAAGAAATAAAGAAACAAAACAAGAATGAACGAAAAGAAAGCAAGAATGACATAAAGAAAGAAGGCAAGAGGAAAGAAAGAAAGAAAGAAAGAAAGAAAGAAACAGAAACAAAGGAACAAAGAAAGAAAGAGAAAGAAAGAAAGAGAAAGAAAGAAAGAAAAAGACAAGAAAGAAAGTAATCAACAAAGCAGGAAATAAGGAAAGGGGGAAGGGAAGAAAGAAAAAAGAAAGAGAAAGAAACAAAGAAAGAAAGAACGAGAAAGAGAAGAGAACTAGAAAACTAGAGAGAAAGAGAGAGAAAGAAAGAAAGAGAGAGAAAGAGAGGAGAAGAAAGAGAAAAAAAGCAATAAAGCAGGAAATAAAGAAAGGGGGACGGAATAAAGAAGAAAGAAAGAAAGAAGACAAAAAGAAAGAAAGAAAGAAAGAAAGTGAAAGAAAGAAAGAAAGAGAAAGAAAGAAAAAGAAAGAAACAAAGAAAGAAAGAACGAGAAAGAGAAGACAACTAGAAAACTAGAGAGAAAGAGAGAGAAAGAAAGAAAGAGAGAGAGAAAGAGAGGAGAAGAAAGAGAAAACAAGCAATAAAGCAGGAAATAAAGAAAGGGGGACGGAAAAAAGAAGAAAGAAAGACGAAAAGAAAGAAAGAAAGAAAGTGAAAGAAAGAGAAAGAAAGAAAGGAAAAAAAGAAATAAAGAAATAAAGAAACAAAGAAAGAAAGAACGAGAAAGAGAAGAGAACTAGAAAACTAGAGAGAAAGAAAGAAAGAGAGAGAAAGAGAGGAGAAGAAAGAAAACAAGCAATAAAGCAGGAAATAAAGAAAGGGGGACGGAAAAAAGAAGAAAGAAGACGAAAAGAAAGAAAGAAAGAAAGTGAAAGAAAGAAAGAAAGAGGAAGAAAGAAAGAAAGAAAGACTAAAGACAGGGTTGGCAAGATCGATAGAGCACACTGATTAGATTATATTCGGAGTTCATGTGAGCTGTTGTGAAATAGAAGTAGTCAGACAAACAACGTCGCTCCAAAAGGAATTTACAACAGCATTAGCAGATGATGGGATCTGAAAAAGCTGGAAAGCGACCTGTGCTCACAGAAAAGCATTCCACTATCACATCAGGCTCCAAACACAGAGACAACACTGAAGGGATTATAAAGTAAAAAACTAAAACACTGGCACTGTAGAGAACAACCTTGTGCACGCATGTGCTCCTTGTGAAAGAGCAAAATGCAGTCAAACAATGTGAAATTAACAAGTGGCTTAAGTAGGCTGATACATTGCCCCATGCTGTATGCTGTAGTGGGTGAAAGCAAAATCTGAATTGCACAACAACACATGAATGGATGAAGAAAGGTGGCTGAAAGCCCTTTTAAGTAAGTATGTTATACATATAATTTTAGTAAAATCAAAAGGTCTTGGCTAATGCCGGACCTAAAAAGGGGATAAGGCACATAAGTAAACAGTTTTGTTTCTGAAAAGCAAAACAAAGTCTTTGGCCCGAATGTGTAGGATGTTTTCTCCCTCTGCTTGCACTGGCTCCCCATAAGACAGAGAATCACCTCTTAAGTACTCTGCATTGCCTATAAGGCACTACATGATTCAGGCCCTGCTATTCTACAACACTGCTTCAAATGGTACACTCCAGGCTGGTCCCTACGATCGGTTGTCCCCAGGTTTAGGTGGGCTGCTTGGAGAGACATACATTTTGTGCTGTGTACAGCTAAAGCTTGGAATGCCCTGCCATTGCACGTCAAAGAGTTGCCCAGCCTGTTAGCGTTCAGAAAAGCTCTGAAAACCCGTTTGTTTAACACTGTGTAACCTTTTTCCTCCATGTTCCTCCGCACTGCCACTAACGTGTAGAGCCAAGACACCCCTGGCTATTCGAGTGCGCTATAAAATATAACATAACATAACAATGTTGATTTCCCCTGCCTTCATCCTGCTTGGGTCTGCCATGTAATGCTAATGCTGGCCAGGGTAAACCTATATAGGTAGGTCCACCCTAAACACTAACGACGGCTGCCCTGGCTAACCACCAATGATTCTGTGCCGGTGAAGGGTCCATCAGAGCATATTCTCTGTTTTCCCCACCTCTAAATGGGTCCGGAGAGCTACACATTTGTGGTAGTTCTCTTGGACCGGAAACACTAAGGGGCATATTATCAAGAAACGGCGTTAAAATTATCGCCGGTTTAGCGGCAGAAAACTGCTGCTAAAGCGGCGTTAATGGGCTTGATAATATGCCCTTGAGAATTCCAATAGAAGTCCATGTTCTGGTGTGAACATGGGCTTCTATTGGAATTCTCCAGGGCATATATTATCAAGCCCATTATCGCCGCTTTAGCAGCAGTTTTCTGCCGCTAAACCGGCGATAATTTTAACGCCGTTCTTGATAATATGCCCCTACATGAGGCACTAAGGCAATGTTAATGAACATAGTGGCACATTTACAAGCCCCTATCGCCACAGGAACATCACTTTTTATGATGTTCCTGTGGGAATAAACCCTTCGCCTTATATACAGGGCGGTGTTAAGCCACTTAGCGTGGCTTAACGCTGCCTTGTAAATAAGGCCCCCTTTCACGCTACACTTACTGTGAAAGGGGCGTGCAATGGGTGTTGTGGTGGGCGTTCCGCCACAACACCCATTAATTTTGATGCTGCCTCCTATTTACAAGGGTGGTGTAAATAGGAGGCAGCAACAAAATTAAGACCAGGGAAAACCTGGTCTTAATATGATGTAAACGAGGAGAAATGTTTAATTTCTCCTCATTTTTGTTGTTTCTATGTATGCTGCATGGTGCAACACACATAGAAACAGCACATCTCCATGAATGATTGTTTATGTGCAGGAAGGTATTCCTTCCTGCACATAAACAATCATTTAAAAAATGACAATTTGCAACTTTTATGTGTGCTGTACAATGCAGCACACATAAAAGTTACAATTCGCCATTCTGGATTGTTTATGTGCAGGAAGGGTCACCTTCCTGCACATAAACAATCATTCCCTCAATGCAGGCACCTTTGCGCTATGGTGCAAGGGTGCCTGTGTTGGCGCTATGCAGCTGAGTTTAGCGCCAGCGCTAGAGAAAATGCAGGAATCTGCCGTACCATAGCAAATACGGTGCATCCTTGCATTTTCAGAGTGGCGGAGCATGGCGTTAGCAATGCTTGCTTAACGCCACGCTTCACCATTCCCTTGTAAATATGCCCCATACTATTTTACAATGCGAGAGAGCCTTTCAAAAGGGGGCCCTTTGTGCGGGGAAAAGTGAATTGCACATTTTGAACAGCTCATCACATACGTCAGCGGTCTTAGGTGAATCAGTCTCCATGTGCATGGTGGATGGCCTTGTACTTTGTCCCAAGTCATAGGGCCTGATTCACAGAACTAATCTGAGACAAAATCCTAAACTTACTACTTTCGGTATTCACAGAAGGCATTTAGTAGTAGTAAAGTTAGGATTTTGTCTTAAGTTTGACTTAAGACAAACTTAAGACAGACTTAAGACAGTACCAATAGGAAAGGAGCGCATCCCCAGACTTAAGACAGACTTAAGACAAACTTAAGACAGACGTAAGACAGACTTAAGACAAACTTAAGACCAATTTAAGACAAAATCCTAACTTTACTACTACTAAATGCCTTCTGTGAATACCAAAAGTAGTAAGTTTAGGATTTTGTCTCAGATTAGTTCTGTGAATCGGGCCCATAGAGATTAACCGAAACTCTATATGGTGATTTCTTGTTCCTCTGAAGACCAAAATCTTTGAATGTGGTGCCAGAGATTCACTCTATTAACCAGCGTCAGTAAGGTGTCATTGAAAGCCACTCTTGTTTATCATTAGGCAGCCTCACACCTGTGGTGATATAAAGCCCTGGACCAAATCAACTATGATTGTTTGGTTTATATGCACCTCTTTAATTTTCTTTTCTCGTGAGTAATACATCCTTCACAAGATGGCGCACTAAATGTCCACAACTTCCAGTGATAACGCCGATTCTTATCTAATTATCTATAAGAACCTTCTGGTCGCCAAGATCTTTTTACCTGTTGAATAGTGTAAAGGAGAGAATCTCATCTGGTTATATAT
Source organism: Calotriton arnoldi (assembly GCA_963921515.1). Classification (NCBI taxonomy): domain Eukaryota; kingdom Metazoa; phylum Chordata; class Amphibia; order Caudata; family Salamandridae; genus Calotriton; species Calotriton arnoldi. The sequence continues at coordinate 837,720 of CAWUFW010007435.1, read as the reverse complement.
CAGCGTTCATTTTATCTGAAAGGACCACTGACTCCGAATTCAAGTTTGAGAATTTATTATCGCCAAAAATAACTGAACGTGCAAGCACCTCAACACGAGGTTAAAGAAATAGATGGGCACTAATACAAATAATAATCTACGCAGAAATCTCATCCGACTCAGGATAAGGAGAATAGAAAGTTCTAGAAGGATCAACCAGACTATGATTGCTCCTATTTCTAAGTTGCTCTTCATGGGCCTAAACAAGCTTAAAATCAATTGCTGTCCCTACACTAACGCTAAGTGACATCCCTGCATAACGATTTTCTCAGGCAAGAGTGAATAAAGGTGTCAGCTGTGAAGACTTCCTAAGAAGTGCAATCACATAATACCTAAGCTCAGCTCTGTCCTTCTCTCAGGTCTCCCCTACCTCTTCTCTGTCCTCCTCCCTCAGGGCACTATCCCTAATACAAAACCACAATACAATTGTACACGCCTTTGTCACGCCTCCTTGGCCAGGTCTTCTTTCTTGTGCTTTTCCATCGAAACGGTTACTTCATCCTGGACGGTTGCGATGACCTTGAGTCCCAGGCACCTTCTCCGCCGAAAGTATCATCCCTACATTCCTTTTCACTCCCCGTACCATGCCTCCCCTCTCTCTAGCTTTCGAAAACAAAGAGTTAGTCTTGCTAACGAGACATGTGTCCTTGCACCTGCAACAAAAGATACTTTCAACAGAAACCTTCTACTGTGCAAATTAAATCTACCGTTTGTGCCCAGAGAGCCTTACCAAGAGAATCTTTTCACTGCCTACGAAATAAGCTAACATAAGAATAAACCAGGCCTTCCCTAAGCATATATGTAGTCAGGCCTTTACATATAACTTTTAAACACACATCTTATGTTTCCCTATAAGCATTTTCATTATGATTCATATGCAAACACTGAATTACATGTGCAACTTTAATATGGTGCACGTTTAAACTACTGCAATTATGTTACACACACGAACTAATTTCCCTATGCATTAAGTTCACACAATTTAATAAGCATTACATTACATCAATATCCTAACACCATTATGCTGCTGATTCGCTTTGTCTCAGCGAACTATTCATTCTTTACTAAACATACATGAGTATGAAACTGAATATACGAATATATGTCTAAATACATGTGGGTGCGGCCTATCAGTGATTATGATGCACCCCTACAATTCACAAGAACATTTCGCTCTATCAGTTCCCCCCTTTGATGACTCCTGTCATCACATTTCACTCTACTTACTCCCTTGGAGAAAGAACCGACCTAAACAGAACTTGTTGCCATCTTCCCTGATCTAAATTTCTCCATGCTCTTGAGCCTTTGATACTGATTGTCCTGCAGTCTCGCCAACTTCATGTCATTTTCCCTCAAAGCTCTCTTTGACTCGGCCTGCTCGATACCACTTGTAGGCCTTGATCACAATCCACAAGCCAGCCACACAAACCACCAAAATAAGGAGTGGTCTCAGGAAGTACCCAAGGAAACCCTTTCCTAGGTTCGCAAACCAACCTCCCACTTGACCAAAACCCTTTCCGACCTTTTCCCAGGCCCCTTCTTCGGTCAAATCCGCTATCTTTGTGTGGATCATAGTGATGTTACTTATATATTTCTCCAGATCCTTGGTACGGTCTGGTATATAAGTGCAGCACTCTTGAACCTTTAGCATTTTACAGACTCCGCCCTCTTTTGCCAATAGGACATCCAAAGCAAGGCGATTCTGCAAAACCATTCCCCTTATCGACAACATCTCTCCTTCCACCAACACCAACGACTTTGCTGTGTTCATCGAAAATTCATCCACCACAGTCGCTAACCTCCGAATCTTCACGTCATTCAAGACTACTCCTAGACTAGGTATCATGGCTCCAAAGATATCCCCCACAACGATCCCTGCACTTGCAGCTCTTCTCGTTCTTGAATGCTCTCCACCCTCTAGAAGATTTAAATCCTCTGTATGGTAAATCTTTGGAAATATTATTGATAAATAACATGTTCCATACCAATTTGCAGGCAACCTCACATAAGCATTCTTCCCACATACGTAATACACCGTAGGTATCACTTGTACAGGACCTTGGAGAAAATCTTTTGCCACATCTGCCATGGTGAAAACGTGATCACAAGTACTTTGTCCCACTGGAACCTTTTCGTAGTAAGTCTGATAACGCCTTATACACAACTTACCCCTCTGCTCCTTATCTAACGCTATAGGACCATAGCTTCCCTGGTCTTATGCAACCGTTCTTCCTCTGTCCAATCTGTCCTGTGATGCCCGTAATCTCGGTATTCAGTCAGCTTTCTATACCTATCTTCAACTTGATCTACGAACTTTCTCTCTACATCCGACATCAAACAAGTCAGATTGTTTCTGTGTGCGAATGCTGTATCCAATTCCAAACTCGGTATGAAGTACTTCCTCAGTCTGTCCTCGGTCTTATAATAGTCATACTTATTCAAATGCTTGTAAGCTGGGACTTCAGGAAGCACTGCGTCGAAATTGGAAAAGAAATACTCGAACTGCTCTCTCTCATAAAACAAACTAAGCAAAAGACTACATGAAATACCATAAGTCAGTGGAAGATGGTGATACCTAATACCCTCATCCACCGAAGTAGGCAACTGCATACACACATAACAATCTTTCGCATCCATCACGTCAACATACTCATACAACAACTTAGCATATGCATTCAACTTAAAATCCCCTTTAGATAAATCTACATGTAATCTACGACTTTCTTCTAATAGCAAAGCTCTATCAGCTGCCCTGTCTACCCCCTTTTGACTAGGTGTGATAGGTGTAGGTGTCCCTGTCACCTCCTCTACTTCTTGTTCATGCGAACCAGTATATGAGACTATAACTACTATGATTATAGAGATTATTACACTACTTATAAGGATGCCTACAATCCACTTTGATCTACGATTGGGATCTCCCGGCTCCATGGTTTCGAAAGTTCTCAAAAAGTCTTGGTTATCGCAAAGAACTCTGAAAAAGTCTCTGTCCTTTATTTGTGACTTGCTTAACCAACTCGAGCAACCATGAAATCTCCGGACTTTCCCTTTCCGATCACAAACTTATTTACACAGTCCAGAAAAAGACTTCCCTAGTTTTCGTTCCTCTTCTGTGGAAAGTCCCTAAGTTTATTCTTCTTCCACTCGGACCTAGGTTATCTTCTTCTTTTAGACTTTTATTTACAGTTCATAACTGATCCACAATGAGATCCTCATTGAGCAAGACCAGAACGTGATACAAAAGTTCAAGACGCAAAATCAGCACTTCATGTGAAAACGGCTCAACTCCAAAAGGCGGGAATTCGAGTCGATGCAAAAGCAAGTTTCGGACTTCACTCAGAAGCGGGGGATTCGGAACCGTGAGTGTCAGTGTTCCTTCTATCTCGAGCCCTGGCATCCGCAGCACCACCTTCACCACCACATTCGGGCTCCGACTGACCACTTGCACTGACCTCAGTCTTCCCGTACTCACCACCCCCTGCATCAAACACAGTGTAAGTCCACTCAGGGGTAGAGTATCTGCGACAAGGCACTCTTGTTCTCTTTGACCTTCGCCGACTGTCTTGTGCTTGGTCTTCGTCACTTGCTTCTGTTTCAGATACTTCAGACACTGGAGCAAGGTCTCTCTCAGGTGCTAACCTCAGGTTCAGTCGCCTCTGTCTTTCAGGCCAACTTTCTGCACTTCTGTTCGTTCGTCTGCCTTCCCCTTCTATACCCAGTGCACTACTTCCTCTTTCTGCTGAATCTGACTCTTCTCCGCCCACTGCACCGTTTCTGTCCTCAGTGTCTGAGTCAGGGTTCGAACTGTGGAAACCCCTTCAGCTTGCTCTAGTGCACCACCAGCTGTGTCAGCGACCCTTACAGCTTGACTTGTCCTCCCATGTGGCCTTGCCACATCAGCTGGATTTTCATTTACGAGAGGAGCTGTTTCTTCCAAGGGTGCTGAAACTCTGCGGGTATGGGAAGCATGCACCCAGTTCGGCAATCCTCCACACTTCACTGCTGTGTTTGTGATAAGTATCACCTGATACGGGCCACGCCAACGGGCATCCAAGCAACTCTTCCTCACGTGCTTTCGGACGAGCACCCAGTCACCGGGACACAAGTCGTGGCATAAATCACTCGAGGCTGGGACCACTGCAGCTTGCACCTGCTGGGATACAGAACGGACCACATCAGAGAGTCCTTTACAATAATCAAGAATCAAATCATCAGTGATGTTTATCAAGGCTGTAGCTGGTACTGCTGGCAGTCTCATTGCCCTTCCCATTAGGATTTCGTGGGGGACAACCCAGTCTTTCTGTCTGGGACACTTCGCATGCTCATCAGCACCAAAGGCAAGGCGTCGGGCCATTGCAGGGATGTCGAAGAACACATTTTTGCCATCCGGGCTTTCAAAGTTCCATTAACTTGTTCCACCATCCCAGAAGCCTCTGGTCTGTAACTACAATGAAGTCTCTGGTCTATGTTCAATGCAGCACAAAGCAACTTCATGATTTCGCTATGGAAGTGCCCTCCTCTATCTGATTCCTAAGAGGCCGGGATCCCGAATCTAGGGATGAGCTCCCTCAACAGTAATTTAGCCACTGTGAGAGTGTCACACCTGCGTGTGGGGTAAGCCTCCACCCACCGTGAGAATACACATACTAGCACTAATATGTACCTCAATCCATTGCACCTAGGCATCTCCACGAAATCCAACTGTATTCGATTGAAGGGCCCTCCCGACCTTCCAATGTGACTCAATGTAACTACAGTTTTCTTTCCAGCATTCATCTGTTGACACGTAACACACCTCTGGCATACCATCTCAGCCATTGCTCGAAACCGTGGGTTATACCACGTCTGTCTAAACACTCTCACCATTGCATCTCTACCAAGGTGTGCCTGTCCATGTATCAGTCTTGCCATCGGACTCAGCAATTCCTCAGGCAACACGGCTCTCCCATCGTTGGATACCCACACATCCACATCTCCTCTCTCGCACCCAGCTTTGATCCATCCCTCTCTCTCCTGGACTGAAACGTCATCCTGCAATCTCTTAAGCTCTTCCCAAGTGTCTGCCATGGCCAACATTATGCTGAGATCGGTTCCTTCTTGGCTCTCTTCTATCTCTCTGCCTGTGAATATGCATCCTTGTTCTGCACAGAAGCGGGCTACTTCATCCGCGTAGTTATTACCCAAGGATACAAAGTCCTCCCCCTTCCCATGGGCTGAGCATTTTACCACAGCAATTTCTTTCGGATGCTGTAATGCATCTAACAATTGTCTTACATATTCTCCATTACGAATGGGTGAGCCAGATGATGTCAAAAATCCCCTCTGAGACCATAACTGCCCGAAGTCATGCACCACGCCAAAGCCATATTGGCTGTCTGTGTAAATCGTGATTCGAATTCGATCAGCAGCCAAACAGGCACGGGTCAAGGCAATGATCTCAGCTACCTGCGCGGAGCGTACTCCTTCTAGGCAAGCAGCCTCAACCACTCCTGAAATGGTACATACAGCAAATGCTGCTTTCAATTGCCCCACACTGTCTCTTAAGCATGAACCATCGACAAAGAAAATTTCATCTGGGTCAGTCAGTGGTTCATCGACAATGTCAGGTCTCGGTTTGGTGCAAAGTTCGGTCACATCGAGACAATCATGGTCCTCACAATCTTCATCATCTGTGTTCGGTATAGGCATTAATGTCGCAGGGTTCAAGACGGAGCACCTTTTCAGAGTCACATTCTCTGCGGCAAGTATGACTTGCTCGTACCTCGTTAACCTATTGTTCGTTAGGTGCTGGGTCTTGGTCCTGGTCATCAATAACTCAACCGAATGTGGCACATGTACAGTCAATGGATGTCCCATTACAATGCTTTCACATCTTTCAATGCTGACACCTGTTGCAGCAACGGATCTTAGACATCCGGGCAACGCAGAAGCTACTGGATCTAAAGTAGCTGAAAAGTAGGCAACTGGTCTACGGACACCTCCATGGTTCTGAGCTAACACTGCTAATGCACATCCTTCTCTCTCGTAACAAAACAATGAAAAAGCCTTGTTGTAATCAGGCATTCCCAGTGCGGGAGCCCTGCACAAATCATCTCTCAGCTTCCGGAATGATATCAAGCACTCCTCGTCCCATGGTACCGGATCACTCACATCCTTGTGTGTAAGCCTCTGCAGAGGCTTTGCTCTCAAGGAGAAACTAGGAATCCACTGTCGACAATAGCCAACCATTCCCAGAAACATCCTAACTTCTCTCTGTGTGGTGGGTTCTGCCATGCTCATTATTGCCTCTATTCGATCTGGTGACACCTTCCTCTTGCCTTTCTCCAATCTGTGTCCCAAGTACTGTACCTCATTCAGACAGTACTGCAGCTTGTTCGGGGACACTTTATGTCCGTTCTCTGCTAAGTGGTTCAACAAGGCTACTGTGTCAATTCTGCAAGCATCTTCTGTTTCTGAGGCAATGAGCAAGTCATCTATGTACTGCACGAGAACTGAGTTCTGCGGCAACACAAGACTTTCAAGGTTCTTCTTCAGGATCTGGTTAAAGATCGATGGACTTTCCGTATACCCTTGAGGGATACGACACCATGTTAACACGCGATTTTCTAGCCTGAACGCAAAAAGAAATTGGCTTTCCTCGTGGAGCGGTATCGAAAAGAAGGCTTGACACAAATCGATAACCGTAAACCACTCGGCTTCACATGGGATCTGGAACAGTATTACTGAAGGATTCGGTACCACTGGACAACAAGGGACAACTATCGTGTTGACCTTTCGCAGGTCTTGCACGATCCTGTACTTCCCGCTCGGTTTCTGTAGTCCCATAATGGGTGAATTACAGGGGCTACCTCTAATCTCTTTCAGAATGCCTTTCTCAATAAAAGTCTTGATCACAGGTCTTATCCCTGCAATCGTTTCTGGCGACAAGTTGTATTGAGGTGTCCTGGGGAAATCAACATTCTGTTTCACCTCTATCCGCACTGGTTCAACCCCTCTGATTAAACCTATCTCATCGCCTGCGAAATCCCACACCACAGGTGACACTGCGTCTCTCAGATCATGTGGAAGTTCTTCCACAGTCACCATTGGGTACAGATCTATACATAGATGCTGATTGGTAATTTTAAAGTCAGCATCGTCATCTCTCATCTGGACCTCTACTCCATTGGGCGTACAATAAATCGTGCAGTTCAACTTGCACAACAGATCTCTTCCCAAAAGACAAACTGGACTCGTGTCACACACTACAAACTGATGTCTAGTTTGGAAAGTACCTATCTTTACTAAGATCGGTTCTGTCAATGGGCTGCTTATTTTCTTGTTCGCTACTCCAACAACCTGGATTGATTGTCCCGAGAGGGGTAGGTTAGGGACTACTGCTGATCTTACAGTAGACCGGGTAGCACCAGTATCAACCAAAAGTGTTGCAGGATTGCCTTCAATCTCTGCCTCCACAAAAGGTCCTCTCTGGTCTACCTCCAAGACCGCTCCAAGTGTGCAGTCTTCCTCCCCCCTCAGGCACCGTCAGGATAAAGGGTCTAAGCTATCCTCATCGTAATCTTCGAACAGGGGCATCTGTTGGTACGTTCGTGTTCCTTGTGAAATCCTTGGAGCTTGGGGAACCTGGGCGTGAGAATTGTAAACCCCCCCTTTCATCGTTCTAGGCCTCGTTATTGTGTTAACTACCTCTTGCGCGGGTGCCTGAGCCCCCTCTTCCTCTTCCTGCAACTGATTTGCCGGGTTCAAAGGACACTCGCGTTTCCAATGTCCGACCTGGCGACAAAGATGACACGCAGTGGTCTTCTTCAATGTGGCCACGTCCACTCCTGTCTTGGGGTCTACTGGTTTTCCCTTTCCCTGTACCTGCCCATTCTGGTTTCCCTGGAAATTTCCTTGCTTTCTTCCTAAGGTCCCTCCACTAGGCTGACTCTGTGCTGTCTGCATCTGGACAAGCATCAATTTGTCTTTTAGCTTTCGATGTTTCGATTCCACCTCATCACTACAGTATCTCGCATACCGCAATATTTCATCTAGTGGCTTGTTCTGCCAGCAGATCAAATGGTGCTGTATCATGAGGCTGATTTCCACTCTCAGACCCAGTACAAACTTTGAGACAAACTGTCCCATATCCTTGGGGTCCAAGATATCCAACCCACTATACTGTTTAAAAGCTTGCAAAAGTCTTTCATAATATTCATGCACCGTTTCCTTGGGTTCCTGTACAGTCCGATCTATCTTAACCCAATCTATATCTTGAGGTGAAATCTTCAATTTCAACCATGTAATCACCTGCTCATACTTTTTCATGACTAGTGGTGATGGACCATTTGTAACCGCCTCTCTATCCGGTTCCGAAGTCGGCCACTCAATTGCGACTTTACAAGCTGTCCACAAATCTCCTGGTATCACTATGTCAAACAAAGTGTTCAAATCAATCCACAATACTTTTGAAATTTTCACAAACCGCTCAACCTGTTTGTACCACTCCACCAGTTTTTCCCTCAGCCGAGGAAAATCATTTGTAAATGCAGCCAAATCACCTCTATTCCACGGCACATGCACGTACCCTCCATTCTGTACTTCCCGTAAAGGAAAATTTCCAACACCCGTCGCCCCTCTCCTGGCGGCGGCGTTTCCCTTCTGCTCTCTTTACTGGTTTCTTTTTGGACCACCTTTCTTCCCATTTGTCCAACAAAATCCATATTCTCATTCCTATAATCAGGTCTCTGGTGTGTGTTCTTAATCCTGTTATTCTTTTCTCCTCCAGCTCCTGATCACTGTACTGTAATCTATGTGGTCCCTGTAACGCTTTAGTTTTGTTCAGGTCCACTTCATATCTTTTGGCCAATTCCTTCAATCTATCATGTGCCATTCTAGCCTTTCGAGTCACATCTTTTGCTACAAACAGCAGCTCATCTGATCCATAAATTTCTATCCTTTCCAAAGGCAGACCCCCATTGATCATTTCGTCTACCTCTGCTTTCAACCTCACTACGTCTAGTAACCTTGCCTGTACTGCACTCCTCAGTACATCTCGACAACCCGAGCCATCTCGCTCATTACAGTCACTATTCTGTCCTTGTGACCTATTCCCTTCCATCATATTCCTGGAACTTGGTCTGTCTTCCGAGACGTTCTGTGCCCTATCCCCTTGCATCCTATCCTCTTGGTTCGTTACTGTTGGTGTCCACTCCCTCAAAGCTGACTTAGATTCCCACAAAGACCTCGGTCTTTCTGGTCTTTCCTCTTCTCTCCTGAAGGAAGAGTCCGCAGTAGCCGGTAACGGCGTACTTGTCTCCATTGGTCTTGGGAAATGAACCACCCTCACTCCAAACCCATTCCCACTCTCACTGTTTCCTTCTTCCCTTCTCATCGGTACGGAACTCCCTTCTCTCACTCGGTCTGGGTCGTATACCGGTACTATAGGGCCAATGGTAACCGGTACTGTCAAGGAGTCCGGTAATCTTGTATTCCCCGCAGGAGGCTGTGTTATCATAGACGCCGTTGCCCCCTCCGTTCCTGTGGAAATCCTTCCCACTACTCTCATGCTAGTCTGGTTCTGGCTTTCATCAACTATTGCCACTGTTGGGGTCGTCTTTCCCTCTTCTGAATCTGGATTAAATGGTGGTGGCCTCTCTGCCAACATCCTATCCAACAAGCTGTCATCTAGATCACTGTCGTCAATTCTTGTAATCTTTCCATTTTGTATCAGCAGTGGGTATAACTTATCTCCCTCGATCGTTTCCACTCTCCACCTTTTCTCCAATGCATCCCACCTTGCATCTTGAAATGCCCTGACCGATTTCTTCACCCTTTCTTGACATCTGTCCTTCTTCCTATCATACGCTGCTCTTATCCACGCATGTAGTGCCTCAAACTGTGTTGGTCTAGGTAGTGGTCGTAATGAAGCCATTACACTTTTTAGCTGGTACAGCACTTCTAACCTGAAAGTACCATATCGAGGGAACGACAATTCTCCTTCTGCTTCTGTCATTTTATGCCAATTCTCAAGCCAAATTATAGTATGCAATCCTACATTCTTTGCCATATAATGTGCTGGTGTATCCTCGGGAGGAGCTTCCTCTCCTTCCCGAACCACCACATGTCTATCACCTCTACAAAGTTCCCGTAAAGCTTTAAAACATTTCATGATGAATCAACTTTTTGTTTACACTCAAAATGTCCGCTTACTTCCTGATTTCAATCCACCAATACCAGCGCGGCTCACACCAACCGGCCTATCGCAGCGCTGCACTTGTCTGACGTCACTTTTCCTCCGCTCGCAGCAGTTCCCCTCCTTTCTAATTCACTTGTTCTCACTCGCATCTGTCCCAATCATACTCTGAAATAATGTCCGTCCTACCGAACAATTACCTCTCTGACCGTCGGTCTTACCAATGACCGATCAGCCTCTTGAGCTTGTTGACCTCAATCTGGCAATCGTCTGTCCGCGAAACGACCGGACAATCGCCTTTAGCACACTCGATAGGATTCAATCACTCGATGTTCTGCACACAATAACCTACGACCTGCGTTGGTTATTCACACACTCACTCATGTGTTCCCTATCTTCAGTGGGTCTGTCAATGACGTCTCGTGACCCCCACACCTCTGGTCAACGTTCTCAACTCTGGGTGTATTCTACACCACAATAAATCTCCCGGTCCCGCGCGCGCTCACGGTCCGTTTCTCAATCACACAACTTTTGTTCCAACTCCGCAAGACATCACACAACAATAAAACACCGCAATCTACCAAACACCACTCTTTTCATACTCACTCTACTACGAACTGCTACTTCCGCCGCACCGTCACTCTCCGTCAGTTTTCCACGACCTCCGACATCCTTCTCCCGCGGTCCTCTGGATCTGCGTCACTCGGGCTCTATGGGGCAACTTAATCTCCTATCTTGCTCTAGATCTCCCCTTACCATCAAAGGTAACCATCCTACTCTGCTACCAACTGATAACGCCAATTCTTATCTAATTATCTATAAGAACCTTCTGGTCGCCAAGATCTTTTTACCTGTTGAATAGTGTAAAGGAGAGAATCTCATCTGGTTATATATCAGCGTTCATTTTATCTGAAAGGACCACTGACTCCGAATTCAAGTTTGAGAATTTATTTTCGCCAAAAATAACTGAACGTGCAAGCACCTCAACACGAGGTTAAAGAAATAGATGGGCACTAATACAAATAATAATCTACGCAGAAATCTCATCCGACTCAGGATAAGGAGAATAGAAAGTTCTAGAAGGATCAACCAGACTATGATTGCTCCTATTTCTAAGTTGCTCTTCATGGGCCTAAACAAGCTTAAAATCAATTGCTGTCCCTACACTAACGCTAAGTGACATCCCTGCATAACGATTTTCTCAGGCAAGAGTGAATAAAGGTGTCAGCTGTGAAGACTTCCTAAGAAGTGCAATCACATAATACCTAAGCTCAGCTCTGTCCTTCTCTCAGGTCTCCCCTACCTCTTCTCTGTCCTCCTCCCTCAGGGCACTATCCCTAATACAAAACCACAATACAATTGTACACGCCTTTGTCACGCCTCCTTGGCCAGGTCTTCTTTCTTGTGCTTTTCCATCGAAACAGTTACTTCATCCTGGACGGTTGCGATGACCTTGAGTCCCAGGCACCTTCTCCGCCGAAAGTATCATCCCTACATTCCTTTTCACTCCCCGTACCATGCCTCCCCTCTCTCTAGCTTTCGAAAACAAAGAGTTAGTCTTGCTAACGAGACATGTGTCCTTGCACCTGCAACAAAAGATACTTTCAACAGAAACCTTCTACTGTGCAAATTAAATCTACCGTTTGTGCCCAGAGAGCCTTACCAAGAGAATCTTTTCACTGCCTACGAAATAAGCTAACATAAGAATAAACCAGGCCTTCCCTAAGCATATATGTAGTCAGGCCTTTACATATAACTTTTAAACACACATCTTATGATTCCCTATAAGCATTTTCATTATGATTCATATGCAAACACTGAATTACATGTGCAACTTTAATATGGTGCACGTTTAAACTACTGCAATTATGTTACACACACGAACTAATTTCCCTATGCATTAAGTTCACACAATTTAATAAGCATTACATTACATCAATATCCTAACACCATTATGCTGCTGATTCGCTTTGTCTCAGCGAACTATTCATTCTTTACTAAACATACATGAGTATGAAACTGAATATACGAATATATGTCTAAATACATGTGGGTGCGGCCTATCAGTGATTATGATGCACCCCTACAATTCACAAGAACATTTCGCTCTATCACCAGTGACACGCAACAATAATGTGTGGTACATAGAATTACGAACAAGTTCTTCGACTGGCTACTTTCATGTGACAATACCACTTTCAACACTCAATATCTTTAAAAAACTCCAGAGTTCACAGAATGAGGTAGAGGAATCACACTGTACAATAGGAATACCAAGTCTTTTTATCGTGACCTGGTAATTCTTAAAGAGCGGAGAAAGCCTCCCGAATTGAACAAAGGCAAATACGAAAGGAGACATGGATGGCTGTCTTTAGTATCCAGTTAGCTGCTCAGATCAGATCTCCCCAGAGATATATTGTGCACAATGCGGGAACCCATCTCAGGGTTGAAGGGTCTCCACAGAAGAAGCCACTTTGAAAAGGAGCAACAAACGGCGACTTGGACTGCAGTTTTCTGTCAGAGGAAGAGCATTTTCCCCATTATTGAAAATCTTTGAAATGAAAATTCTTTCAGTCACAGCTGCCTGCACTTCACGGTCTTTTAGCAGCAACACATCTTCTGTAATGCTTGGGATTTTTTTGCGTGTGGCAAAGACTTGGATCGTATCATTATTTCTAAGTTTTAAATGGATGCCAGCAAAATACTAAAGAAAAGACCACCTTCAAAGCAACAGACTATGGTGGAAACTAAATCTTGGGCACCGTTTCATCATTTTATATACACGTTCCTAAATGCACCTTCCATTATGCTGTTTCTCATACTAAGCCATTTGCACGCAGAAATCCTGTTTACACCAGCGAATGGCTGGATTGACAAGTGCAACTTATTCACAGGAGTTAGCAACAAGGAGAGGTTTTGTTTCCTTAATTTCCTTCAATATATCAAAAAGCGTATCTATAATTAAGTGATTAAACGATCCCTCATTTCTCCTTAAAGTCAGACCTACCGCCTGATTTAGAGTTTTTGGGTGGGTGGGGGAGGGGGGGGAGTATTCCGGCAGTCAGGGTGACAGAGGATATTACGCCTGTCACTCTGATGGACTACCTCCTGCCAATGGGGAGACTGCTTCCAGCCAATTCTGTACCTTCAGAGGAACTGTCATGTTGGTAGTTCCTTTGAAGGTACAAAACGTTTGCTGGGCAGCTGCCATCAGTTTTGATGACTGTCCACCAAGCTTTTTGCTTTTCAAAAAACAAACTCCCGTATGGGAATACGTTTTTCAAAAACAAGTAACTAATGACACCAACATCCAGGGACTTTTTTCCCTGGTTTTGGGGGTCAATATTTGTTTCTTTTTTCTTGACCGTCAGGTTATTCCAGGTATTGATGGACAGAAAAAGAACACCATATGGACGTATAGAAAACCACTTCAGGTACTGCGAGGAGTCTCTGCTCTCAATCAATACTAATCAATGTGATCATAGTTTAATTCCATCCATTTTAATAACCAAAAATGTCAGTTTCATGAATCATTCATTTTATTAGTGTTTCTTTTCCACGGTGTAACCAACTTCCTGGGGGGTAACTACTTCATTACTCCAGTGTCCAAAGTTTGAGGAGATAACTTGAAGCCTACTTGTTGGGTATTCTTCCCCCCTGACGAAAGGCCTCCCAGGACTAAAATGGATTAGGGATCGAGGAGCACAGGATTGTAAACCCATCTGTTAAGGAATGAAGTGGTTACACACCTGGAAGTGGGTCACACTGTGGAAACGAAACACTAATAAAATAAATGATTCATAAAAACTGGAGCTTTTTGGTTATTAAGATGGATGGAATGAAACTACGATAATATTGATTAAGAGTGGAGACTCCTCGCAGTACCTGAAATAGTGCGGAAAGGGAAGCATGTAGTTTTTCTATACGTGCATATGGTGTTTGACTTTGCATTACCCATGAACGGAGGGTGATACCCATGAGCACACTAACCAGTAAAATTTTTATTAACTATTTATTAATTGTAGTACATTGATGAGTGTGCAGGTTTTCCTCTAACTAAGACGGTAAAAGAAGCCATCAGACCGTCCAGTCTAAATAAGGTGCTAGGGCTAATGGCTTTACTCCATCAGTCTGAACTCCTTTGGGCATTCAGAGTAAGTTTTACAACAGAGGAGCCAGCAGGGGCACTGCCGTTTGAAAACTGAAGTTCAACTGAATTAAGCAGGCAGACCGAGGGTGTGGTGGACAGGTTACTCCTTCACATTTGTGATTGAGTATTCATTCTCCTATCTCTCAAGCTCTAAATTGTGTGCTTAGTTATTTAAATGAGAAACCCACTAGAATTTGAGAATATGCTGCTGGTAGAGACTGGTGCCATGTATGAAAGGGTTGATCATGGGAAACGGCATTTAAAATGGTACCAGAACCACGCATGCCTTTAGAACGCAGGGTTTACAATGCATGTGTTTACCACGCATATTTTAACAATGAATAAGCCTTTACCATGCATGCCTTTACAACAAAAATGTAACTATTTAGCAGGTTAGTGTATTATATAAATATATGTATGTGGGCCAACTAACCCTCCTGTTAACTTCAGTAAGTCCCACACTGCCGGATTTCTGAGAGGTCTTTGTGGCCCTGCCCTCTTTCTCTACCACTCTGCAAACACGCCTCCTGGTGCACTATTAGTTGAGGGATGAAGTCCTCTTGGCTGCTGAGGGTCCTTAGGGGTGAACAACCCCTCCTATTACCTCCAAAAAGTGCTACACAGCGGGATTGCTAAGAGGTCTTCGGAAGCCAAGCCTCCTTTCTCCACCACTCTGCAAACATGTCTCCTGGCACACTACTGGTTGGGAAATGAAGTCTTCTTGGATGCTGAGGGACCTTGGGGGCCAAGAAGACCTCCTGGTACTTTCTATAAGTCCTACAAAGTGGGATAAGTAAGAGCAGGTAAGAGGCCTGCCCCTTTTCTCCACCACTCTGCAAATGCCATTACTACTTAAAAAACCATAGACATTCAGCAGAGCTAACTATAACTCGTGCCTCCGCAATACACTGCTCATTACCTCACATATTACATCACTCATGACATGGTCAGTGACATCACTGATGACATCACTGATGACATCTCAAATGACTTCACTGATGACATCATATACAAAATCATTAACGCACCCACTCACACCCCATAGAACCTTTCATACACCCACTCCTACTCCCACACAACCATACACAAACACATACACAGACCCATACCAGTAATTATATACCCAGTCACTGATTTATATACCTACAAACGCATCCACTCACTCACCCATACTGCCACTCATACACCCACTCACTCACTAATACAGCCACTGACATATCCACTGATACACCCATACAGCCACTCACACACTGAGGCAATCACCCATAGATCTACTTTAATACCTACTCACTCACCATACAGTCAATCACACAGCCACTTACTCACCCATACAGTTACACACGCACCCATTTACTTACTCATACAGATACTATGACATACTCACTCACCTATACAGTCACTGATAAAAGCACATACTCACCCATACAGCCACTCTCACATTCACTTACTCAACTATACAGTCACTCATATACCCCATCACTCACCTGTACTGCCTTTCACATACCCAGTTACTCACCCATATACCACTGACACATCTACTCATTTACACATCCATACACACACTCACTCACCCATACAGCCTCTCACACACACACTCACTAACCCATACAGCCACTCATGTACCCACGCACACACCCATACAGCCATTTAGACACCAACTGACAGACTGATACAAACATTCACACAACCAGTCACTCACCCATACATTCACTGAGACACCTAATCACTCATACAGTCAGTCAAACACCCACTGAATCATCCATACAGGCACTCATACACTCACTGATTCACCTATACACCCTGGAATATATATTTAACACTCATAACCTTTTTAAAAATACTCACAGTCACTGGATGATCTCATCAGTGATGTCATCAGTGATGTCATTTGAGATGTCATGAGTGATGTCACTGACCATGTCATAAGTGATGTAATATGTAAGATCATAAGCAGTGCATTGTGGGGGGTGAGTTATAGTTAGCTCAGCTAACTATAACTGCTGAAATCCACTGGTTTTGTACATTTGAAACGTCCCTGTAACCTCTGCTTTTTCAGTAAATATATATATATATATACATATATGTATATATATATATATATATTAAACTCCAATCCTGACGGCGGCGAACAGACAGGCACTGACTATATATATATGTAAAAAAAAAAGATGTGATCAAGCTCGCGTGATGCGAGCGAAATGCGTAATGGCAGGCACTATGCCTGGTCATTTGGTGGCGAATATTCAGCAATAAACCTCACTGCTACTTTGCACACCACAACGCTGTTCCTTGAGCGCAACGAGGTCCGTGCCTGGGTTTCCTGGTAGCGATTGTCAGGCCAGGGTTTGGAGTTTTGTATATATATATATATATATATATATATATATATATATATATATATATATATATATATTCACTGAAAAAACCATAGGTTTCAGGGACGTTATAGTTACAAATTAGCATTTAAAAAACCTTTGAAATTCACTGAAAAAACCATAGGTTTTAGGGACAGTTATAGTTAGTTGGACATTGCACTCATACAAAACCCGTGAAATTCCCCGTTATAGTTAGTCCAGCTAACTATAACTCACGCCCGCAATGCACTGCTGATGACGTCACATATTACATCACTCATGACATGGTCAGTGACATCACTGATGACATCTCAAATGACATCACTGATGACATCACTGATGACATCATCCAGTGACTGTGTGTTTCTGTAAAGTTTAAATATTTTTAATATATATAGGAAAAGACGTATTGAAGAATGAGTGGGTGTGTAAGTGTCTGTATGGATGATTTAGTAGGTGCGTGACTGACTCTATAAGTGAGTGATTTAACGTATCTTACTGAATGCATGGGTTAGTGACTAAACTGGGTGAATGTCTGTATCTGTCTGTCTGTTGCTGTGTAAGTGGCTGCATGTGTTTGTGAATAGCTACATGAGTGTCTATATGAGTTATTGAATGCTTGTCTGAGTATCTGTATGGGTGCCTGAGTGTTTGTGTGGGAGGGGTGTGTGCAACTCTGTGCATAGATGTGTGAGTGGGTGATTCACTGGGTGGATGGTTTCAAGAGTGCAACTGTGATAGACTGTATGGGTGGGTAAGTGTGTGTAAGAGTGAGTGAATGTATGTCCCAGTGGTACATGTGTGAGTAACTACATATGTGAAAGGCAGTATATATGTGTGTTGGAGTATATAAATAGCTATAGCTTAGAGTGAGTGATTGTGATAGTGGCTGTATGGATGAGTGTGTGCTTGTATCAGTGATTGTATAAGAGCGTAAGAATGTGCTACTATTTGTATGAGTAAGTGAGCTGGTGTGTGTATAACTGTATAGGTGAGTAAATGGTAGTGTGTTTAATTATTTGCATGACTGACTAGGTGTGTGAGTACCTCCATGGATGAGTGGCGGTGTTTAAGTGTCTATATAGGAGTATGAGTGCATATGATAGTCCTGTACTGAGTGACCGTAAGTATGAGTGACTGTACGGGTGAGTGAGTGGATGTGTGCGTAGACCTAAGAATCAGTGAGTGGGTATGTAGTTATTGGTGTTGGAGTGTCTATGGTTTTGCGAATGGCAGTCTGTAATTTAGAGTGGGTGTATCAAAGGTTATATTAGAGTGTGAGGAGGTGCATCAGATTATCACGTGGATGATGTCATCAGTGATGTCATTTGAGATGTCATCAGTGATGTCATCAGTGATGTCACTGACCATGTCATGAGTGATGTAATATGTGACGTCATCAGCAGTGCATTGCGGGCGCGAGTTATAGTTAGCTGGACTAACTATAACGGGGAATTTCACGGGTTTTGTACGAGTGCAATGTCCAACTAACTATAACTGTCCCTAAAACCTATGGTTTTTTCAGTGAATTTCAAAGGTTTTTAAATGCTAATTTGTAACTATAACGTCCCTGAAACCTATGGTTTTTTCAGTGAATTTCAAAGGTTTTTTAAATGCTAATTTGTATCCTATAACATGTCTGAAACCTACAGTTTTTTCAGTGAATTTCAAAGGTTTTGTAAATGACAATTTTTAAATGTATTAATTGTTATATACATTTTTTTCATACTGATTTCCAAATTTTTAAAAACATTTTTTTTTACATATTTTATTTTTAAATTACATTGTAATTACATTATACATTACATTACAAAAAATACTTTCTCAGAATGAATTACTTTAGTTTAATTACTTTGCACATAGGCAATAGACTTTTAAGTACAGTAGTTACAGTTGTTGCAATGGGCAACACATTTTCAAACACAATGCAACATTCAGCTCAATGTGAATTTCTAGTTAAATGCAATTAGTTACTTTATGGATTACTTTTCTAACCACATTACTAGATCCTAGATTCAGTCCTGGGACATCTCCTGTAAACAGTTGAGTAAAAGCGTTTTGGTTACAGTCGTGATTTTTAAGGAATATTATTGTACTTTAAAAGTTCACACTTAGAAACTTTTTCTCATAGAATCACCAATGTTATCCTATGGAAGGAAATTCACTTAGAAGTTAAAAACTGTTATCGTTACTTTTTCTTACTCAGTGTTGGATCCTGGATCCAGCACTGGTGCATCTCCTGTAAACAGTTGAAAGAATGCGTTTAAGTCATACAGGCGATTTTTAGGAATATTTGTAGTTTGTGAAAATCGACACTGAAACTTTTCTGCTGAAAACCAGACAATGGATTCCTATGGAAGGAAATTCAAGTTACTGGTAAGTACGGTTAAAATTACTTTTGAGGATCAGTACTGGGCTGAAAGATGCAGCACTGAGGTCTCTCCTGATAACAAGTGAGTAAATCGGAATTCGTATTTCGGCTGATTTTAGAGGACTATTTTAAAGTTCCAAAACTCCACACTTAGAAGAATTTCCAAGTGAAACCAGTCAATGTTAGCCTATGGAAGGAAATTCAAGTTACTGGTAAGTACGGTTAAAATTACTTTTCAGGACCAGTACTGGGCTGAAAGATGCAGCACTGAGGTCTCTCCTGATAACAGGTGAGTAAATCAGAATTCGGATTTCGGCTGATTTTAGAGGAATATTTGTATGTTTCAAAAATCAACACTTAGAAACTTTTTCAGCAAAACGCAGGCAATGATATCCTATGGAAGGAAATTCAAGTTACTGGTAAGTACGGTTAAAATTACTTTTGAGGATCAGTACTGGGCTAAAAGATGCAGCACTGGGTTCTCTCCTGATAACAGGTGAGTAAATCGGAATTCGTATTTCGGCTGATTTTAGAGGAATATTTTAAAGTTCCAAAACTCCACACTTAGAAGAATTTCCAAGTGAAACCAGTCAATGTTAGCCTATGAAGGAAATTCAAGTTACCGGTAAGTACGGTTAAAATTACTTTTGAGGATCAGTACTGGGCTGAAAGATGCAGCACTGAGGTCTCTCCTGATAACAGGTGAGTAAATCGGAATTCGTATTTCGGCTGATTTTAGAGGAATATTTTAAAGTTCCAAAACTCCACACTTAGAAGAATTTCCAAGTGAAACCAGTCAATGTTAGCCTATGAAGGAAATTCAAGTTACCGGTAAGTACGGTTAAAATTACTTTTCAGGACCAGTACTGGGCTGAAAGATGCAGCACTGAGGTCTCTCCTGATAACAGGTGAGTAAATCAGAATTCGGATTTCGGCTGATTTTAGAGGAATATTTGTATGTTTCAAAAATCAACACTTAGAAACTTTTTCAGCAAAAAGCAGGCAATGATATCCTATGGAAGGAAATTCAAGTTACTGGTAAGTACGGTTAAAATTACTTTTGAGGATCAGTACTGGGCTGAAAGATGCAGCACTGAGGTCTCTCCTGATAACAGGTGAGTAAATCGGAATTCGTAGTTCGGCTGATTTTAGAGGAATATTTTAAAGTTCCAAAACTCCACACTTAGAAGAATTTCCAAGTGAAACCAGTCAATGTTACCCTATGAAGGAAATTCAAGTTACCGGTAAGTACGGTTAAAATTACTTTTGAGGATCAGTACTGGGCTGAAAGATGCAGCACTGAGGTCTCTCCTGATAACAGGTGAGTAAATCGGAATCGGATTTCGGCTGATTTTAGAGGAATATTTGTATGTTTCAAAAATCAACACTTAGAAACTTTTTCAGCAAAAAGCAGGCAATGATATCCTATGGAAGGAAATTCAAGTTACTGGTAAGTACGGTTAAAATTACTTTTGAGGATCAGTACTGGGCTGAAAGATGCAGCACTGAGGTCTCTCCTGATAACAGGTGAGTAAATCGGAATTCGTATTTCGGCTGATTTTAGAGGAATATTTTAAAGTTCCAAAACTCCACACTTAGAAGAATTTCCAAGTGAAACCAGTCAATGTTAGCCTATGAAGGAAATTCAAGTTACCGGTAAGTACGGTTAAAATTACTTTTCAGGACCAGTACTGGGCTGAAAGATGCAGCACTGAGGTCTCTCCTGATAACAGGTGAGTAAATCAGAATTCGGATTTCGGCTGATTTTAGAGGAATATTTGTATGTTTCAAAATACAACACAGAAACTTTTTCAGCAAAAAGCAGGCAATGATATCCTATGGAAGGATATTCAAGTTACTGGTAAGTACGGTTAAAATTACTTTTGAGGATCAGTACTGGGCTGAAAGATGCAGCACTGAGGTCTCTCCTGATAACAGGTGAGTAAATCGGAATTCGTATTTCGGCTGATTTTAGAGGAATATTTTAAAGTTCCAAAACTCCACACTTAGAAGAATTTCCAAGTGAAACCAGTCAATGTTAGCCTATGGAAGGAAATTCAAGTTACTGGTAAGTACGGTTAAAATTACTTTTCAGGACCAGTACTGGGCTGAAAGATGCAGCACTGAGGTCTCTCCTGATAACAGGTGAGTAAATCGGAATTCGTATTTCGGCTGATTTTAGAGGAATATTTTAAAGTTCCAAAACTCCACACTTAGAAGAATTTCCAAGTGAAACCAGTCAATGTTAGCCTATGAAGGAAATTCAAGTTACCGGTAAGTACGGTTAAAATTACTTTTGAGGATCAGTACTGGGCTGAAAGATGCAGCACTGAGGTCTCTCCTGATAACAGATGAGTAAATCTGAATTCGTATTTCGGCTGATTTTAGAGGAATATTTGCACAATGGTGAAGGGAGGGGGCGGGGCCTGAGGTGACATCTGTGCAAACGCGCCCCGTGGCGCGTTTTAAGTTGGGGGATTAAGTCCCCTTGAATCATGAGGGTCCCTACGGGCCAACTAGCCCACCAGGAACCTCCAGTATGCGCCAGGGGGCTGCGTTGCAGAGACATGTACAGAGGTCACACCCCTTTTTACACCTCTCTGCAACGCAGCTCTGTGGCGCTTTCTGGACGTACCTGTTGGGCTAGTTGGCCCCCAGGGACCCTCAGTATTGAAGAGGATTTAATTCCCCATCTTAAAATGCGCCACGGGGCCTGTTTGCACACATGTCACCTGAAGCCCCGCCCCCTCCCTTCACCACTGTGCAAACGCGCCCGTGGCGCGTTTTAAGTCGGGGGATTAACTCCCTTGAATCCTGAGGGTCCCTGAGTCCAACTAGCCCACCATGTTCCTCCAAAAGCGCCACAGAGCTGCGTTGCAGAGAGGTGTAAAGGGGCGTGGCCTCTGTACACCTCTCTGCAAGGCAGCCCCTGGCGCATACTGGAGGTTCCTGGTGGGCTAGTTGGCCCCAGGGACCCCAGTATTCAAGGGGAATTCGTTCCTCCTCTGCAAACGCGCCAGGGGCGTGTTTGCAGAGTGGTGAAGGAAGGGGCGGGGCCTGCGGGCCCGATCGTTTTTCCCCCTGAAGGGGGCCGTGTAGCCCCCCTTCCTTTTCCTATTTTTAGGCCCTGGGGACCCCATCCCCCAGGGCCTTACCTCCTTTTTAAATTAAAATTTAAAAAAAAACGGGAAGGAGTGCCGCGTGGCCCCCTTCCCTGGGCCTGTATTGGCCCCGGGGACCCCATCCCCGGGCATGGCCTCTTTTTGTTTTTATTTGGAGGGGGCTGCGTGGCCCCCTCCTCAGGCCATTTAAGGCCCCGGGGACCCCATCCCCCAGGGCCGGCCTTGCACTTTTTTTTTTTAACTTTTTGTTACTTTGGGGAGGGGGCTGCGTGGCCCCCTCCGTGGCCACTTATGGCCCCGGGGACCCCATCCCCGGGGCCTGGCCTCTCGTTGGGGACTGTGGGGGTCCCCAATCCCCCACAGTCCCGCCGGCTCCCCGTGTCCTACGGGAGCCGGCATTGCTTTACACATGGGGAGCTGCTAAGATGCAGCTCCCCATGTGGAAAGCAATCGGCTTGGATATTGGAAGAGAGAGCAGGTTTCCTGCTCTCTCTTCCAATATCCAAAGCAGGTCTGCAATGACAGGACGGGAGCCGCGAGGCTCCCGTCCTGTCATTACAACAGCAGTGTCCCGGGGGTAGGCACCCCGGGACACTGCAGGAGCCGGCCCTGGGGGTGGCGGTCCCCAGGGCCACCACAGGCTCCAGGAGGGGGCCGCGCGGCCCCCTCCCTACATCGAGAAAGCCCCGGGAGGTGGTGGTCCTCGGGGCTTGGGGGTTCAAAACGGACCCCCATTTTAATTTTTCTTAGTGCCCCGGGGAGGTGGTGGTCCCGGGCGTGTGGGGCTGGAGCCCCCACACAGGTTTTTCAAATATAAAAAAGAAGCCCCGGGGAGGTGGTGGTCCCCGGGGCTGCGGAGAGGCTCAGAGCCCTCCCGCACCATTATCCATAAAGCCCCGGGGGTGGTGGTCCCTGGGGCTTGGGGGCACATAGAGGCCCCCCACACATAAAATTAACCCCCCAATATGCCCTCGGGACTTGGCCCACCCGGGGCCAATTAACATCAAAGCGCGGGAGACCGCGCTCGATTTTTTTTCTGGCAGGGTTCGCGCTCCCTGAGCGCATCCTGCCGATTTAAAAAAATAAAAATATTTTTTGCCCAGGGGTCCTTGTGGACCCCCTGAGCAGACCTAGGGGTCAGGGTGTTTCTACCCTGCCCCCTTTGTGCGCTTTGCGCACTTGTTTCTGTCCCTCGGTTCTACCGAGGGACAAAATGGCTGCCAACACTTCCTGATTTGGAGTGTTGACAGCCAATTAACATAAAGCTCGTGCTCGGGAGGATCCGCGGCCCTTGATTTTCTCAGCAACTACTGAACGGATTTACACCATTTAACAAAAAGGGTTCTTTCTGAACCAAGAACTACCTCTTTGCCAAATTTGGTGTAATTCCGTTCAGCAGTTCGGGCTGTAGCCGTGTCTAAAGTTTCCTATGGAAAATTGCATGGGGAAAACGCGTTTTGGGACCCCCCTTTTTCTCGGCCCCGCTTGACGAATCCCCCGAGACTTTCAGGGTAGGAGCGGACCGGAGCGGGCCACAAAGTTTGAAAATTTTGCGAAGATACGTCAAGCGGCAAGAGAGTTATTTCAAATAGAATGCCGCGGATTTCCTATGGATAATAGGTTGTAATCTATAACTATCTACTGGCGACCGCCAGTAGATAATATATATATATATATATATATATATATATATATATATATATATATATATATATATATTCATGCATACCACGCGCTCAAACGAATTGCTGAAATAAATCCAGTTGTTTAAAATCCTGCGTTTGTGTTGGACTCATTCGGATGTGAGTGAGTATTGGATTCTATGTTTTGACCAGCAAGCAGGCACTGGTCTCCGACACCCCCTCTCGGTCTGGAGTGATGCGTGAAGCCAGCAACTTTGGACTTTTGTACTAAATTACAACGCATCACCCCCCCCAAGCGGATATATTACCACTGTGTCTCACCTTCTGCACGGGGAGAGAGGTTGTAGATTGCACTACAGGGGAATCAACTGGTTTCAAGTTTAATATCTGTTTTCCTGGGATTCGTGGCTGGTGGTGAGTGAAGTTATGATGCCAACAGTATTTGGGACGCCACCTGGTGTATGGTGAAACCCCTCACTGAAAGGGTCACCACATCGCACTACAGTTACCAGCATGCAACGAGCCTAAGGTCAGCGCGAGGAACATCGCAGCGCAGCAGAGGAGGAGCTGATAAACATCTTATCATGGGAGTGGCTAGAGTACCACCATGTGATTTAAAACAGCTCCAGGTGCAAGAACTGGCTTTGAAACGAGGCACTGACGAAAGCCTATGCGGCTGAAACGCGTCTGCCACGGCGTTTCTAGAATCATGCATACCACGCGCTCAAACGAATTGCTGAAATAAATCCAGTTGTTTAAAATCCTGCGTTTGTGTCGGACTCATTCGGATGTGAGTGAGTATTGGATTCTATATATATATATATATATATATATATATATATATATATATATATATATATATATATATATATATATATGTATATATATATATATATATAAATTTTGCGAAGATTCGTCAACCGGCGCCAAAGTTCTTGGGAAAACAAAAAACGCTTTTCCTATGGAAACTAGGTCCTAACTATAACTACCTACTGGAAACCGCCAGTAGGTAATATATATATTTCACTGTATACAGTGATTGACCATGATCAGGGAATGGAGGCGTGTGCGAGATTTCTGAAACACAGACACATCAGATACTGGGGACACACTCAGATGATTCTAGACATCATCAGGTACTGTCTGACAAACAATTTTTTCATGTTCAATGGAGACATGTACAAACAGACCCTCGGCACTGCGATGGGCACAAGCTTCTCGCCAAGCTTTGCCAATCTCTTCATGGGAGCATGGGAGGAGGACATCAGGGGGGACACCGATCTCCAAAACGAATTTCCCAAGATTAAACTTTGGCTCAGATACATCGACGACCTGTTCGTTGTCTGGCAAGGCAGCAAACAGGAAGCTCTAATGTTCATAGACAAACTGAATCACAACTCCAGGAACCTTACATTCACTAGTACCATCAAAAACACAAAGTAGAGTATCTAGATACCAAGGTCCGAATAGTAGCAAACAAAGTGATCACTACCTTATTTCTCAAATGTACAGCAGGAAATACCTTACTACACGCTCTGAGCAGCCACCCAGATAATCTAAAGTGGAGCATCCCCTATGGGGAACTGCTCAGAGCAAAGAGAAACTGCAGTACAGAGGAAGGCTATCTTAGAGAACAAAACATCATGATCGAAAGATTCAAGGATAGAGGGTACCCCACATGGGTTCTCAAGAAAGCTGTGGAGAGAGCAAAAGAAGTAGAGAGGGACACCATTCTTGAGGACACATTGACAAACAACACAGAGTCTAAAGACGACATGGAAACACGCATGATACTGACATACAATGGCAATTCAGAACAAATACGTAAGACCATTACACGTAATTGGAACATACTCAGGGGGGACCCGGTTATAGGGAACACCTTACCGATGAGACCTAGCATCACATACAGAAGGGGAAGAAATCTCAAAGATCTTTTAGTACACAGTGATCTAATAGACACCACGTTGGAAAGAAGAATAGACCTCCAAGGCTTTTTCCCATGCGGCCACTGCAAGGCCTGTGGGAACAGCCGAATGCAAAAAGAGTTCTGGAACACCAGCACCAACAGCATGATTAGTATAAGACAATTTCTCACATGCAACAGCACTTTCGTTATTTATGTCTTGGAATGCCCTTGTAAATTAAGGTATGTAGGCAGCACCACACACATGGCTAAAAAACGTGTCCTTGAACACATGAGGGACATTACTAACAGAGATCAACAATACCCTATCGCACGACACATTGAAACAAAACACTTTTCAGACTGTACAAAGCTTTCCTACTATGCGATAGAACAAGTGACAGCCAATAGGAGAGGGGGAAACCGTACCTTGAGACTAAGACAGCAGGAGTCTAGACACATCATAAGGATGGGGACCTGTCACCCAAATGGGCATAATTTGGACGAGGAGATGGCCATACAGCTGCAGGCAGTGTAAAGCAAAGTATAGACTGTTAACACATTCATTAACCCGTGGTCGTCCATCCGCCACAGGGTAACGTGCTTGCTTATCTGTACTCGGTTACCTGTGCTGGCCTTTGTGTTACTATGTTTATGCTTACATGTTTCAACCGAAACTATGTGCTCATATGATTGTTTTCTTGTTGTCTTCCACATGGGGAAAGGAAGGGACTATGTCTCAGACCCATGACAAAAGGATCCCTACCCTTTTCTTCGTACCATCATTCAGCTACATTCCAGTTCACAGATAAGATTTTCCTTGGATTTTAATTTTATTTTTAAGTTTAATGTCTCATCACATTTATTGTCACTTTGGGAAATAAGGGGTGAACACAAGGGCAGACATTTACATGTTCCTGGTCTTTTTTTTATTTTTTTTTTATTTTAAAGTTTTTTATTTTCAATTGCAGTGAATAAAAAAAATACATAACAAAGGAGACATTTGTGCAAAGTGTAGCAGCCTCCCCCCCCCCAAGGCTGAGAGTGTGCGGCGAGTGCCAAGTCTTTGAGAACCTGTAATAGTATATAATGTAAGAACACAGATATCGTTGTCCAAAGTATCAAGGTACAATGTACCATACTACAGCAAAACAGCAAGAGAGAGAGAAATAAATTGATCAATTTGATAAAAAACAAGAGATAAAGTGACCAGTGCAGCAGTACATCTTTAAGAGGAATAAAAACACCCCAACAGACTAAATATTATAGAAAATTACTAAGAAACATAGAATAAAGTGACTAGTGCATAAGAAAGAGACCACAGCAAAGTGACTAACACATGTTTAGAGAAAAGGATATTTCCTAATTTAACTGACAAAAAAGAATGAACCTTAAACACTATCCTCGCTAGCTTCAAAGCTTGACGGGTTAAGCCAACAAGAGAGAGGTTCCCAGATGATTGATCCTTTTTTTTTTTTGCTCGGTGTCCCTTTTAGCATATATTGCCTTTTCAAGCGAGTAAATTGAGTAGAACCGAGCTAGCCAGTGCGTAAACATTGGGGGATTAGAGTCCAACCAGGCAGACGCAATACACAGTCTAAGAGTAGCCATGGCAATGAATATTAGGGCCCCTCCGTTCTTTCTGTCTATCGAGTCTTGTGTGCCCAGTAAAATAGTGGAAGGTGTTACAAGTACGTTGTGAGATAGCACCTGACCAAGTAAGCATTGGATTTTATTTAATAATGGTCCTAATTTGGCGCATGTAGCAAACATATGGATTGAATCAGCCCTGAATTCAGCACAGCGCGGACAGTGTGTACCTTTCCCAGTCCCCCATTTCGCAATCCTAGAGGGAGTGAAGTATAGAAAGAAACAGGTTTTGTAGAACTGTGCCTGAAGACTGGCGGACAGCAAATCATTTTGAGCGGACTTAAGCGCCAGACAGAAACATGTTATTAGAAATGTTCAGTTTCTGTTGCCACTTAGTTAAAACTATGGACAGGTCGTCGGGCATTAAGCTATTAAAAAAATTATAAATGATACCAATGCGTGGAGGTGTAGTTCCGCAAAGTTTCTCAATCAATTCACAGTTATCAAAACCTGAAGGCCCCCCTGTCTTCCGAGAAAAGAAGGATTTAATAGCAATATATTTAAAAGAGTCCCTATTGTCTAAATTATAAAGGGATTGAAGAACTTCAAATGGCAAGACCTCCTCAGGTGAACAAAGGTCCCCTAATTTCTTTACTCCTTTATCTATCCAGGTTTGGAAGTATGATGGACCAAAGATATCCGGTAGATTAGGATTATTTTTAATAGGAGTATAAAAGTTCAATCTACTGATACCTAAATTCTTACGTACAGCTGAGAAAGCTTTATAGACACCTAGAAGGGTCTTGAATTTGACTCTTCTGTAGTATCCAAATTCCAGCTGTCGCCACAGACAACCCCAAGCGTCGGGGCCGAGCAGGAGTTCAAAGGGTGAAGGCAAACCTATATGGGAGTTGGGGGGGAGTCTTGCAACAGTATGGGACATGATTGTAAAACAGTAGCCCAATAATATAGCTTTAGGTTGGGTAAAGCCCACCCTCCTCTTTCCCGGGATAAAGACAGGAATTTAAAAGCCCTTCTGGGTTGAGAGAATGCCCACACAAATTGAGAGAATAGCCTTTCGAACCTTAAAAGTGTTGACTTATTGAACTCCAAGGGTATAGCCCTAAACAAATATAAAATTCTTGGAAAAAAAATCATTTTTAACAAATTGCAACGCCCAACAATAGAGAGATGTAGATTGTTAAGACGGCTCAAGGCTTTCCTTGTCTCTAAGACAAGAGGATCCGTGTTCTGGCTAACTATCAGGTCAGTATCAGCCAGGATGTCAATACCTAAGTATTTAGCTTTGGCCACTACTCTTCCATTGTTCCAGGCGACATTTTTGTTGATTATAATTTGGGTTTTCCCTTTGTTTAGTTTATATCCAGATAAGGAACCGAATAAATGAGCCTCGGCCTCAATTTCTGGGATGGCTTTCTCTGGATCCGGCGTGACTAGTGCCAAGTCATCGGCATAGGCCATGATTTTGGTTTCTAGGCCGAATCTGCTCACTGCCGGTATAGCCTGGTTTCCTTCGAGTTTTTTGATAAGCGGGTCAATATATAGAGCGAAAAGTAGTGGGGAACAGGGACAGCCTTGTCGGGTCCCCCGCGTGATTTTTATTTGTTCGGTCAATCCCCCGTCGATAGACACCCTGGCCATGGGGGTAAGATATAAAGCCTTAATGGCCTGAATGGCTTTAGGCCCAAAGTTCATCCTCTGCATGACGCCCCAGAGAAAGTTCTAGGAAACCTGATCAAATGCTTTTTCGGCATCTAAGAATATTGCAGCCATCGGGTCTCCTGAAACCTGTGCGGCGTCAAACAGAGTGATGACCCTCCGAATGTGCTCAGTGGTGCCCTTAGCGGGGATAAATCCATGCTGCCACCTGGATACAAGACCTTCAATTCTGGCCGAAAGTCGTGAGGCAAAAATTTTGGAATAAACTTTTGAATCACCGTTAATAAGGGTGATTGGACGATACGAACCCATTTCAGTTGGCAGCTTATCTTTTTTAAGGAAAATAATAGTCGGAGAGCAAGATGGTGCCGGTGTGATTCCCTGCCTCACCGCCACCCGCGCCACGAGATCACTCGGCCGTCGGCTATGCGGCCTGACCTCGAGATCCAGTTGTGTAAGGAGCAGTCAGCGTTGGATTGCCGTTCCTGGTGCTTCTGTGGATTCCCTCCGCGACAACTAGAATTACTGCGAGCACCGCGAGTGCCGCGACTGCGGATATTCACGAAAACGCGGAGAAACCCAGCAACTCCGGGACGCGGATCGGGAAGCAAATATTTCAAAACGTGGGCACTTTCCTTAAATCCCGGAGCCCGGACTGTGCTGCTTGTTCTCCTGGGGTGCCGGAGCGGCTGGAGTGGTCCCGGTCTCCTGTTTGATCTTTTTCTTGCTTGGTTGTTTTTTCTGGTGGCTCGGTGCTGTCCCCCACATAACTCACGGGACTTAAGAACTCCAACTGCCGACCTTGACTCTCTTACTGGTGAGTGGGGCATGACTTCTCGCGGGGTCCGGGGGGCAAAGGGTAAAATGCCAGCTAATTCCAGCTCTGGTCCTCCAAATGCAGCGCCCATCCCTCTGGAAGCAGAACCCACCCCCAAAAACAAGCGAGAGACCTTGGGTCCTAAAAAAACTTTAAACAAACTTGCCGGTGGGGGACATCCAAAAGATGGAAGCTCCTCGCAACCTTCAGTTGCAAAATTGTTCTCTACTGCGGGGATGGGTCCTGGTAGCGGGATAAGACCCACAAACAATTCTAATAAAGAATGTGACTTAACAAAATCAGCCTCGGCCAGTCCAATCAAGCTTTCCGATACACAACCAGAATCGCAGCCTACTCCTCTAACTGGCATACTCGAGTTAGAATCTGGCCTGATAGTTCAAGATCAAGGGTCTTTGATAGCCGATAAAACTACATTCAATATCAATATGGAAGTTTCAGCTCCCTCCGCGGAGACTGATCCGCTGACCGGCGCTGGCGCTAGCCTGAATCCAACTGCAAGCGCTCCCAGGATCACGATATCTGGGGCCCCTCATCCACCGATGTCTTTGACTTAAAAAATATCAGCACACAATGGCTACCAAATCCAGGATCCCCAGACCCCTTGGGGGAGCACTTTTTCTCGGTCTCAGATGGTTCGAACTCTCCAGCCGAAGTAAGCTCTTCCTCTTCCAGCGACAGTGACCTCTCTGAATCCAACCTTAGTAACATCTCCAAAGGGAAAAACACGGTTTGAAAACAGAAATGTCAGGGGGCAAAAAGCAGAGGGAAGAAGTAAGACAAGAAAGATCATCTTAAATGGGACTATTCTGGGTCTCAACTTTCTTTTTCCCACAATGACGAACCCATTAAAACGACCTGAGTCTCACAAGCCCAGTCTGATGAGCCCTCTTTGGCTGCTATTTTGGCTTCAATTAAGCAATTTCAGGAGGAAGCCCGGGTAGACAGCCAACAGGCCAAATGTGCTGCTAAAAAACTCCAAGGGAGTATTCAAAAACTCAACAAAACTTGTTCTGACATCTGCAAAAGAGTGACAATGGTAGAAGGACGTACTGAAAGAATTGAATCGGATGTTGTGTTGCTCAAAAACCAATGTACCTCCCAGGGCGATCGCATGTCAGACGTCCTGTGGAAGCTGGAAGAACAGGAAAACAGGCAACGCCGAAACAACCTCCGCCTTCTTGGGATTCCCAAAGGAGTCGAAGGGGAAGACCCTCGGCGCTATATCATAAAACTTCTAAGAGGGGCCTTTCCCGAACAGACCGAGTGGTGTTGGGAACAAGAAGTCCAACGAGCCCACCGCTTCCCCTTTACACTAAAGAAGCAGTCTGGCAGCACTAACGAATCTACTTAGCCACGAGCCTTCCTGGTTTTTTTTTGGGAACTTCTTATTAAGGCAGCTAATCTTCGACCAAGCCAGACAGTACTCTCAAAAATCCTTTGAGGGGGTATCCTTTTTTGCCAAGCCTGATTTCTGTCACATCACCGTGGAGCGAAGATGGCACCTTCACCAATTAATTGGCCCATTTCAGCAGCTGGGAGCACAAGTCTTTCTTATGAATCCCGCCAAATTGAAGGTCATCCTGAATGGTGCTTCACAAATTTTTACTTCAGAAATCAAGGCGCAAGAGTTTCTCGCTGGACTTAAGGCTAAAAAAGTGCCAAATTAACACTAATTCTGCACTAGGACGATAATAGCTAATTTTCTCTGGCAGGAGATCTGCCATCTTAGAAAACTATCCCAATATCAAGATAGCCCTAAGAAATGCATCTAGTCTACTCTTAGCAAAGAGTCATTTGAACAAAAAATACTCTTTTTTTGTTTTCTCTCCCTCTTTTTTTTTGTTATTTTTTTTTTTTCTCTTTGCTTTCTATTTCGGTTTTTCTCCTTTCCTTTTGATGAATTAGCACATGCCGCATACCTAAACTTGGAATTTTTTACTTGGCAAGGGAAGGGTGGCGGGGTGTTACAACAGGCTCCATCATTCAGGTTATCCCTGATTGCTCATTTTGGGGGGAGGGTGGGTGGGGGGTTCGGGGGTTAGGGCAAGGCTGGGAGGGGGTGCTCAGGGGAAAGGCTAAGTTTAAATCAGTTGCTCTTGTTTTTTTCAATGTGCCAAATGCTCAACTTTTATGTGCAATCTTATACCAAAAGTACATATAGAGTGTCTTACAGCTTGATACGTGCATCCCAATCGCTCATTTTGGGTAGGTTTCTGTGTTTTCTGATGTGTTTTATTCATATGGGTTATTTGGTTTATGGGCTTATTAGGGACTTTTCACACATATCGTATATATTTCATGCATATTCACTCACAGTGTTCTTTAATTGGGGGAATCTTCCTTTAAAACCTTGATGAACACAACAAATCTTAAAATCCTATCTTTGAATATTTGCGGGTTAAATGATATTCGAAAAAGGCAGAAGGTAGCTCAGAGCTTAAGGCTGCTGGGGGCCAACATAGTTTGCCTCCAAGAGACACATATAGAAGGCTCTCAGATGCATCTCCTAAATACCTTGGGATATAAAGTCATTGGGGGTACAACACAAGGGACTCGAACGAGGGGTGTTGCCATTCTAGCACGCTATAATTATCTACCTCAGTCTACTCGAGTTAAATCTGACCCCCAAGGAAGATGGATGTTTATAGAATGTCGTGTATCCCCTGCCTTCTCCTTCACCCTGTGGTCTATATATGGGAGTGTTTTGGATGACCCTAGTGTGATAGACCGGGTCTCGGCAGAATTGGCGCATTGGCCCCTTCCTGTCATTATATGCGGGGACCTTAATATTAATCTACCCTGTAACTGGAGGTCTAAATCTCAATGCCACCAGAACACCCGCAAGCCCAAAGTGCTTCAAGCACTAAAAAATCTTTTACACATTCATGGGTTTGTGGATGCCTGGTCTCACCTACATCCAATTCTGCCTGGATACACATTTTTTTCTGCACCCCATAAATCCTTCGCACGCCTGGACTTTTTTTTGGTTTCCTCTTCTTTAATTCACTATAGCGAAATTGACCTGCTTCCTCGTATTCTATCCGACCATAACCCCCTAAGCCTCAACATTCGGGGTTTGATTACACGTAAGGAAATGTCATCCTGGTGTTGTGAAAGAGCACTTTTGCTGGATGAGGGTTACGAGACCCACATGAAACAATGGATAAAGACCTTTCTTGATAACAACCTAGGCTCAGCCCCCGTGATGGTAGTCTGGGACACGCTAAAAGCCTGTGTTCGGGGTGAAACCTTACAATTCTCACTAAAGAAAAACAAGCAGGAGAAGGCACAGCTGATGGAATTACAAGCTAAATTAGCTAAAACCGAGGAAAATCTTATTTCGGTAGTTCAGTCCAAGGGTGAGGTCGATCCGGCACAACTGGCTGTGGCTGCTGCCAGGGCTAAGTTAGGCTCAGCATTGGCCGAAAAAGCCGCCTCTAAGTGGGCTGTTGCACGAGAAAAAACATATGAGTGTAGCGAAAAGATTGGCCATCAGTTGGCAATGAGAACCAGACAACAGACCACCGCTAACGAAATCCGAAAAATTAAGACACCTGCAGGTGCTATAACCAGCAACCCAGAAGAAATACGTACAGCCTTCTGTGAATTTTTTCAGGGTTTATACTCGGAGGAAGCGGTGGCATCCCAATTGGATGAGCAACCGGACTTCAACAATTATTTGGATTCAATTGCGCTGTCATCCCTTAGCAGAGAAGAGCGGGAGCAACTTGAAGTCGCTCCCTCATGGGAAGAAATTGTTAGGGCTCTGATCAACCTACCAGACGGGAAAGCTGCCGGGCCCGACTGTATCCCAGTCGAATTCTACAAGGTTTTTCTCTCCCAAATTAAAGAAATTTTTAATGCTGTAGTGACACAAATCTTTCAGGGTGCTACTCCTCCTCAATCTTGGTCTATTGCTAAAATTATTACATGTTCCTGGTCTTAACCATGGACGTTTTCATATAGCAGGCACCAACGCCACGAACAGTGAAACTAGGCCAAATTGGAGGACACGCACCATAGTATCACTGGGCCATTCAGATCTGGACATTTCCCACCAATCGGGGATACGAAATCTGCATTTCGCACTAAGCGTACTGGCAGACACACATCGTACACACAGGTTGGACGGTCACAGGGAAAACTACTAGGACAGTAACACAGTGTCCCGAGGTCACTATGACAGTACCCACGAATCCCATCAAAATAACAAGACCGGACAACGCATTAGGCGGATAAACGCCCACAATTAACGCCCACCAGCAAATCTTTTCCCGGAGGTAAATCCAGCAGACACAACTGCGTATCGATTCAGGGGCACGCCAACAGGTATACGCAGGTCAGAAATGTGACCACAAGTTCCAGCATGCATCACTCTTACACGCTTTGGATGCAGTATGAATATACTTTTGGCACGCAACACTAAGGAACAATAGCACATGCCCAATTAATATGCCCGATTGTCAATACACAGTTCTATCTTAACTGAATGATTTGATTTGCCTTATCGGATGCTATAACAGCATTTCAACCCGTGTTGAAATGCAAATTCGCCAACTCCAAAATGGCGCTCATGCACTTGATGTAATGTATCAATGTTTATGACAAGTCCGTTTTCCATGTGTATTGTAAACCAGGAAGTGTATGTAAAGCTTTGCCAAATGTGACACCGTTGTGTGAACAAGCCCCTTGAGGGTGAAACGCGTCACGGCGGGTTTATGAGGTTAATAAACCCCCTTTGCTAACTTTGGATTACTGGTGTTTGTGTAAGGACCTTAGAGCGCGATTATATATTATATATATATATATATATATTATCTACTGGCGGTCGCCAGTAGATAGTTATAGTTAGGACCTATTTTCCATAGGAAATCCGCAACATTCTATTTGAAATAACTCTTGCGTCGGTTGACGAATGTTCGCGAAATTTTCAAACTTTATGACCCGCTCCGGTCCGCTCCTACCCTGAAAGTTTCGGGGTGATTCGTCAAGCGGGGGCCGAGAAAAAAGGGGGGTCCCAAAACGTGTTTTCCCCATTCATTTTCCCATAGGAAACTTTAGCCACGGCTACAGCCCGAACTGCTGAACGGAATTACACCAAATTTGGCAAAGAGGTAGTTCTTGGATCAGAAAGAACCCTTTTTGTTAAATGGTGTAAATCCGTTCAGTAGTTGCTGAGAAAATCAAAAGTAAAATCACATATATATCTATGGCCGCGTAGGGTCCGCGTAACCTCCCGATCACGAGCTGCATGCTAATT
The DNA here is from genome assembly GCA_963921515.1 of Calotriton arnoldi. NCBI lineage: Eukaryota > Metazoa > Chordata > Amphibia > Caudata > Salamandridae > Calotriton > Calotriton arnoldi. The sequence goes on along the minus strand of CAWUFW010007435.1, from coordinate 802,593 downwards.
GGCTGTCAACACTCCAAATCAGGAAGTGTTGGCAGCCATTTTGTCCCTCGGTAGAACCGAGACAGAGAAACAAGTGCGCAAAACGCACAAAGGGGGCAGGGTAGAAACACCCTGACCCCCTAGGTCTGCTCAGGGGGTCCCACAAGGACCCCCTGGGCAGAAAAAAGCATTTTTTTTTTTAAATCGGCGGGATGCGCTTAGGGTGCGCGGATCCCGCTGATTAAAAAAAAAAATCGCAAGTGCGCAAACGCACAAAGGGGGCAGGGTAGAAACACCCTGACCCCCTAGGTCTGCTTAGGGGGTCCCACAAGGACCCCCTGGACAGAAAAAAGCATAAAAAAAAATAATAATCGTCGGGATGCGCTTAGGGTGCGCGAATACCGGCGTAAAAAAAAAAAATCGAAGCACGGTCTCCCGCGCTTCGATGTAATTTTGCCCTCGGGTGGGCCAAGTCCTGGGGGCATGCGGGGGGGTGGGTTTATAGTTAATGGGGGCCTCTAAGGCCCCCCAAGCCCCGGGGACCACCACCCCCGGGGCTTTCTAATAAAAATGGTGCGGGAGGGCACTGTGCCCTCCCGCAGCCCCGGGGACCGCCACCCCCCGGGGCTTTTTTTAAAAAAAAATTAAATACCTGTGTGGGGGCTCCAGCCCCCACATGCCCCGGGACCGCCACCTCCCGGGGCACTAAAGATTTAAATATGGGGGTCCGTTACGGACCTCAGAGCCCCGGGACTACCACCTCCCCGGGGCTTTGAATAAGTTGGGAGGGGGCTGCGCGCCCCCCTCCTGGAGCCCTTGATGGCCCTGGGGACCACCACCCCCCAGGGCCGGCTCCCGAAGTGTCCCGAGGTGCCTACCCCCGGGACACTGTAGTTTGCTATGACAGGACGGGAGCCTCGTGGCTCCCGTCCTGTCATAGCAAACTGCTTTGGATATTGGAAGAGAGAGCCGGAAACCTGCTCTCTCTTCCAATATCCAAAGCACATTGCTTTTCCACACGGGGAGCTGCATGTTAGCAGCTCCCCATGTGGAAAGCAATGCCGGCTCCCGCAGGACGCGGGAGCCGGCAGGGTCCGTGGGGGAGTTGGGGTCCCCCACGGACCCCAAAGGATAGGGCCAGCCCCGGGGATGGGGTCCCCGGGGCCAATAGAGGCCTTAGGAGGGGGGCCACGCAGCCCCCTCCTCCAAAATTATTTTTAAAAAGTGGCCATGCCCCGGGGATGGGGTCCCCGGGGCCGGAATAGGCCACGGGAGGGGGGCCACGCGGCCCCCTTCCCCTACAGTATTTTTTTTTTGTTTAAAAAGGGAAAAGGCATCAGGCCCTGGGGGATGGGGACCCCAGGGCCCCAAAAACTAAAAAAGAAGGGGGGCCACACAGCCTCCCTTCAAAAAAACAAAAGAAAAGAAAAAGACGCGATCGAGCGTCAGGCCCCGCCCCTCCCTTAACCACTCTGCAAACGCGCGCTGTGGCGCATTTTAAATTGGGGAAATAATTCCCATTCAATACTGGGGTCCCTGGGGCCAACTAGCCCACCAGGTACCTCCAGTAAGCGCCACAGGGCTGGGTTGCAGAGAGGTGGTCCAGGCCACGCCCCTTTTACACCTCTCTGCAACGCAGCTCTGTGGCGCTTACTGGAGGTACTTGGTGGGCTAGTTGGTCCCCAGGGACCCTCAGGATTCAAGGGGACTTAATCCCCCAACTTAAAACGCGCCACGGGGCGCGTTTGCACAGTGGTGAAGGGAGGGCGGGGCTTCAGGTGACATGTGTGCAAACAGGCCCCGTGGCGCGTTTTAAGATGGGGATTTAAATCCCCTTCAATCCTGAGGGTCCCTGTGGGCCAACTAGCCCACCAGGTACCTCCAGTAAGCGCCACAGAGCTGCGTTGCAGAGTGTTGTAAAAAGGGGCGTGGCCTCTGAACACCTCTCTGCAACGCAGCTCTCTGGCACATACTGGAGGTACCTGGTGGGCTAGTTGGCCCCTAGGGACCCTCGGGATTGAGGAGGAATTAATTCTCCAACTTAAAACGCGCCACAGGGCGTGTTTGCAGACATGTCACCTCAGGCCCCACCCCCTTCCTTCACCATTGTGCAAATATTCCTCTAAAATCAGCCAAACTACGAATTCCGATTTACTCACCTGTTATCAGGAGAGACCTCAGTGCTGCATCTTTGCGCCCAGTACTGATCCTGAAAAGTAATTCTAACCATACTTACCAGTAACTTGAATTTCCTTCCATAGGCTAACATTGACTGGTTTCACTTGGAAATTCTTCTGTGTGTGGAGTTTTGGAACTTTATAATATTCCTCTAAAATCAGCTGAACTACGAATTCCAATTTACTCACCTGTTATCAGGAGAGACCTCAGTGCTGCATCTTTCAGCCCAGTATAGATCCTCAAAAGTAATTCTAACCGTACTTACCAGTAACTTGAATTTCCTTCCATAGGCTAACATTGACTGGTTTCACTTGGAAATTCTTCTAAGTGTGGAGTTTTGGAACTTTATAATATTCCTCTAAAATCAGCCGAACTACGAATTCCGATTTACTCACCTGTTATCAGGAGAGACCTCAGTGCTGCATCTTTGAGCCCAGTACAGATCCTGAAAAGTAATTCTAACCGTACTTACCAGTAACTTGAATTTCCTTCCATAGGAATCCATTGTCTGGTTTTCAGCAGAAAAGTTTCAAAGTGTCGATTTTCACAAACTACAAATATTCCTTAAAAATCGCCTGTATGACTTAAACGCATTCTTTCAACTGTTTACAGGAGATGCACCAGTGCTGGATCCAGGATCCACCACTGAGTAAGAAAAAGTAACGATAACACTACTTACCTGCTAAGTGAATTTCATCCCATAGGATAACATTGGTGATTCTATTTGAAAAAGTTTCTAAGTGTCAACTTTTAAAATACATAATATTCCTTAAAAATCACTACTGTAACCAAAACGCTTTTACTCAACTGTTTACAGGAGATGTCCCAGGACTGAATCTAGGATCCAGTCCTGTGGTTAGAAAAGTAATCCATAAAGTAACTAATTGCATTTAACTAGAAATTCACATTGAGCTCAATGTTGCATTGTGTTTGAAATTGTGTTGCCCATTGCAACAACTGTAACTACTGTACTTAAAAGTCTATTGCCTATTTGCAAAGTATTTAAACTAAAGTAATTCATTCTGAGAAAGTATATTTTGTAATGTAATGTATAATGTAATTATAATGTAATTTAAAAAATAAAATATCTAAAAATAAATAGTTTAAAAAATGTAGTAAATCAGTATCAAAAAAATAAATATAACAATTAATACATTTAAAAATTGTCATTTACAAAACCTTTGAAATTCATTGAAAAAAACCATAGGTTTGAGGCACGTTACAGTTAGGAATTAGCATTTAAAAAACCTTTGAAATTCACTGAAAAAACCATAGGTTTCAGGCACGTTATAGTTAGAAATTAGCATTTAAAAAACCATTGAAATTCACTGAAAAAACCATAGGTTTCAGGCACGTTATAGTTAGAATTTAGCATTTAAAAAACTTCAGAAATTCACTGAAAAAACCATAGGTTTTAGGGACAGTTATAGTTAGTTGGACATTGCACTCGTACAAAACCTGTGAAATTCCCCCGTTATAGTTAGTTCAGCTAACTATAACTCGCGCCCCCGCAATGCACTGCTGATGACGTCACATATTACATCACTCATGACATGGTCAGTGACATCACTGATGACATCACTGATGACATCTCAAATGACATAACAGATGACATCACTGATGACATCATCCATGTGATAATTTCATGCATCTTCTCACACCCTAATATAACTTTTGATAGACCCACTCTAAATTACAGACTGCCATTCTCAAAACCATAGACACTCTAACACCAATAACTACATACCCACTCACTGATTCTTAGGTCTACACACACATCCACTCACTCACCTGTACAGTCACTCATACTTACGGTCACTCAGTACAGGACTATCATATGCACTCATACACCTACATAGACACTCACACACCGCCACTCATCCATAGAGGTACTCACACACCTAGTCAGTCATGCAAATAATTAATCACACTGCCATTTACTCACCTATACAGTTATACACACACCAGCTCACTTACTCATACAAATACTAGCACATTCTTACGCTCTTATACAATCACTGATACAAGCACACACTCATCCATACAGTCACTCTCACAATCACACACTCTCGCTTATAGCTATTTATATACTCCAACACACATATATACTGCCTTTCACATATGTAGTTACTCACACATGTCCCACTGGGACATACATTCACTCACTAACACACTCTTACACACACTTATCCACCCATACAGTCTATCACAGATGCACTCTTGAAACCATCCACCCAGTGAATCACCCACTCACACATCTATGCACAGAGTCGCACACACCCCACCCACACAAACACTCAGGCACCCATACAGATACTCAGACAACCAATCAATAACTCATATAGACACTCATGTAGCTATTCACAAACCCATGCAGCCACTTACACAGCAACAGACAGACGGATACAGACATTCACCCAGTTTAGTCACTAACCCATGCATTCAGTAAGATACGTCTAATCACTCACTTATAGAGTTAGTCACGCACCTACTAAATCATCCATACAGACACTTATACACCCACTCATTCTTCAATACACCTTTCCCTATATATATTAAAAATATTTAAACTTTACAGAAACACACAGTCACTGGATGATGTCATCAGTGATGTCATCAGTGATGTCACTGACCATGTCATGAGTGATGTAATATGTGACGTCATCAGCAGTGCATTGCGGGCGCGAGTTATAGTTAGCTGAACTAACTATAACGGGGAATTTCACGGGTTTTGTACGAGTGCAATGTCCAACTAACTATAACTGTCCCTAAAACCTATGGTTTTTTCAGTGAATTTCTAAGGTTTTTTAAATGCTAATTTCTAACTATAACGTGCCTGAAACCTATGGTTTTTCAGTGAATATATATATATATATATATATATATATATATATATATATATATATATATATATATATATATATATATATATATATATATATAAATGTTACCGCAAGGCGTTATTAGGGTTCAGGTGGGTATGTGTTTTTAAGTGACAAGGGTAAATTTAGGGTTTAGGGTGGGAAAGTGTTTTTGGGTGCCAAGGGTATTTTTAGGGTTTAGGTTGGGTGTGAGTTTTTGGGTGGCAAGGGTAATTTTAGGGTTTAGGGTGAGTATGAAATTTTGGGTGGCAATGGTATTTTTAGGGTTTAGGTTGGGTGTGGGTTTTTGGGTGGCAAGGGTAATTTTAGGGTTTAGGGTGAGTATGGGTTTTTGGGTGACACAGACAATTTTAGGGTTTAGGGTGGGTAAGGGTTTTTGGGTGGCAAGGGTATTTTTAGGACTTAGGGTGAGTATGGGTTTTTGGGTGGCACTGGGAATTTTAAGGTTTAGGGTGGGTTTTTGGGTGGCAAGGGTATATTTAGGATTAGTATGGGTTTTTGGGTGGCACATGACATTTTAGGGTTTAGGGTGGGTAAGGGTTTTTGGGTGGCAAGGGTATTTTTAGGATTAGGGTAAGTATGGATGTTTGGGTGGCAAAGCCAGTAAGCCCCACCCAGTGGGATTGCTGAGAGGTGGTCAGAGGCCACGCCCCTTTTTACACCACTCTGCAAACGCACCTCTTGGCGCACTGCTGGTGGGGCGATGAGGTCCTCTTGTGTCCTGAGGACCTCAGGACTAAAGTGGACTTCATCCCCCGAGCAGCAGTGCGCCAGGAGGCGCGTTTGCAGAGTGGTGTAAAAAGGGGCATGGCCTCGGACCACTCTCAGCAATCCAGCTGTGTGGGGCTTACTAGAGATAACAGGAGGGCTAGGTGGCACCCAGGGACCCTCAGGGGGCAAGGGGACTTCATCCCCCAACCAAGAGCACACCAGGAGGCGCGTTTGCAGAGTGGTGCAGAAAGGGGGCATGGCCTGTGTCCACCTCTCAGCAATCCCACTGTGTGGGGCTTACTGGAGGTGCCAGGTAGGCTAGTTGGCCCCTAAGGACCCCCAGCATCGAAGAGCACTTTAATCCCTATCCAAGAGTGCACCAGGGAGCACGTTTGCAGAGTGGTGGGCAAAGGGGGCGTAGCCTGCTATGAGAACTTACCAATACTGTTGTGTGGGACTTACTGGAGGTAATAGGAGGGGTAGTTGGCCCCCAAGGACGTCCTTGGGGGCCAACTACCCCTCCTGTTACCTCCAGTAAGCCCCACACAGTGGTATTGCTAAGAGGTCTTTGGAGGTCAACCCCCCTTTCTCCACCACTCTGCAAACTCGCCTCCTGGCACACTCCAGGTCGGGGAATGAAGTCCACTTTACTCCTGAGGGACTTTGGGGGCCAAGAAGCCCTCCTGGTACCTCCCGTAAGTCCTACGCAGCGGAATTCCTGAGCGCTGGTCGGAGGCTCAGCCCCCTTTCTCCACCACTCTGTAAACGCGACTACTAGTTAAAAAAGCATTTGGAATGTAATAGGTCTCGCATTTGCGAAAGTTACGGCTATTGGCGTTGTAAATGTAAAAGTTTTTTACTAATGTTTTTTGGAGTGGAATGGATGTACGTTGTGTGTAGTGGAATTATGTGGTATGTTGTGCAGTGAAATTATGTGGATAGAAAGTATGTAGTATTTAGTGTATAGGAATTATGTAGAGTGGGATTATGTGTTACAGAGAGTAATTATGTGGTATGGTAGTCTGTGTTGTGGAGTGGTAAACTCAGGTTTAGTCTTCCTCATTTCCATAGAAGCTAAACTATGAACTCAATGAGAAAAAAAAAGAAGGAATCACTGAGGAGCACTTCTGGACCTAGTCGGAGGTATGAGCAGGGCCACTGGAATTATGCGACTGTTTGGCTGCACCGACTTTCGCACAATTATACATTTTCCGCATTAGCCACATAATCCATCATCTGCTGTCTAATCTGCAGATTTGAACAAAAAAAGCCCTATTTCTAGCTCAAACTGCTCAAACGTTACCAAAAATGCAGCGACAAGTGTTACAGCGTGATGGAAGGTCCTTTGCAAACCAACAATGGTCACCTGTTACTTATTGCTAAATGTGGGTGTTAAATTGGTACTAATGGTGTGCAAGCCACTCTTGCTTCTTTCTGCGCCTCTCTTGCCTCTTTCTGCATTTCTGTTGCTTCTTTCTGCACCTTTCTCTCTTTTTCTGCACTTCTCTTGCCTCTTTCTGCACAACTCTTCTACTTTCTGCACCACTTTTGCCTCTTTCTGCACCTCTGCTGCCTCTTTCAGCACCTCACTTGTTTCTTCCTGCACCTCTCTTGCCTCTTTATGCACCCCTCTTCCCGCTTTCTGCATCCCTCTTGCCTGTTTCTGCACATCTCTTCTACTTTCTGCACCTCTCTCGCTTCTTTCTGCACCCCTCGTGCCTCTTTAAAACCCCTCTTCCCGCACCCCTCTTGCCTCTTTCTGCACTTCTGTTCCTTCTTTCTGCACTTCTTTTGTTTCTTTCTGCACCTCTCACTTCTTTCTGCAACCCTTTTGCCTTTTTCTGCTCCTTCTTTCTGCACTTCTTCTGTTTTTTTCTGCAGCTCTCTTGCTTCTTTCTGCAACCCCTTGCCTCTTTCTCCACCCATCCACCCTCTTTCTGCACCAATGTTGCCTCTTTCTGCACATCTGTTGTTTCTTTCTGCACGTCTCTTGCTTCTTTCTGCACCCCACATGCCTCTTTCTGCACCCCTCTTCCCTCTTTTTACACCCCTCTTGACTCTTTCTGCACCTCTGTTACTTCTTTCTGCACTCCTCTTCCTTCTTTCTGCACTCCTCGTGCCTCTTTCACACCCCTCTTCCCTCTTTGTGCACCCCTCTTGCCTCTTTCTGCACCTCTGTTCCTTCATTCTGCACTTATTTTGTTTCTTTCTGCACTTCTCGCTTCTTTCTGCACCTCTTTTGCCTCTTTATGTACCCCTCTTTCCTCTTTCTGTACCTCTGTTCCTTCTTTCTGCACTTTTGTTTCTTTCTACAGCTCTCATGCTTCTTTCTGCAACCCCTTGCCTCTTTCTCCACCCCTCTTCCCTCTTTCTGCACCCCTGTTGGCCCTTTCTGCACCTCTGTTCCTTCTTTCTCCACTTCTTTTGTTTCTTTCTGCACATTTCTTGCTTCTTTCTGCACCCCTTGTGCCTCTTTCTGCACCCCTCTTCCCTCTTTTTGCACCCCTCTTGCCTCTTTCTGCACCTCTGGTGTTTCTTTCTGCACTACTCTTGCTTCTTTCTGTACCTCTTTGCTTTTTTCTGCACCACCGGTGCTTCTTTCTGCACCCCTTTTCCCTCTTTCTGCACTCCTCTTGCCTCTTTCTGCACCTCTGTTCCTTCTTTCTACTCTTCTTTTGTTTCTTTCTGCACCTCTCTTGCTTCTTTCTGCACCCCTCTTGCCACTTTCTCCATCCCTGTCCCTCCTTTTTGCATCTCTGTTGCTTCTTTCTGCACTTCTCTTGCCTCTTTCTCCACCCCTCATCCCTCTTTCTGCACGTCTGTTGCTTCTTTCTGCACTTCTCTTGCTTCTTTCTGCACCTCTGTCCCTTCTTTCTGCAACCCTTGTGCCTCTTTCTGCACCCCTCTTCTCTCTTTCTGCACCCCTCTTGCCTCTTTCTGCACCTCTGTGCCTTCTTTCTGCACTTCTTTTGTTTCTTTCTGCAACTCTCGTGCTTTTTTCTGTACCCCTCTTGCTTCTTTCTCCACCCCACTTCCCCCTTTCTGCATCTCTGTTGCTTCTTTATGCATTTCTTTTGCCTCTTTCTCCACCCCTGTTCCCTCTTTCTGCATCTCTGTTGCTTCTTTCTGCACGTATCTTGCGTCTTTCTGCACCTCTCTTGCTTCTTTCTGCACCACTTGTGCCTCTTTCTGCACTCCTCTTGCCTCTTTCTGCACCTCTGTTCCTTCTTTCTGCACTTCTTTTGTTTCTTTCTGCACTTCTCTTGCTTCTTTCTGCACCTCTGTCCCTTCTTTCTGCAACCCTTGTGCCTCTTTCTGCACCTTTCTTTCTGCACCTCTCTTGCCTCTTTCTGCACCTCTGTTCCTTCTTTCTGTACTTCTTTTGTTTCTTTCTGCATGTCTCTTGCCTCTTTCTGCACCCCTCGTGCCTCTTTCTGCACCCCTCTTCCCTCTTTTTGCACCCCTCAACATCTCCATGAGTAGGTAGTTTGCAGAGTGTTAAATCTTAGTTTTGTTAACTTTGTAACTGTCTCTTGGATGGTTCTGGTACTATGTGTTCGCCTTTTGCAACAAGTTTAGACCATGCTCCTAAACATAGCGCCTTGATTGAGCTCTCTTTGGCACTCTCTGGTAGGCCTACAATGCGTGGGGCATTTCCCATGAAGGAGGTGATACCTGGACCTTCATCAGTAAGAAGCTGTGCTGCTATTCTGTTCTCTTTTGCAAAACTGTTGAAACTCGTCCATTATTATGTAGCTATATCTTGTAAAGATAGAGGTGCTGCCCTCCCTGCAGACTTCTAGAGCAAGAATATCTGCTGGCCCTCTTATCTCAAATGTTACTATTTTCAATCTTAATATCAGCCCCCACAACATTTTGTATATAGTTCATGTACCAATGTCCATCTGGTGATCCCAGGTCTCCTATCCCTCCACTCAGGCAAGGGGTGGCAGTGTTGCTTAGTTCCCGCTGAAGGACTATGCATATCCTTGTATTAATCTGAACTGGGGTGGCGAAGTGAGCTAAAGAACGATGATGGATTCAACCTAGATCTGTGACTGGGGGTGAGTGTCTGAAAAGTTTCAGCGCTCCGTCCATCATCTCCTTGTGTTTGCTTTGTTTGCCCTAAGTTGGCAGGGTATGCCCAGACGTGGGTCTCTTGCTCACTTTGCCACTGGATTCAAGCTAGCCTGGCTGATGAGGGCTGTTAGCCCAAAACAGGTCCCAGGATGCTTGTTTCCGGTCCAGGGAAGACATGGCTTGGCAGTTCGGGCTGGACTGTTCCCATGAGGCACAGGGTCAAGACTGATTTGCATATAGCTGTGTCTGAACTGGGGTGGCGAAGTGAGCTAAAGAACGATGATGGATTCAACCCAGATCTGTGACTGGGGGTGAGTGTCTGAAAGGTTTCAGCGCTCCGTCCATCATCTCCTTGTGTTTGCTTTGTTTGCCCTAAGTTGGCAGGGTATTCCCAGTCATGGGTCCCTTGCTCACTTTGCCACTGGATTCAAGCTAGCCTGGCTGATGAGGGCTGTTAGTCCGAAACCGGTCCCAGGATGCTTGTTTCCAGTCCAGGGAAGATATGGCTTGGCAGTTCGGGCTGGACTGTTCCCATGAGGCACAGGGTCAAGACTGATTTGCATATAGCTGTGTCTGAACTGGGGTGGCGAAGTGAGCTAAAGAACGATGATGGATTCAACCCAGATCTGTGACTGGGGGTGAGTGTCTCAAAAGTTTCAGCGCTCTGTCAATTATCTTCTTGTGTTTGCTTTGTTTGCCCTAAGTTGGAAGGGTATGCCCAGACTTGGGTCCCTAGCTCACTTTGACACTGGATTCAAGCTAGCCTGGCTGATGAGGACTGTTAGCCCAAAACCGGTCCCAGGATGCTTGTTTCTGGTTCAGGGAAGACATGGCTTGGCTGTTCGGGCTGGACTGTTCCCATGAGGCACAGGTCAAGACTGATTTGCATATAGCTGTGTCTGAACTGGGGTGGTGAAGTGAGCTAAAGAACGATGATGGATTCAACCCAAATCTGTGACTGGGGGTGAGTGTCTGAAAAGTTTCAGAGCTCTGTCCATCATCTCCTTGTGTTTGCTGCATCCTTGTATTAATGGCAGAATGATTTACAGGTGCTCTGGGTAAAAGTTGATGACAGCTGGAAAAAGAACAGCATAATTTTAAATCAGTTTAAATGCCTCTCAGATGTTGGTGCTGAGCAACTCCAATGAATGCCACTAAATAACTGTAAATGGTTATCAACTGCTGCACAAAAATATCGGTCTATGGCTGGAAGAGGCACCGAAGCTGGGTGGTGAGAGCCTTCTTGATGTGCCTCATGAAGCAGTTTGATACTGTGGAATGTTAGCGTGTTAGGCACCAGTATAGTGACACCCAGCATCCTGCGAGGTCCCAATCCTGAAAGTGTGGGCTTTCCTGGAAGGAGGGTGGTAGGAAAAAGCAAGAAGTCTCATGTCCACTCTTAAGAGAGGAAGGAACCTCTCACACATACTCTTCCTAACACAAGTATCCGAATCTGTAGATGCTACCCTGGATCTGAAAAGGGTGTGCTACATGTAGGGGTTGGGGGTAAGGGGGATATATCATATATGTTTGTTTGCAAGGAGGTAGACGTGCAGAGGAGATCCTCTAACCACAACTGCAATGCTTGTGCATCAAAATGTCCCAATGTAATCCCTAAGCTTGGGGCAGCATATATAGTCCATGGGAGCAGCATTTGTGGTTCTATCCATAGTAGCATCATTCAGGGCTATGTTCATTGGGTTATCTTATATGATCCTATCAATGGGAGTATCTTTAACAATCATATCAATGAGAGCAGAATTTATGGTCGTGTCATTGGAGTATCATTTATAGTCATGTAAAGGGGAGCAGTATTTATGGGCACATATAATAGAGTAGCATTTCTGGTCACGTCTTTGGGAGCAGCATTTATGGTCATATCCACAGGAGCAGCATTTATGGCAACTTCCATGAAAGTAGCAATTGCATGATACACAAAGTAGTAGCATTTATGGTCATATACATGGGAGTAACATTTATGGTCATAGTTGTAGGACCAGCCTGTACTGTTTTAGTGATATTGGTCTTGCCCGGTAATAAAAGTTGTTACTGACAGCTAAAGAGTGTGCAGACACCAAATACAGAAAGAGAAAACTCAAGAGTAGCAGCCTTCCCGGGAAGTGTCACTCAGTCCCCATCTCTAAACTCAGCTGTTCATTCTCATCATATATTCGCTTGAAGGACAGCATGGGTTCTGTCTTCACCTCTGTACAGCTCTCTTTCATGACTTGCTCTTACAACTCTCATTTGACATAGGGTAGGTTGGTACGGTTTGGACTAAGAAAGGGGGGATCCGGGATGGAAGTCCATGCTGGGTGGGGTTCGTAGCTTTAGCTCTGCTCTGTGTTTGTCTTGAAAAGGTGTCTGCTGGCTCCTGCGGAGTGGGTGAGAGGAACAAACTAGAGATGTGCAGCAAGAGTGGGCTGGGATTATGGCCATGTGGACAGCAGAGGAGACAGCTAGAGAGCTCAGACTATGGGAGAGGGAGGGCGAGGAGCTGAGAGATCAGGAGGCATGTCACAAAACAGACTTAAGCCCAAGCCCTGACCAAACACTGACATGAGGGAAAATATCACACTCAAAGACTCCAACTGCAGCAATCACCCGGAGAGGCAATCTCAACACATAACAAAGGAAGTGCATAGGAGGCGTTGGGCACCCACGGGTCATTGGGCACTTGCAAAGGTGGTTAGGCACCTGCAGGCAGTTGGGCTCAGGGCCTTGATGGAGCCGAGACCCTGTGATCACTCCCTGCCTCACACAGCTGAAGGCATCTCTGGAGAGTTGGGGGGAGTTGGGTGCAGGGCTATGCCGGAGGCTGAATGCCATGTGCACTGAGGGCTGGGAGCCCATGGGGAATTGGGCACCCCTGGGGTCCTGGCATGTTTAAAATGCAAAATGCATTGTAAGTAAATTTAAAACTTGCTTTCAGAGATGTGGTCTTTCAATGTGTTCTGTGGTTACAATGTTTATTTTCACACAATGAAGGAGGATCCATCACTAGATGCTTACATCAAGGCTCAACTAAATAAGCTGTCCCCAAGGTCTGGGGGCGTACCCAATTGCACTCAAAGTATTCTTTAAATAAGTTCTTCAAAAAGTGCAGCGTTTCTCACGAAAATTCTTTTTATTTATTTTGGTTATTTTTCATGATTTTTAAACTTTCTTCATGTAATAACTTCCATTGAAGTAAATATAATCATATTCTTGTGTTTATAACTTAAATACGCCCAATGCATAGCATGCAAGAGCTGCGCCCTTCATCAGAGGCTAAATCCTAAAACATAGAAGTAACTTAAGCTTAGTTTTTTCGGGTACATTGGTTATATTTCATATAATCAAACAATCAACTTTGTGTCAATGATGGAAAAAAATTCCATGTTTATATCACCAATGATTCATGCGAAGTATTCAATTACACCGAACAGTTCGGCTTCATAGCTGTTACCGAAAGGGAACTTCGTTTGTCCCATAAACGTGTGACGGTTTGGATAGGTGCTCGTGTTTCTAATAGTGACCCAAAAAGTTGCAAAAGTGATCATTGGCTCGTGTCTATCCTGTTGCTATTTCGGGAAAATTAAACTGAGAGATAGTCATGTGATTATTATCCAAATATACTCATGCCAGTATCTTGAGCTGGTGACTGTACGCAAAACGTATTGTGAACGTGGGCGTAAGTTGAAATTAAACTGAAATAAAATAAACAAGTTGAGTTGCAAAATCGTGTCTGAAAGGTTCATGTTTCCCAAGTTAGACCTTCATAAAGGCTCAGGTGAGTACTGTGTCCTCATGCTTAAAAAGGCTGGGCCTGCCAGGGTGAGAAAGTCATTTGTTCTTATTAATGTTATGAGAGCATTATTCTCACTGTGAAAGTGTTTTTTTTTGCTAGCACTGAAAGAAAAACAATATGCTGTGTTTAACTTGTTTATGGAAGCTAAATGTTGAGCAAATGAAACCACACTGTGAATAATGGTAAATAATTCACAGTTATACCTCTTTTCCATGAAATATGAGCTTTGAAACCACCAATAAACATAGTCACCACTGTTTAGTTTTAGTCAGGACCTGGTTTCCATAGGAAAATATTTTTTGGTGTTTGCTAATAATTTTTGATGAATCCTAATGGAACTTTAAAAATAAAAAAAAAGGTTACTTCATCTCAGTTCCTTCCTGGAAAGTTCCGGGGTGATCCATGAAGTGGGGAGCGAGAAAAAGGTGGGAGTCCCCAAATGCGTTTTCCCCATGCAATTTCCCAAAGGAAATTTAGACACAGCTACAACCAAATAAGACTGAATGGGATTACACCAAATCAGACAGAAAGCTAGATCTTCACACATAAAGTGAATCTTTTGTGATTTGCTGTAAACCTGTTAAGTAGTGTTTGTGAAATTATGGTTCAAAATGTATAGATATTTCAGGCTGCAGTTGTACCGTGGAACCGGCCAATCAAAAGATAAGATCTGATTGTTTGCTGTCTACATCCACAAATATGCTTAGCAGCCATATTAGGATTTGGGGACTCATAGGAAGAAAAAAGAAAATACATATGGGGGCAGGGTAGAACTACCCTGGTGCCCTAGACCTTGTGGTGAGGTCCCGGAGGAAACCCCCAAACTCCACCAGAGCAAAATCAAACAATCTTCCATTTTGCAGTACAGCGGTATCACAGTAGTACCTAGGTACCTTTGCAAAAATTGTTTTTAAAAAGGGTAGGCCAGCCCACACCCACCCATTTCAATTGTAATCCCCTAGGGGTGGGGCGGGTTGGCAAATATTTCCTGCCTCCGGTCAACATTAGGTAGTTATAGCTGGGACCTAGTTTCCAAAGATGAAGTGTTTTTTGTTCTGCTAATAACTTTGGCACTGTTTGATGAATATGTACAAAATTTTCAAAACCAGTATGCTAATCACTTCAGCTGCTGTCTGGAAATTTTTGGGGTGATTCGTCAAGCGGGGGCCAAGAAAAATGGGGGCCCAAAACACGTTTTCCCCAGGCAATTTCCCATAGAGATTCATAACAAAATTACACCAAATTTGGCAGAAAGCTAGATCTTGATCAAGAAAGATCTCTTTTTGTTATTTGGTGTAAATCCATTCAGTAGTTTTGATGTTATTAAGGAAAAGAGATTTATAGATATCTAAGGAGGTGGAGGGTCCGCTGATCCGACAGATCTCAAAAAGAAATCTGATTGGATGACACCACTTCTCGGCACATTCGGCTGAGTTCCAGAAAAAATATTTAAAAAAAGACAAGAGGGCAGGTTAGAAATACCCTGTCCCCTTAGACCTGGTTGTAGGGTGCTACAGGGACCCCACTTTGGGCCCAAACATTTTTAATTTTTTTTTTACTGCAAATTCATAGAGGATCTGCGAATTCACAGTAAATAAATAAAAAAAAACAAGCGCTTGTTTTATTTCTGGACATCCCGGGTGGCCAGGTACTAGGAAGATTTATTTTATTATTTCTGGGGGCGGGCAAGTGTGGCCCCCTCCCCGGGCCGATGTTGGCCCCAGGGGCCTCATCCCCTGGGCCTGGCTGTTATGATGAATTGGGAGGGAGGCAAGCGCGCACCATCCCCCAGGGCCTGGCTATAGATTAAAGAGGGGGAGGGGCACGCTGCCCCCCCTCCCCGGGTCGTTTTTAGACCCAGGGAGGGGAGCCGTGTGCCCCCTCCCCCTTTATTATTTGGCCCGGCTCTGGGAGATGGGGTTCCCGGGGCCAGAAATCGGCCCAGGGAGGTGGGGCTGTGTGCTCTTGCGATGCGAATCCTGCTGATTTTACAGCATGGGACAAACACCTGGTGCTAAATATCAGTGTAAACATAGAGATGTAATGCACTCCGCAGCTTGGGGAACTCTGCTTAGAGAGGTGGAGTTTTTTGGTCACTTCGAACTCCGCCCAGGCTTAATACTTAAGGTCTTTGGTCAACTTAAAGTGACAAGTATTTCTGTACATTTTTAAATGCATGATTACAGATACCTATACGGTTATAATATAAATGTAGAGTACTATTCAAATGGATACATTTTCAGCTATAAAAAGGAGAGTATTATTCAAATGAGGTTTCATTGTAGTAGGGGTGAGGCTCAAGAGGTTTTACGTAAACGAGACAGGACCCTTTTAAGTGATCCAAAGTTGGACATCCTTTCAGGTGGATACGTCCCTAATTTCCACCACATAATCCATGAGATAATTTGAGAAAGACAGGCTGTGCCTGAAACTAGTAATTGATTTTAGGAATAAGTGTCCAAATATTCTTTAAGTGTTTCAATGCACTTATTGTGATCATCAGGATTTCAAGTCTGATGTGAGAAAAACAGCCGACACTTGTTTTGCCCGTTTGGCTGGCACGAATAGGGCTTTTTCAAGGCTGAAAAATGTGTACCAAGTGCACAAAAACCTATCATTCATGTGATGAACATAAAGAATATGAAGGTAACATTGATAACCAAAAATTAGGAGATAGTATGCCAACAGTAGACATATAATAGCATTACAAAAACATAAGATTATAAGAACATTTAAATAAGACATTATAAACAATCATTATATATTGGCACAAAAATGGGTTAGTGCAACAAAAGGAAAGAGAAAGTGGAGAAAATATAGGAAGGGGAAAATGAAAAAGAAAAAAGGCACACAATCAGTATTAGTTTATTGAGCATAATTAAAATATCCATATTTCTCAAAAGACATTAGATACTATCTTGGTTTGCTAACATTGATTAGGTGGTACCATGATGGTAGATCATATATGATTTTGCAGATCTCAGATATGCATAAATAAATATCCGGGAGGGAAACCATAAATGGTTTTAGGCCAAAAAGGTGTCACTAAAAAAGATAGTTAATACATAGATCACTCGAGCGATAGAGAAAACACAATTTAAACAGTTCCAAAATTTATTAAAAGAGCCAGAAGGGAAACCAGAGAAAGCTGTAGGCCTTTAAGTGTCACAAAGAGCTGAACAAATTGATAGTGAATACATCACCCAAGCCATAGAAAAGGGATTTAAACAGTTCCAAAGGAATTACAAATATGGCCCCTTGGAATACTCACCAAAAGTCAAAATAAACGTTCCAATCTGTCTTTCAATAAAGGAAGCTAAGCCAAATAAGCAAAAGGGAATATAAAAGACTGTCCAAATAGAGCATAGTATCAGTAGCAAAAACATAGGACATGTCCACTGGTCCCTACAAGAAGTGGCGTTGTAAATCAATTCATATAAAGATGCCAATCATCTGAAATAGTCGGGTTACAGTGCATCAACGAAGTGATCCATTTAATCATTGCATCTAAGCACGGCTCACAGGCAAAGGAAAGAAGTAGCACTATATAAACTCACAAAAATTGGCCAGATAAGATACTGATATAATCAGTAGCAGGAGAGAGAAATTTCTTCCATCAGCACACAAAAGCTAGGGTAACGCCAAAATCACTCCACTGTGAAATGCCTTCGAGCAGTTAAAAGTGTGCCATGTATCTTGCCTCCGAGAACATGTACCGCTAGAACACATTGGACGCTAGATAGACCAACGTTCAATAGCCTTTTTTCCAATAATGCAGTGGGCAGTTGTTAACAAAATGTCAACAAAAGCTTAGGTAACTCATCAGAGCACCATGAACTAGAACGCCAAATGCAATAATTGAGACAATAATCCAACAAGGTATTTTGAAAGAGATTATGGGGAGTTCATGCAACTCACCTAGTATGGGCCTGCAGAAGCCTAGTGGTAAGTACCACATAGTGCATGACCTTCCCAATATAAACAGTACTGTGATTCCTTGTTGTCCCTTGGTACTGAATACTGAGGTGTTATTGTTGCTCTATAACTCTGTCCTGTTACAGTATATTGAATACTTGGGAAGATTTCAAAACTGATACCATTGCATTGCTGAACCACTTAGCTGAGAATGGACATAAAGTGCCCCCCAGCAAGCTGCAGTACTGTTTGAAGAAGTCTTGAATCTTGGCCATCATGTGGAGAAAGGAGTCAGAAAGGTGTTTGCGTGGTAATGGCATGCGTTGTAAAGGAAGGTCGTGGTAAAAAAACTGCGTGGTAAAGGCATGTGTGGTAAAGACACGTGAGTTGTAAAGCTTTCGTTGTAGTGGCATGCGTGGTTCAGACAGTATTGTAATTGCTGTTTCCCGACTCGACACATGGGCTCTGGGACAAGGACTAGGAATTTAACTATTTTCATATAAAATCTCCTGATTCCCCTATCTCAGGACCTAATTATCCTCTGCTGCCATCTGACAATGCGTAGAATTAGAGCTCCTTCTTCATTGCACCCTGCAATTGAACAATTACACTGTAACCCATTTGGTCACACAGTAAAACACAGAGTCGGAAGATGGGATTAAGTATCGATTTTTCACAAAGTCAAAGCCAAGCTGATATGAATCAGTCTCAGAAATGTATTATACAAATACAGAATCATTAATGGATATCAAAAACGTTTGACAAAATGTATCCTCAATAACAGAAAGCAAATGAGGAAATCCCTAGCTGCAATACAGAGAATGAGAAATAAAGTCTGATGAATAGATTGAAAGTTTCAATCCTCCTGTCTATACATGAGGTTGTCTAAGAAAATCTACTAAACCCTATTTTAAACTAGGGATCAAGAAGATATATTTAAATCATGGAAGCAGCGAATGGTGTCAACATAGCTGTACCTCTGTAGAAGTTCCCTTAAGGGAAAGAATATTGTATAGCATGAAGCCACACAACAGAGATGTCACAAAGAGGTCTGTATCTCTCAGAGTCTAAAGGGAATTTGAATAAAGCTAAAGTGTGATCCTCAATTATATCTACAACAGAACCTTCGAGAATCCCATGTCACATGTCCCATTATTTTCCATTTTCAAACACTAAAACTTGGCAACTACATTCAAGACTTTTTTCCTTTGGACAACACATCAGAACGTTCTCGGATTTCTCCCGTCAGCCTATTCCACACAGACAGCAGTCTTCCCTTCACTTGGTAATGCATCCCATCCTTGCCAAAGGTACTCCTCCAAACCTCACTATCTCTTTCACACAATGTGTCTTTCTCTATTCATAAGATCATGTGACTCTATCTGCAGAGGAAAGAAAAACATTGCATGCAAAGCAAATGTTCACGCTGAAGGTTAAACATTAGGAAATACAAATGCTTAAGGCCTTTGGTCAACTTTAAAGTGGCAAGCATTTCAGTACACCTTTAAATGCATGATTATAGATACATATACGGTTATAATATAGATGTAGAGTACTATGCAAATGGATACATTTTCAGTTATAAAATAAATGCAGAGTATTATTCAAATGAGTACACAAATATATAAAATCGACAATATTATTTAAGCCACACAAATGCAGATATGATCGAGAACTGCAATTTGAGGTTAGTGTAATGAAAATGTTAATATGCACCCAATTATAAATGTTGAGATTACACAGCAAATGCATGTTTTGTATCTGTTCAATTGCAATACATTACATTATTATTGTTAAGTCAAACGAATACATGTGGCCATACGTAAACATATATGTGGCCTAGTAAAACATGGAAGGGTGGAGCCAAAATTACGCTACTCCACATTTATTCCCCACTGACTGTATCTCATTTTAACCTTTCTCACAAAGTTTGTTCACTACAACTATTGTCCCCTAACTCGGTTGGCTATGTATGGCACAGTGTTTCTGGCATTCTTCAACAGTCAATATGATGTATCATTCAGGTATACTCAACATTAACCTAGATCTGCCATCTCAACCATCTCAGACATCTCAGCAAGCATTTAGAATGAGGGTTTCATGACATTAAAAGGCCTATTTGTGGGTTAGTATGTCGAAGTCTGTGTGACTTTGAAAGACTTTGGTGAAACACACTGCCTGATGCTTAAGAGAATAGGCTTTAATCCCTCATGTCAGAGAATTAAAATCAACCTTGGATTATTTTGACCTATCAGTGGCTCCAGCTGACCCTATTAGACACCCTTTGATCTGTTTTTGATGCCTCATGCAACAAATGTTTCACATGCTGTGTGTAGTGTCTTACAGGTTTCCGACCCATACGGAAGAAATCTATAAGAGCCATTCTATCATGCCGGGTGACACAGTGGACGTGACATTAAGGCATAGGTATATCCCATTCTCCAAGCTGCAAGTGTTCCTGAGTTTTCTGAGGTTAACAGCAGGGCTTTCCACGCAAGACCACCATGGTTTACATGGAACTTTTGCCAGGTGGTAGAATAATGATCAACCAAAACCGGGTGTCCAATCTGATACCATTTTTGGGGATGACGCCTGAGAACGTTTCCAGCAGCATAGATGACATGACTACAGTGAGAGGAAGGCCACTGATCCTCATCTTGTAATATCACTGGGGATGCACAAAGGGTGGCAAATAGGACTTACTTCATTACTCTCTTTTACCTGACTACTGTAAATCAGACCCTCAGTCCAAATTGTGCCTGCTATAGAAGGGAGAGCTCCCCTATGGCTCCCATCAAAATCAACTGTAAAGGAGAACACATCCACAGTTAATAAATACTGAATAACGCATGTAAGTCATATATCAAGCCATTTAAAGATGTAGAAGACTGTAAGGAAATACATTCCAGTTTCTTTATGACAGTACATGGATTTCTTCAACCACCAACATTCATTTTATTTTTGCCAAACGAGTTCGACAAAAGTAATCAGGAAAATGAGACAATGTGACCTTTTTAAAAGGTTTTAAGAAGAGTTCAATGCTGTAATTTGCTACTGTGTTTCAAATCATGTGAGTTTGTTTAAAAAATAGATAATTACTGTACACTGAATAAGCGGTAATGATGGACCTATTAGCCTAATCAGTGTCGCTGTCAAATGCTCTGTGCTCAGCCGTCCTGTGAAGTGGAGGGTCAATTATTGCTGTTCTGATTAACTATGTGAATAACACATTTTTCTCAGAATCTGCACTTTATTGAACTTAGCGTAAGATGAATTTTATAGGTAATGTTCTAGAGGCTTATTGAAGTGATAGACTATTTGAGCCAGTTATGCTAGGTAGTCAGCCGGAAGGCTGTTAAATGTCCAAGTCCAAATGAGGGTAGGCGAAAGTACTGAATGGCAAGAATAATTTAAGTGCAAAATAAGAAGTCGTGCAGATTTTACTGTTTAGGAAACAGAGCAGACTGTTTCTGTTGGAGGCCACTTTAGGAAGCTTGTGAAACTTTTCATGCATTCTTTACAATATAAATGCATTCGTTCTGGTCAGTACAGTGAGTGATCCTGTTAAGCAATAAGGACGCTTGACCCCTAGCTTTTAGGTTGATTTTTGATTCTTCTATAGCAGGCGGTGCCAGATTAGCACTGCGGTCCAAAGGACCCTAGGGCAATTTTTGTATCTATAGAGGATATCAACCTGGCTCTCTTCCCCCTCCAGCCCTGTCCACGGACCCTCCATCCACCGAACAATGGCCCTTTCTGTCCTTCTGTAGTTGCCCATGCCTAATGCTGAACTCATTAGCAACCGAGATGTAAAAGAGTGCATACAGCTAAAATCCTGCGAAAAAAACAATGTCTGACAGCACTATTTGCCAACTATTTAAATATGTTACTATCTACCATACCCTCTTATAACAATGATTAGCACCATTCTAAAACAGAGATAAATGCTTGAACTAATTTTTTGCATGCTATTTTAGGAACCTATCAAAAAAATTGTGATGGCAGGCGACATTACTCATAAAATATAAAATTGTTTAAAATATAGCAATCTGATTTTGCCCTTATTTAATTAGGGATGTTGTGAACTGATCAATACGCACACCTTCACAATTGTACTGTATTTGAGAACAATTAACTCTTTTTTTCTATAAAAACAGCTTAAATAGCTCATAGACAGTTTGTTTCCTTTAGCCTTGGTGCATAATATTTTATCATTTGGTGTGGGCAGTTTTGCATTATGTGTAGAAGCAATCACGGGAAAAATGGATTTGGTGACATTTTTTCCCACAACAAAGATTTACGGAATACGATCTCTTGAAATGTGGTCTAGGACCTGCTCATACAGTGAAAATCTAGGGGCATATTCACAAGGAGCTATCGCCGAATTAATGGCACTTTATCGCAGCCAAAGTCGTGATAAATTTACCCCCCCATTCACAAGCCGGTGTTAACAGCCCACAACCCCAGTTTACCCGCGATAGCAGCCGCAAAAAACATCGCCACAGAGGCCCCTCGCAAATATCGCTAATGAGATGCAGAGTAGGCGTTCCCGTGACAAAAGCCGAGTCAACAGCACACCTCAACATTCACAACAACCAGCCACATCCACGATAAAAACACAAAACAGGCGATAAGGCGCGTTAGCACCAGGAAATCTACACCTGCTCTGACCTGGTGTAAAGTCGGACGGCAGACAGCACCACAAAAGGGAGCACAGCCCAGGGCCACATCCAAAGGGCAACAGATGCCATGGAGCCACCCATCATGCGGCCTGGACACCCAAGAGGGCCACAACACCCACCGCCACCACCCCCAGGACCACCCCTCACTGGCACCCCCGACCAAAGACATGCCACATCAGCCACACCTAAACATGCACAGAATATTCCGCTTGATGCCGCACAATCACAACTGGTGACATGCATGTGTCGTCACAGAAATGAGCAGCACACATCCACTTTCGAAGCAACAAATGAAACTTTATTAAAATGAACAACAAAATAAAATGAAGACACATGGCCGCTCCCCTCGGGACAATACGTAGGTCACAGCCTGTAAGACAAAAAACATGATGAGAAGGTGTGTCCTGCGCACATCAGAGGACAGAGAGAGAGCGAAGGAGAGAGAGAGGAAGAGAGGGAGGGAGAGAGAGAGGAAGAGAGGGAGAGAGAGAAGAGGAGAGAGAGAGGAAGAGAGGGAGAGAAAGAAAGAGAAGAGGAGAGAGAGAGGAAGAGAGGGAGAGAGATAGAGAACGTGCCGCCCCTGCGCACCCAGGCCACACTGCTCACCTGCTGCCACCGGTGTGTCCCCAACCACGTGCCGGTATGCATAGCAGGACACCAGGTCACACATCTGAGTCAGACCCGTCAGCTGAAACAGAGCCCAGATACATGACTGGCACAGTACACAAACTTGCACAAGACAACATCGCCTGCCCGCACATGCACTCCCAGGCAGAGGCACCCCAACCCCTCCCGCCGCCCATCGGAGCATGCCCGCCCATGCACACCCAGGCCTCAATGCTCACCTTCCACCACTGGCGCATAGACAGGAGGTCCCACCATGTGCCACTGCAAGCCACAAGCCCGGGGCGCGCGGACATGGCACCCTCCACATCATGCAACCCCACTCCGCAGGCCACCAGGTCTCACGTTTGGTGCTGGGTCTTGATTACTCCATGGCAGAGGACATACCAGTGCACCCGGCACCATCGCAGGCTGCACACCCGCTCAGCCCAATGGGTGCCACCAACTCTGGGATCCCGGAAGCGAGGCCACGTGGCGGTAGGCCCGCGCTGCCCGCTGGCTCTGGCCTACACTGCGGTCCAGCAGGGCACACAAAACCTGAGCCGTCCTGACCGCCGAGACGGGGCATCATCGCAGGCTGCACACCCGCTCAGCAGCTCAAGGTGCCACCGACTCAGTACACCCAAAGTCACCGTCCCGTGGCGGGGTGCCTGTTCCGTCCGCAAGGCCTCTGGTGCCACTAACCCTGTGCAACCCCAGTCTGCGCCACGTGGCGATAGGCCTGTGCCGTCCGCAAGGCCTCTGGTGCCACTAACCCTGTGCAACCCCAGTCTGCGCCACGTGGCGGTAGGCCCGTGCCGTACTCAAGGCCTCGGATGCCACTAACCCTGTGCGCAACAACTCATGGGCCCTATATGAGTGCGAACCGTGGGGCGTCCGTCATCCAGTCACCACCGGAAGAGGGGAATGTGACGTCGTCGGACCCTTATGTTGGCGGAGTCACATGGCCTGTGACGCCTGTGCCGGATGGGTGTGGTGTGTGTGAAAACCTGCCCTCAGGGAGTGGCTGTGACATGCTGATGACTATACCAGTGACCTGCACACCACCAGCGAGTACCGCTGCGACGGGTAGCAATGAGGGCCCCCCTCGGGGCGTAAGCGGAGTGGACTGGCCTGCCGTACGCTGGACCAGCGCAGGGCTTGCAACAATGACTCGTAGGCTCTGGGCGTGGTCCAGTCCATGTCCGGACAAGGAAGTGACTGATGCGTGTGTCCCTGCTGCAGTGTTCACGGAACCCGCTACACAAGATGCAATGTCGCACCCCCTTACTGGCATCCCACAGGATGAACATCATTGACGCAAGGGAAGGCACTGTCCCCACATTCATCCACACATCCACACAGGAACAGGGCAATGCCGAGCACACCACACAATATGGGCCAGTGGAGGGCCAGCCAGTGCCCATCCCGGGATGACCTGTACTGCAGAAGAGGAAGGGTACAGTCCGCAGTCTGTCCACCGTGTCATTGGTTGTCAAACAGGATGTGGCAGTCCATGTCGCTGTCCAAGGTGAGTGCCTCAGAGTGTATTGGGGGTCAGTGGTAGGTCTTGAGGTCATGTGCGGCACCAAGCAGAAACAGGCAAGGTGGCGGTAATGGTATGACAAATGGGGGTGCGCAGCTCAAAAAATCCCAATAGGCCAAGATGAATTAAAAATTTACTTCTTTATTCAAAACATTTATTTTTCTTAAAATCATCAGATATAGAAAATCCAGCCTACGCGTTTCATTCCCACATAGGGAACTTCATCAGGGCAGAAAAATGTATCATTTGTAAAAGTACAGATATGCCAAAGTGCCAACAATTTGTATTGCTAGCTTCAGAGCAGTTGGCTTCTCATCAAAGACAATATGTTATAAGCCTGTTGTAACAGCCTATAAAATAACGCCCATGCAATTCCAATAGACGAATCCGTATGACACAATAAAAAGGCCCCACAGAAAAAAGTCAACAGGAAAATGTAATAAGTAGCGCCTCTATGTCCACTGTGTGTCCTAAACAATTCCCAATAATTCAAGAGGTCAAGTGTATTGCACTGTGGCCCATATTCATTCTGAGCATATACGAAGATTCCTCAGCGTCGCGAGCAAAAAATTTCTTCTCTCTTCTGTGTTCTAAGGTGGCGGTAATGGATGCTAGTGCCTGGCCCTCCTGACCACAGTCCCATCCACGTCCTCGTCCCCGGGTGTGTGCCCTGCCCCACCTGTGGGTGTTGCAGTGCCTTGAGGCGGCACTGTGTGCCATTGACTCATCAGGGGCCGGAGGAGGATTGTCGGCCGCACTGTGTGGCAGTGACACATCAGGTGCCGGAGTGGATACGCCTGCCGCACTGGGAGGCACTGACACACCAGGGCCCGGAGATGTGGATGGCGTGGGAGCAGCAGCATTCATCATCGCCAAGCCTTGTGACAGCAATGCCATGAGGAGGACATGCAGGGCACGGTAGATCCCAGCTACATTTCGCTGATGTGCAGCGGAGGCTGCCCTCCTTTCCGCCTCCATCCGCACCATGTCCTCCATGAGCCTCCGCATGTGTGCCATTGTGGCCATCTCCCCCCGTCCCCCCAGTACCTGGTGGTCACTCACCCTGTTGCGGTTGTGTTGTGTCCTGTCGAGCAGTGTCCGGTCCCCCGACTCCGGCCACAGTCTCCACACTGATGACTGTCGACACCAGCTCCTCCTTGTCATCCAGCTCCAGCTGTGGCACTGGGCCCCCACATCCGGTCTGCGTTGCTGCCTTCAGGTTGGCGTAGAGTTTATCCTTGGTCTTCCGCTTGATGTCATTCCATCACCTCTTGACCTCGTCCATTGTCCACTTGTGCTCTCCGGCGGCATTCACCTTGTCGACGATGTGCCGCCATATTCCATTTTTGGTGCCCAATGACACGTTGGAGGTGACGAAGAGTTGTTGATGGTGTTCCATCACCTCCGTGAATATGATCTTGTTCGCCTGCGGACTGAACTTGGTCTTCCTGGTCTTCTTGTCCTTGCCCTTCCCTGTCCCCGAGGTCCCAGGCTGGTCGTCCGGGGTGCTTGTGGGGTTGCGCTGCTCCTCTGCGCCTGCTCCGGCTGCCTCCATGGTGCTTGTGTGTAGGTCAGTTTGTGTGTGGGTTTTTTTTCCTGCTTTTATGGAGGTTTCTGACGCCTGCCAGGTGTGTGTTGCAGACCTGGCGCTGGTTTCCTCATCGCGCTTTGGCCCATCGCGTGTTTTTTGGTGTTGTGGTTTGTGTTTTTATCTCCATCGTGGTGGTTGTATTGCGGACGTTGTCCGCGGTTTCGGCAGGCTATCGCATGCTACCGCCTTGTTGTGAATTCCACGTTGACACAGGGTTATTTTCCAGTGATAGGCTGCGTTATTGAAAGTTGCGTTACGCTACTCTTGCGGTAGTTATCACACGTTCTTGTGAATATACCCCCTAGTGTAGTCCAGTTTTGTACTAAAATGTGCACGGATTGACCTGTGTAAAGTGTAACATTTGCACATTCAGCTCGGTCACAAATGCAAAAGTGTCACCATTTGGACAGTTCAAATAATGTTTATGCACTGTTTAGTGCTAAATATTTTATTTTTGCACTGCTTGGTCAGGCCTAATGCTGGTACCAATTTGCGTTGCATCATTTGTGCACTATGGGCCAGATTTATGAGATTGTCGTGCAGTGCAGCAAAGTCTCCTTGCTGCGCTGCACTGGCTGACAGGGAAAGGGCAAGAATGCACTGTTTTTAAAAGAATACGGTGCATTCCTGCCTTTTGTCCTGCTCTGGTATCGTTATGGCTGCCTAGCGCCAACGCAGGCACCTTTGCACCATGGTACAAGGGTACCTGCGTTGTAAGGTGGATTGATTTTGTGCAGGAAGGGGCACCTTCCTGTACAAAAACAATTCTGTGAGGCATTTTCCTCTTTCTATGTGTGCTGCATAATGCAGCACACATAGATAGAGGAACAAATGAGGGGAAATAAATATATTTCTCCTCGTTATGCCTCAGATGGGGAGGCATAGGTTTTTGGCACATTCCCAGGTCTATCACTTCTGATAAATCTGGGAATGCATCACAATCCATGGATGTTGTGTGGGAACACCCGTGCAACACCCACGGAACTCCTCCCTCGCACAGAGTAAGGCAACGTAGTGATTTGCACTGCATTGCTTTACTCAAGATTTATGAAGCCACTCAGGGCCATGCAAGATGGCCTTGTGTGGCTTCATAAATCTCATTTTTGAGTTGCGTCGCATTTGCACCATGTTACGTGGTGCAAGGGCGATGCAACGGGGCTCGTAAATATGCCCCTATGTATTCTGGCTCAACATTAACATAACTGTTGGAATGTGGTTTATTAGTAGGGGTATGTATCTACCTTTTGCAAGTAATAAGGCCACAATATAAGGTCCAGTCAAGGTCTCAATAAATTATTGCCTTGCTCAACCCTTGGTAGCTGGTTAAGAGCAGACAGGTTTAACTTAGGAGACAGGTGTGTAAATCATTTAAAAACAACAATGCATTAAATAAGCAAGACACAACACACAATAAAACTCCAACACCAATTTATAGAAATAGGAAATATTCTTATGATTAGAATAACATCAAAATGACTAAGTCAGAATGTAAAATCCTGACTGGGCCCTACTGCTAATTGCATCCTATCCACGCTCCATCACGGTCGGCCTGAAACTGACTTTGTCCCAGTCAAGCGCAACCAGATGTCCCAAAATGGTGCTTTTGGCTTTTAGGCAATAGAAAATATTTATTCTTTAAAAAATCACATCTCAGGTTCCCTACATTGGATTTTTGTCATTTGGGTGTCACCTTAATCATAAAAATATTCCCTATTTTTATAAAGTAGGGGAGAGTATGTAGCCTTACGGCTAGAGCGCTCGACCTCGAAGCTGGGGAACCGGGTTCGAGTCTCGGCAACGTCGCTCAACATCCTGTGATTCTGGGCAAATCACTTAATCTCCCCGTGCCTAACAAAAAAAAATGAATGTGTCCTCTTGTAACGCAATTGGTGCTCATGTAAAGCACTCTGATACCCGATTGCTCGGGTCTAGTTCGCGCTATATAAAAAACTCTGAAAAAAAAAACCTCTGAAAGTGGTGTTGAATTTGTATTGTGTGCGGTGTCTTACTTATGTATTGTCGTTTTTAAATGCTTTACACACCTGTCTCTTAAGTTATCTTGCCTGCTCGCAACCAGATACAAAGGATTGAGCAAGGGAATAATTTTATGAGACCTTGATTGGACCTTATATTGTGACTGTGTTCTTGTTGCTAGTGGTATAAGCCTACCTACACTTATTAATAAAAGTTGTTTTATTGACCCAAAACTAGGGATACCATGGAGCTTGATCTGGCTAACCTGACAGTAGCTGAGCTTAGGGTACAGTGTACACCTGTAAATAAACCACATTCCAACAATAACAATATGGAGTCAGGAGATCAGAGAACTAATCTTGCCATGCCAATTTTTCATAATTGCGTGACCTGGGGCAAATCAAAATGTTCATCTTCTTCGTTCATTAACAATAGTAGTCCTCATGGAAATTTGATGAGATACAAGCCTCTCTCCTGAATTGCTTAAGATGTTTGGTGTATAGACAAAGGATGAGAATTGAACAAGTAATTTTCAATCAACAAAATCACAGAGAACATGAAAAAATGTTTGTAAAAATCTGAAAATCGAAGATATAGGTAAAGAACATCACTGTAGCCTGAAGGGAAGCCAACCTTAATAAAACACAAGAAAATCTGTTGATAATTGAAGACAAAGATAAAACAATGAATTTTTCTTAAGTTGCTCAATCTTAAACTTTAAGTGAACGAAATAAAAAATGTTCTAAACTATTGGCAATTGATTGACGTGGATGGTGATTTGAAAAAACCTTTCTTGAAAAATGAATATTTATCTATCAAAATGGAACTATGGGGCACATTTACTAAGGACTTGCATCAGCCTTGCATCACGTAGTGTGACGAAAGGGCAAATTTTACATGCGATGCAAGAGCCCAAATTCATTGTTTTCTGGCAATTGCCTGGTCTTATGGCTGCGCTGAATCTAGCTGTGTTACTCAGGAATTCATTTATGCAATGTAGGCATTCTCATGTAAATTCCAATGCAAACTTAATGCAGTGGCATTTATCATCATATCGCTGCATCACGCATCATGGTGTGCTGTAACACAACAATAGAAATGCATCCGATTGCTGCACATCAGCAACGCTGGTGTAGGAAATGACGCATTGTCTGCAGTACAAAATACACACCATCACAGTATACTTTGGCAAGCTCAACTACACAATGGAGGTCATCATTTTGCAATTGTGAGTAGGTAGGAGATGACCACATAGGCAGCGAAGGAGGAGGAACGTGCTTTCCATCAGCGTATATCCCTCACTGGCCTTAGGGAGCAGGAGGTCATACAGTTTTACAGACTGAAGAGGGAGTCTATCATGGAATTGTTGGAGAATAAATCGCAAAGTCTCCAGCCAGCAATCGCAAGGACCAATGCCATCCCACCACATGTCAAATTGATGTCTGTGCTACACATGTTGGCCTCAGGATCCTTCCAAATCACTTTGGCAATATTGAGTGGAACTTCTCAGGGAGCATTTTCAGCCTTTCTTCCAACTGTGTTGGATGCCATCATACAACTCACACCACAGTACCCTCCTCTTTTAAACAACAAATAGATACCAAGCAAGGCTTCTTCAACATTTCTGGATAACCTCTAATGCGTGGTGCCATTGATTGCACACATGTGCAATCTGTGCCCCCTAAATTCACTTTGCACCTGTACAGAATCCGCAAGCTCAATTGCTCAATCAATGTTCAGGCAATAGTGGATCATAATGGACTGTTCATCAATGTCCTAGCCAAATATCCAGGAAGTGCCCATGATGCATACATAGTTCACCACAGTGCCATCAATGAGGGGTTGGAGAATTGCACATATGGGATTGACCTACTCATTGGTAAGAAAATAATAATTTTTCCATATACTAACTAAATTGTAAGGTATGATATAATAGTAATCTCTGTGCTTGTGTCTGGTGCATAGAGTGGTAGTATGTTACTCAAACATATTGCCAATGATGTCCCATTGTGTGATTCTCTCACCAATCCTGTAATAGAAGTTGGAAAAATCCCACAGTGAGAAGTATTGTGTCATGTCACACTGTGTGAGCTTACAGAATCACAATATCTTCAATGTCATAGACATCAACAAATAAATCATGTGGTCCATGATTATTTTTAATCTAGAAACAAAGGATAAATCTTAGACATGTTTGAAATGTGTGTATGTGCAATGGTGTGGCAAGTAAGGAATAGTTGAAAAGTTCTAACTAAAATATATGTGGTTGAACAAATCTTGTAATCCTAAGCATATGTGTCACACATGGCAGCATGGCTGTAGGCTGATTAAAGTATTAGGAGCACAAAGTAAAAAGAACATCCAAATTCAATGTCTGTCATGCACTGAAAGTGTAGTATCAAATCATGAAATAAATATGTACACTAGGTAGATATGCTATAGCAAAAGAGCAAAGTGCAGCTAATTCCCAGGTATTACAACATTAAAAGTCAAAATATATACATAGATAATATGCCACATTGACATACTACATTAATGGTATAGATAACTAATTTCTTGCCCAAGTTGCCTACATTTGCTGCTTCTCAGGTGATCGAAATAATAGACACAATGAATAAATAGGCTTACAAAGATGTTATACACTACGAAATAACTTAGGTGAAAATGCAACCAAGGTAAGGTATCACATTGTACTTACGATCAAAATTTAAACCTTCTCATGCTAACTAAATGGTGTAAGAAGCAAGACATATAAGTACAGTTTCACAAACAAGGAAAAGTCACATACATACATGTTCATACAGAAAGTGTTGTGCACATGAATTTAGGGCAATAGTACTTTTCTCAACATCATTTGGTCTCATACCCAAAAGGGCTAAATTGCAATACCTATGTGTCTTTCTAAGTTCATCAAGACAACTTTCCATTCTAAAAGCATTAGCTGATGTATGAAGAATCCCAATTTTTATTTCCATGTTACATGTTGAATGATGGTTACATTTACTCACCAACTATACATGCAAACCTAAGTCAACTAATCTAAAACTGGGCAACTGTTATGTAGCCAAGCAAGGACATCATAGGTGAAAATAGGACAAATGAACATTTGCGTGTCAAAGTCGCTGTCACTGTCCCTACCTATATAGCACATAATGTATACAAGATAATATGATACTAAGTTGGATACATTGCATACATATTGAGTGCAATTCTCACATAGCTGATACAAATATTGTAACTCACTTATCATACTAATCTTCTGGCTAAACATCAAATATAGGGGCAGATTTACAACTAAAGTGGCGGAGCGTGGCGTTAAGCCAAGAAGGCTAAAGCTGAGCTCTGTCACTTTAGAAACGCGGGGTTGCACCATATTTACAACAATACATTGCATCCTGCGTTTCTCTCTACACTGGCACTAAATTTAGCTGCCTAGCGCCACCTCAGTCACCCTTGCACAATAGTGCAACATCAAAAATGAGGGGAAATAAAGCATTTCTCCTCGTTTTGCCTGTTAACCCCTTTAATGCTCATGACGGAATGGTTCCGTCATGAGCATCGGTGCTCCTGTGCTCATGATGGAACCATTCTGTCATGAGGACAGGGGCACGAAATCCCTCTGCTGCAGACAGCAGAGGGATTTCTTTTTCTCCCCCAAAGCCTCGGGACTGGGGAAGAGCTTCCCCAGCTCCCGAGGCCTCCCCGCCGTTTCTGTGAACTGACGATCAGCGCGCACGTCACGCTGACATCATTTCACAGAAACCGAAACTAAAGTTTCACTTTCTACGTGCTCAGGGGGCTATCTCAGCCCCTTGAGCACATAGAAAGACGGGAGAGGTATCATTGGAAAGGAAAGAATCTCCCCTTTCCAATGGTACCCCAACCCAGTGGATCCCTGCTTGGGGATCGCCCCAGGAGGGCGATCCCCAAGTAGGGATCCACTGCCTAGACACCAGGGAGGGGGGAGTGGCCGCTTGGTCAAGGGCCTTTGCTCCCCCCATATGCATTTGGGCAAATTTAGTCTGTCTGCCCCCCCCTGGGGGGCAGATGGGGCAGTAGCCCCCAATCTGCCCCCACGGGGGGGCAGAAAGCCCACTGGATACCAGGGATTTTTGTTTATATTTTAATTAGGGGTGGGGGCTGCCCAATATGGGCACGCCAATGCCCCCACCCCCCAGCCACAAAATCGCAGTCTTTCTGCCCCACTAGATACCAGGGATTTAAAAAAAAAATTATAATTAGGGGTGGGGGCTGCCCAATATGGGCATGCTAATGCCCCCACCCCCAGTCGCAAAGGTACAGTCTTTCTGCCCCCCCTGGGGGGCAGATGGTGGCAGTAGCCCCCAATCTGCCCCCTGGGGGGGCAGAAAGCCCACTAGAGACCAGGTTTTTTTCCCCCGATGAATTTAGGGGTGGGGGTTGCCCAAGATGGGCATGCCAATGCCCCCACCCCTCCCCCCCACAACATTTCAGTCTTTCTGCCCCCTGGGGGGCAGATGGGGGCATATTGGGCATCCCAATGCCCCCAACTCCCCAAAAGAATAGCCACAGTCTTTCTGCGCCCCTCTGGGGCATATCGGGGCAATAGCCCCTGATTTCCCCCCTCCCCAGGGCGGCAGAAAGCCCACTAGGTTCTGACTTTTTTTTCGGAATGTGCCTACCTGTGGACTTTGCGTCCTAGCGCAGCCGGGACCTAGGGAAACATAGCAAACCTATGAATTTTTCAAAACTAGACACCCAGGGGAATCCAGGATGGGGTGACTTGTCTGGCTCTCATCAGGTTCTGTTACCCAGAATCCCTTGTAAACCTCAATATTTGTAAAAAAAACAAATTTTCCTCACATTTCTGTGGTGGAAAGTTCTGGAATCTGCGTGGATCCACAAAATTCCACCCACCCCGCATTCCCCAAAGTCTACCGAGAAAAATGGTACCTCACTTGTGTGGGTAGGTCAAGTACCCGCGACAGGCAAGGGCCCAAAACCTAGTGAGGCGACATCAAAATTACCTATCACAAACCAACCTGGTTTTGCACTGGGGGTCACCTGGGTTTTTGGCCCCGGCTCGGCGGCCATCTAGGGAAACCTACCAAACTCACACATTTCTGAAAATTAGACACCCGGGGGATTCCAGGGAGGTATGGCTTGCGTGGATCCCCCAATGTTTTCTTACCCAGAATCCCCTGCAAACCTGACATTTAGCTGAAAATATCACTTTTTCCACACATTTTTGTGTGGGAAAGTTGTGGCATCACCGGGCTGACACAAATTTCAGACCACCCAGCGTTCCCCTAGGTCTCCCGATAAAAATGGTGCCTCACTCGTGTGGGAGGCCCAAGTACCCGCGACAGGCAAGGGCCCAAAACGTATTGAGGCGACATCACAATTGCCTATCACAAAACGACCTGGTTTTGCAAGGGGGATCACCTGGGTTTTTGGCCCTGTGCTCAGCGGCCAGCTAGGGAAACCTACCAAACCCACACATTTCTGAAAACTAGACACCCGGGGGATTCCAGGGAGGTATGGCTTGCGTGGATCCCCCAACGTTTTCTTACGCAGAATCCCCGGCAAACCTCAAATTTAGCTGAAAAAATCACTTTTTTCACACATTTTTTAGTGGGAAAGTTGTGGAATCACCGGGCTGACAAAAATTTCCTATGACCCAGCGTTCCCCCGGGTCTCCCGATAAAAATGGTGCCTCACTCGTGTAGGAGGCCCAAGTACCCGTGACAGCCAATGGCCCAAAACGTATTGAGGCGACATCAAAATTTCCTATCACAAAATGACCTGGTTTTCCAAAAGGGGTCACCTGGGTTTTTGGCCCCGTGCTCGGCGGCCAGTTAGGGAAACCTACCAAACTCACACATTTCTGAAAACTAGACACCCGGGGGATTTCAGGGAGGTATGGCTTGCGTGGATCCCCCAATGTTTTCTTACCCAGAATCCCCTGCAAACCTCAAATTTTGCTGAAAAAAATCACTTTTTTCACACATTTTTGTGTGGGAAAGTTGTGGCATCACCGGGCTGACACAAATTTCCTACCACCCAGCGTACCCCCAGGTCTCCCGATAAAAATGGTGCCTCACTCGTGTGGGAGGCACAAGTACCCGCGACAGGCAAGGGCCCAAAACATATTGAGGCGACATCAAAATTGCCTATCACAAAACGACCTGGTTTTGCAAGGGGGTCACCTGGGTTTTTGGCCCCGTGCTCGGCGGCCATCTAGGGAAACCTACCAAACCCACACATTTCTAAAAACTAGACACCAGGGGGATTCCAGGGAGGTATGGCTTGCATGGATCCCCCAACGTTTTCTTACCCAGAATCCCCTGCAAACCTCAAATTTAGCTGAAAAAATCACTTTTTTCACACATTTTTGTGTGGGAAAGTTGTGGCATCATCGGGCTGACACAAATTTCCTACCACCCAGCGTTCCCCCGGGTCTCCCGATAAAAATGGTACCTCACTCGTGTAGGAGGCCCAAGTACCAGCGACAGGCAAGGGCCCAAAACGTATTGAGGCGACATCAAAATTTCCTATCACAAAACGACCTGGTTTTCCAAAAGGGGTCACCTGGGTTTTTGGCCCCGTGCTCGGCGGCCAGTTAGGGAAACCTACCAAACTCACACATTTCTGAAAACTAAACACCCGGGGGATTTCAGGGAGGTATGGCTTGCGTGGATCCCCCAACGTTTTCTTACCCAGAATCCCCTGCAAACCTCAAATTTGCTGAAAAAAATCACCTTTTTCACACAGGTCATTTTTCACTGTGAAAATGTGGTGTGCCCACCTTTCGTTTTGGGCCGTTTCCTGTCGCGGGCACTAGGCCTACCCACACAAGTGAGGTACCATTTTTTTTCGGAAGACTTTGGGGAACACGGGGTGGGTGGAATTTTGTGGATCCACGCAGATTCCAGAACTTTCCACCACAGAAATGTGAGGAAAATGTGTTTCTTTTGACAATTCTTTAGGTTTGCAAGGGATTCTGGGTAACAGAACCTGGTGAGAGCCAGTCAAGTCACCCCATCTTGGATTCCCCTCGGTGTCTAGTTTTAAAAAATGTATAGGTTTGCTAGGTTTCCCTAGGTGCTGGCAGAGCTAGGGTTCAAAAACTACAGGTAGGCACTTTCCCCAAAAATCGTCATTTTTCACTGTGAAAATGTGGTGTGTCCACGTTGCGTTTTGCGCCGTTTCCTGTCGCGGGCACTAGGCCTATCCACACAAGTGAGGTACCATTTTTCTCGGAAGACTTTGGGGAATGCGGGGTGGGTGGAAATTTGTGGATCCACGCAGATTCCAGAACTTTCCACCACAGAAATGTGAGGAAAATGTGTTTCTTTTGACAATTCTTTAGGTTTGCAAGGGATTCTGGGTAACAGAACCTGGTGAGAGCCAGTCAAGTCACCCCATCTTGGATTCCCCTCGGTGTCTAGTTTTCAAAAATGTATAGGTTTGCTAGGTTTCCCTTGGTGCCGGCAGAGCTAGGGTTAAAAAACTACAGCTAGGCACTTTGCCAAAATGGGTCATTTTTCACTGTGAAATTGTGGTGTGTCCACGTTGTGTTTTGCGCCGTTTCCTGCCGCGGGCACTAGGCCTACCCACACAAGTGAGGTACCATTTTTCTTAGAAGACTTTGGGAACGCGGGGTGGGTGGAAATTTGTGGATACACACAGATTCCAGAACTTTGCACCACAGAAATGTGAGGAAAATGTGTTTTTTTTGACAATTTTTTCGGTTTGCAAGGGATTCTGGGTAACGGAACCTGGTGAGAGCCAGTCAAGTCACCCCATCCTGGATTCCCCTGTGTGTCTAGTTTTCAGAAATGTATAGGTTTGCTAGGTTTCCCTAGGTGCCGGCAGAGCTAGGGTTCAAAAACTACAGCTAGGCACTTTGCCAAAAAAGGGTCATTTTTCACTGTGAAATTGTGGTGTGTCCACATTGCGTTTTGCGCTGTTTCCTGTCGCGGGCACTAGGCCTACCCACCCAAGTGAGGTACCATTTTTCTCAGAAGACTTTGGGAAACGCGGGGTGGGTGGAAATTTGTGGATCCACGCAGATTCCAGAACTTTCCACCACAGAAATGTGAGGAAAATTTGTTTTTTTTGACAATTTGTTAGGTTTGCAAGGGATTCTGGGTAACATAACCTGGTGAAAGCCAGTCAAGTCACCCCATCCTGGATTCCCCTGGGTGTCTAGTTTTCAAAAATGTATAGGTTTGCTAGGTTTCCCCAGGTGCCGGCAGAGCTAGGGTTAAAAAACTACAGCTAGGCACTTTGCCAAAAAAGGGTCATTTTTCATTGTGAAAATGTGGTGTGTTCACGTTGCGTTTTGAGACGTTTCCTGTCAAGGGTACTATGCCTACCCACACAAGTGAGGTTCCATTTTTTTCGGGAGACTTAGGGTAATTCAGATTTGTAAAGCAACTGTTATTACCTATTGACTTTCGATGCATTTCTGCCTTCCAAATGAAAGACAATGTGTAAAAAAGAAGTCATTTTGAAAAATGACCGATAATTCTCATGCTAGTATGAGTATTCCCAATTTCGGAAATGTGCAAATATCTACTGTTTCTAAACTCTATATTTTGTTCCCATTTCAGAAATACATAGGTGTCTTTCATACTGATTTTTCCATGTATACATTTTCCCAGAATAATTGCTATATACCCGGTACATAATAAAAAACCATTGCAAGTTGCTGCTCAGTTTTTGGCTCTGGGTTCGTCGGGTTCTTGGTGAACCTACAAGTCCTATATATCCCCACAACCAGTAAAGTCCAGCGGATGTAACGGTATATTGCTTTTAAAGAGATGTTATAATTAGAAGAAGTTACAGGTGAAAACGTTGACACAAAAGGCTGGTTTTTTCAACTAATTTTCAATTTTTCCTATATTTAACTGTTAGTTTCTATAAAGAAACCTTGAAGGATCTACACAAATGACCCCTTGCTGAATTCAGAATTTTGTCTACTTTTTTTAAATGTATAGCTTTCCAGGATCCATTATTGCTTTCATACCCATTTCTACCATTAACGGGAAGGAGGTTGAAAGCACAAAAAATAGCAAAAATAGGCTATGTCCCAGAAAAATGCCAAAACTGTGTAAAACATTTTGGTTTTATGACAAAAGTCTGTCATTCCCTAAAAGCTGGGAAAATGGTGATTTCAGCCCCACAAACCCTTTTTTGATACCATTTGCAGGGAAAAACCCAGACGCTTTCATTTGCAGCACTTTTTTCCCATTTTTCCCAAAAAACCCAAAATTTAGCTGTATTTTGGCTAATTTCTGGGTCCCCTCCAGGGGAATCCACAAACCCTGGGTACCTTTAGGATCCCCAGGATGTTGGAAGAAAAGGACGCAAATTTGGCGCGGATACCTTATGTGGGCAAAAAAAGGCTTAGCACAGGGGGGAAAAGGCCTAGCAGCGAAGGGGTTAAGACCAGGCTTTCCCTAATTTTGGCGCTGCCCCATTTTTATGCCACCCTTGTAAATATGGAGCAGCGTCAAAATCAATCGGTGTTGCGGCGGAACGCCCCCCGCTACACCCATTGCCCGCCCCTTTCACGCTAAGTATAACGTAAAAGGGTGCCTTATTCACAAGGCGGCATTAAGCCGCGTTAAGTGGCTTAATGCCGCCTTGTGAATGCGGCAAAGCCCCTATCACCCCAGGAATGTCGGGAAATAGTGCAGTTCCTGGGGGAATAGGGGCTTGTAAATATGCACCATAGAATATCGATGAGTTGTATGTCTTACACTCTGTACAATATGAGAAGTGGCCCATATCTGTTGAACATTCATGTGCAAAGCAGTGGTCAACAATACCTAAGATATATCAGATTAAAATAAAAATAAATCTGTATGATTTTGCCTGCATACATAATACACATAGTTAGTTATGTAGAAGTAACAAAAAATCAATTAATTGAATGGTGTTTTTACTCATTTCAGGTGACCAAGGATATAGATTGCAGGCATGGATTATGACCCCATATCAAAATCCCCAGACAGATGGGCAGACAAAATATAATTTGTCTCTGAGCAAAACTAGAAATGTTTTGGAGTGCACGTTAAGGGTTCTAAAGTCTTGTTTTAGATACCTTGACAAATCAGGAGGTAGTCTTCTGTACTCCCCTCCTATGGTTTGCAAGATAATTTTAGGCTGTGCAATATTGCACCACATCCGTCTGATGACAAATGAGACTATGAGTGTGGAATATCATCTGGACATGAAGAAAACTACGAATCTGAAACACACAATGGCAGGTCATGTGAGATGTAAGCAAATAGTTGCTAATTGTTTTCATAATATTTGTCAAAACATTTGTCACTCATCCATGATTTGTGAGTAGTAAAAATAAAACAATCTTCACACATCAAAATATCTTCATGTTTGTATCTTTTGATTTAAAAAATAATGTTGACCTAATCATTGTGACAGTCATTAAAAAGATGTGAAGGCATATCAGACAAAAATGTGACATACCAAATTATTTTGTACAGACAATATTTGGAAGTACTGAATTACTGACATCAGATCTACTATCAATAACTACTGAACTAAATGGTCCTATATATGAGCCAACATAAATATATTACCCTCAATGTATACTTTAAAAAATATATAATCGCATCACATCACCATGACTGTTCAGCTGTCAACGCTTTAACATACAAGTACCATTTGCAACATTTAACTTCACAATGCAAAATGACAGGAAGGAATTTAACTTTGTCATAGAGTGGCATGTGTCTATATAAGTCACCTTGTGGACTATCAAGCATATGAGACTCATAGAAAATCATGTCTCACTGAGATTGTGATATGCAACAATCAGCTGTGTACTATAATGATTGTCACAAAGATGCTAAATGAGAAGGCCTATCAACCAATGAATAATGTAGATGTGTATGGACCCATCTGTAAATATCCATGTTGAAGGTGATCATGTAATGCATCCCACACTCAGGTATGAAGTTAATGTATATGCAAATTCTACACTCATGGTAGAGTTCTTATCACATTTACTTAAAAAGCTAAAAGCACCAATACAGCTGTAACTTTCAAATGTAGTAATAATCAGTGAACTTCAAAAAAGTCAAATGTGTATGTTTATAAAGTTATACATACATCATTTTATGCATACAAACTGACTCACAATCAATGCAAATCATATACTGCTAATCACTAGGTCTGGGAACGATTATAATTCCGCTCGGGGAGTGGGCAGAATTCAGGTAACTCCGCGCTACACGTGTAACATGGAGTTCCTTCTAAATTCTGCCATCCGGCAAATGGCACAATTATAATCCAGTTAGCACGTGAGAGGCTTGAATAAATGCATGCTTGTGAGCAAGATTTGCCGGCCGCTTGTGAGCACGAGTGAGATTTGACGCCCGCTAGCGCAACATCCGGTTGCCATGGAACTTTCCGGTGCCATTTTCTACACTAGTGAGCATGAGCCGCTGTGGCTGCTTCTCGAGCAGATTCTCTAATCAAGAAACAGCTAAATCAACTTGAAAATACCTTTTTGATTGAACGTTCTACTTGAACGGACCATTCAGGGTGTTCTTTTTGTGCGAAAAGCATTTGTTTTATTAAACTTTTTTTCTCAACAGGAAGGAAGTGCCCCAGAGACTCCAACTTCCTCTGCTTGTCCAGAAAGCTCCTCCCAGTGCTTTGTCCATCTTCTGGTCACTTTTCATTTGGAT
Organism: Calotriton arnoldi; assembly: GCA_963921515.1. Classification (NCBI taxonomy): domain Eukaryota; kingdom Metazoa; phylum Chordata; class Amphibia; order Caudata; family Salamandridae; genus Calotriton; species Calotriton arnoldi. Next base: position 762,957 of record CAWUFW010007435.1, on the reverse strand, counting down.
TTCAAGGTGAAAGGATGACTCTCATTGACTGCAGTTCCTACTGCATATAGATACTTCTGGATACAAGGACTTTGTTTTTGTGACATTACAAATAAGTTCAAAAACATTTGTAGAAGCGTATTGTTTGTTTGATAGAGGGCATGCACTAGTATTTATTTGCACTTTTATTCAATTTTAAATATGATTGTGGTTGTGGTGGGTGGCCTGGAGTTGCAGTAGGGGCCTAGTAATTTTTGTATCCTTTTAAAAATATTTTGTAAGGAAAAAAGGTTACACAGTTCAGCACATTTTCTCCATGTTTGTTAAATTTGCAATATTAATTTATTTTACCATGTGACCTAGTCTGCCCACGTGCCATCCAGCCAGTACTAGTCATTGGGTATATGAAACAACTGTTTCTGTCGTATATGTTGTTTTAAAACATCATTCAGGCCAATTTTTTGTATTTCGTGTTTTTTCTGCAAAAAGTGTATTTTGGTGGGGTAATATTTGATGCCTTGGGAGGATGCGTGTTGTTGTAAAACTTTTATAGCTCATTAAATTTTAGTTTTTGACATTGCTTGATTATTGGTAGTGTTTTCTCCATTGTTTACTATGCCTCCTTTGTCGGGTCAATGTGTATGTGTTTGCCTTATGCCATCATTTTGTCTTTGTACTCCATGCCAATTTGGCTGGCAGCCATTTTGTGTAGTCAGTGTCCATAGGCCTGCATATGTTCTTTGATATCCATGCCTCCTTGCTTTTTGCTGTTTGTCCATGTGCCCATTTTGTGTAGCTAATCAGTGTGCTTTTGCCAAAGGCCTGCATGTGTTATTTCTTGTGTCCATGTCTCCTTGCTTGTTGCTGTTGTTTGACTATGTGGCCGGTGGCTATTTTGTGTGGCCAACCAGTGTGCTTTTGCCATAGGCATGCATGTGTTCTTTGCTGTCCATGCCTCCCTGCTGGTTCTTGTTTGACCATGTGGCCGGTGGCCATTTTGTGCCACCAGTCAGTGTGCTTTTACCATAGGCATGCAGTGCATGTGTTCTTTGTTGTCCATGCCTTCTTGCTTGACCATGTGGCTGGTGGCCATTTTGTATGGTCAGCCAGTGTGTTTTTGCCATAGGTCTGCATGTGTTCCTTGTTGTCCATGCCTCCTTGTTTTTTGGTGAATATGTGGCCAGTAAACAAATTAAATCATTTTTTCCCAGTTGTCAAAGCCATTTTCTAGGGACATTGAAGAGGGCTATGCCTTTTTGTTTTTTGTTCATTTGAAAAAGGAAAAATCCCTGATATCAGTTTAATGTGCATGAGGATCATTGTAGTATGTATGTGCAGTGTTTATATGTGCATTTTTCCATTTTCCCACTCACCTCTTTACCTCCCAATGGATTTCTCATAGTCCCAAATGTGACTCCAGCATTTACTTTTTTATATTATTCCATTTTTCCCTGGTGTGCACCCTCTGCCTGCCATACGTCTCTTAGGATATAGGCACACACCAGTATTCACCTTTTTAAGGATTATTCATTTTTTTCCCCAGCTGCCTGCACCCCCTGCATGCCATAAGCCTCTTAGGCCATAGGCGCCCACCAGCATTCACCATTTTAAGGATTATTCAATTTTTTCCCTCACCTGCCCATGCACCCCCTGCCTGCCATAGGTCTCTTAGGCCATAGGTGCAAACCAATATTCACCTTTTTAAGGATTATTCAATTTTTCCTGCACCCTCCTGCCTGCCACAGGTGTCTCACCTAAGAGGCACATAAAGCTAACTTTTAAATCAGTATGTTGTTGATATCCTCATTAAAATATTATGTTATTGTTTGGATTGGAATGGTCAATGGATATACAAATTGTTGTTAATTATTTGGGAATGTGATAAATGGACTCACTAAATTTTATTGCCTGCATGAGTAATTGAAACTGAAAAAATAAATGCCACTTTTCACTGAATGTTTTTCTTGTTTGTTTGCTTTTAGGTGCACAAAAGACATCACCGACAGCACTGCCAGACAGAAGGCCAACACCAAATGATGTCACATGACCACAACCAGTGAGTCCTCCTCTGCTTCTGCTTGTGCATCTAAGTGCCAACTGACAACGCTTGAAGATGGCCTCAAAGAAAGGTGCTGACAAGAAAGTGACCAGTGAGAAGGAGTAACAGAAGCAGATTGCCACCATTAGCTTGCCGCTGTCCTCCTTATTCAGGAGGCTTTGTGTGCCTGTGGCACCATCCTCTGGACAGCAAGCTGGGAGGAGCACTCCTGCACCCAAGGTCATGCCTCTCAGTGATCATGGCAGCGAGCAGTGAGTCTGAATTGGATTTGCCTTAGCTGCACAGTACCCAATTGTCACAGGAAACTTAGCAAAGTGGACAACAGGAGCTGCAGCCAGAAACAGTTCTACCTGAAGTAGGAGCAGAACAGGAGGTTGAGCTTCCTGCTGATCAAGATGTAGCTGAATCATTGGCTTCCAAACTCCAGCAAGGAAAAGAAAGGGTACTCCACCATCTTTTCCTAGTCCCCTTCTGATGATCTGGACATGGACTGGACCCCGGCCGAGTCTGAGACCCGCCATGAGAAGCAAGGGAAAAGGAAAGTTCCTGAAAGCCTTACAATTATGGAAAGGGACAGTGATGAAGACAAGCCAGTGATTGTCAGTATGGAAGCTGGCTCAGAGGACACCGGTATTGCACCTGGTCAGAGGTAAGTAGCACTGGTTCCACCACAGCCACCACTGCCAGCTTCCATATTTGGAAGGCCCCTGCTAAGACCTGCATCCACAACTACCTCAGTCAAAGTGCTCACTGCGGAGAGGCAATCGCTGACACACATCCCTATCCCCAGTACTTCTTCAGTATGCTCAATTTGCCAAGCTAATGTTCATCAGGGTAAGCCTGGTTCACACTATGGTACTGGAGGCCAAACGAGCCATTGGAAAAAACATCTCGCAAGCCGGTGGGAGGAGCAACTTAAAAACATTGCTTGTGTTGATGAGAGAGGAGAATCAGCTTTGATCACGTGATAGGAGTTGATGAGGAAGAAGTGGATGACAGCTTTACACCAAGCAGCCCTGTCCCCAGCAGTGTGCCAACATCACCTGCATCATCAACCTGCAAATGGCACAAGACTCAGATGCTGACACCACTGCATACAGTTATGATTCCACTAAGACGCACATTGAATCTACCACCTTCTGGTTCTCTCCGGAAGTCAGTGGCACCACAAAGAAAATAGTAAAATCTACTATTACCTACATGTTTAGGCAGGAAGGGGCCTATGAATATATGTTTGTGTAACAGGAAGGTTGGTAAAATGTTAGCACCGTACCTCCTTCCTTTTTATTTTGTCGAAGGAGTGGAGTATTTTAGAATTTGTGGCGGCCATGTGCCTGAAATGGAAGGTTCCCAGCTGGACCTATTTTGCCAGAGTTGCTGTTCCAGTGCTCCATCATGATGTGCTGCAATTGGTTGGACAAACCTTGCAGTGAAGTGCTTTTCACTCTATCCACCTGATGACAGATATGTGGACCAGTTGTCATGCAACTGATTACATGTGTATTACTGCACACTGGGTCTCTTTTGTGGGGGTTAGGCAACACTATTTGCAGGTCTCAGTGCTGAAGAAACTTTTAAAGGCATTCAGCGGCATGCAACAGTAGCGATGTTCACCATGGAGAAATCCCATACAGCTGCAAACATCTTGGAAGACTTTAACAGCAAGGTGTTTGAATGGCTGTGACCCAGAGGTCTCAGAACTGGATTTTTTTCATGGACAATGGCAGTAATATAGTCTCTGCCATGGCAGATGGTGAATATTTCAGGGTCCTGTATTTGGCGCATTGCACCTGATTGTGCACAACTTTCTCACAAAAGAAAACATAGACAGCAACATACTGGTCACCTGCAGAAGAATCTGCACTCTTTCAGTCATTCTTCTAAAGCCTGGAAGCAGTTGAGGATCAATCAGCATGCTAATAGAGTACTGGTTAAAGCCCTCATACAGGAGGTGCCAACATGTTGGAACTTGACCGACTATTACATGTTGCAATGTCTGTTTGAGCAGTATACACCATTCACTGACCATGTCCTTCAAAGAGGAGGGGATGCAACTGGGAAAAGCATGACCATGGAGGTAGACAAATGGGGGCTAGTCAAATGCCTGACACAAATGCTACTTCCTTTTAAAGTTTTCACATGGGAAATCAGAAAGGAGGACAGTACGATTGACCAAGCTATTCTGTTGTTGCATCTGCTACAGGGCAAGTAAAAAAGGTGTTGCAAAGTTTTGCCGGTGTGAACGAAGAAGCGTATGAGTTGGATGAGAGCTTGATCTTTCGCTTGGCCATTAATCCAAGGCTGCAAAGAGACATTGTGTCCTTCAAAAAGTACATCTGTGCCACAATACTTGATTCATTGTACAAAAATCTAAAAGCCACTTTCATTCCTCGTTTAGAAGGGGATGTTTCACTCCACATGACGTGGAGTGTTGGGCAAGCAAGAGACCTGGAAGAAGAACGGCTGGACGTTAGAGTCCCGGGCAGAAGTTCTGGTGTGTAGCTTTCAACCTCAGAGAGGGCAGTGCTGATGTCTCACAGCTGCCAACACCAGCAAAACCAGCAACAACACCAGCAACAACAACACCAGCAACAAAAGAATCAGTCCCAACCTCTGCAATGGCATGGTTTCAAGTGGCAGAGCTTAATTCAAGGGCAGAGGGGAAGGCAACAGGGGTCGAGCAAGTGGCAGCACCGACGTTCATTCAGAGGATGGTCTAATGTCATCTGGATGACCCAAAAGAGGTTTATGTGGGCCAAAACCAATTGGCCGATTGGTATGAGAAGATGTGCCAATGACCACAGCTCAGCAGGCTGGCAATAAAGTATCTGGCTTGTCCGACACCCAGTGTGTCTGCTGAGCATGAGTTCAGTGCAGATGGCACAGTTGTCACAGCCAGAAGAACCAGTCTCTCGCCTCAAAACATGGAGAGATTGACCATGATTAAAACATACCAACACTTCATACTACAAGATTACACTGTTCCTGAAACAGCACAGGAGGAGGATGAGGGCAACTGGTCAAACTCATGTGCGTTGGCTGACCAACTTCTGGGCGAACCCCCTGAGTTTGAGGATGAACTCTATTTCCCTGACTGAGTAGGCCACAAAGAGCTTCCACATTATCGAACTGCTTTGCCAAAACAAAATGGATGTATCTAGAAGAACATTATGTATTTGGTGTCTGAATTATGCAGCTCCCACCATTTAATCACATGTATGGCTGGATTGGAGTTGGACCGGTGGTCACAGAAGGAACCTCCCCATTCACTTAAAGGACATGAAGACAATGTCTGCCTCCATCACATCCCTATCCTTCTTTGTTAATTTCCTAGCTGTGCTCCCCTTCTAAAGAACATTAATTTACAAGACAGCCATTGTGTTGCTTCCATGGGAAAAAAAGGAGAAACAACAATAGAAAATTGTGTAGCACCATGCTTGGATTGGAATAGGTAACTATTGTACCAATGAGTGAGTCTGCTGCGGCTAGGTTCAAGAGGGTCATTTGATCAATATATACCAAGGTGGGTCAGGCCTTGGAGACACTTTGCGCTCTGAAGCCTGGGCTTTTTGAAGAAACAGCTGCATCAAAGTTTGAAGCCGTACATAATTCCCTCTTTATTAGTTTGAAGGTGGACTTCTTCAGAGAAGCCAGTAGCCAATGGCCAAGAAGTGGTGTACCATCCTGATTCAACAAAGAATGTAGTATGGCCAAGAGCGCTCTGATTACTGCTATTAAGTCCTGTAGGAGAGAAGATATTCAGGAAAAGAGAGCTGTTTACAAAACTGCCCTTGCAAAGGCAAAGAGGGATTGGCACAGCCAGAATTGGGAACTCCTCCTAGCAGCTGCAAGGTATAATAACCAAACCCTATTTTGGAATTTAATTGAAACAGGGAATAAGGAAGGAAGATTTAAATTGACACTAATGTTGCAGCAGAGGCATGGGTAGCCCACTTTACAAATTTATACCAACATAAACTTGATGCGGTCCCAGTTCCAGAATATCCAGTTAACCCCCCTGTATTTAGGGCCAGGGAGGGATAAAGATGACTTTTCCCTGATGAATTGTGCAGAGGTAGAAAAGGCCATTAGAAGGACAGCACCACGTAAAGCCCCTGGTATTGACAAGATGCTATTTTAAACGGGCCAGCATTCCCAAAACGTGGGCGGGGGCTGAGATTTTCCCCATTTATAAGAAAGGTTGCCCATTGGAACTTGCCAATTATAGGCCAATTAGCCTTTTAGACACCACGCATAAACATTTTAGTAGGGTGATATTAGGTAGGCTTTAGCACTGGCTTGAAGAGAGTAACATACTTTGTCCTCTCCAAGCGGGTTTCCGAGCCAATGCCTCCATTGTTGACCAGGTTTTTAGACTGCAGTTGATTTATTAGAAGGTCATAAGCTTTGAGGAAGGGAGGCTGTATGCAGTCTTCATTGACCTTAGATCTGCGTTTGACCTGGTCCCCAGAACTTGGTTGTGGATGCCTTACTGATTTGGGCATCCCAGGTTACCTGCGCAACATAATAGAGAGATTGCAGCTATGCGCAAATTAGATGTGGTAAGCTCAGTCAAGTCACTGAACCCATTCCCGTTATGTGTGGCGTTAGACAGGGTTGTGTTCTGGCACCCACCCTTTTTACTTTGTTTTTTTAAATGATACAAGCAGGCATGAGTGTTCCGGCTCTCATGTTTGCTGATGATACACGTTTACTCTCCAAGACAGCCATGGGGCTCCAGAAACTGCTTGATGGTTTTATCAGATTCCGTGAGATGAGCGGGCTGGAAATTAACATCAGCAAAACCAAATATATGGTTAATCACTGTCCCTCTACATGGTCTAACCCCACCTTGGATGGTGTTCTCTTAGAGCAGGTGCACCTAATTGACTACCTGGGGATTACACTAGATGAGAGGCTAGATTAGTCATCGCAAGCCACCAAAAGGAGACTAAAACTGGAGCAGCAAAGCAGGGGGTTGCTGAAGCTATACAAGGGGTCCCTTTGCAAATTTGTATCGCCCGTTGTTCAACTATACACGCAGTACTTGCGGGAGCCCTTTATGGGGCAGAAATTTGGGGTCACAAATATCAAAGACCCTTGACAATGGTAGAAAATAGATTTATAAGGCAGCTTTTGTGTCTACCAGTCAGCAATCCCCTACTCCCATTGAGGCTTGATTTGGGACTCAGGCTGATCATTGACAAGATAGAACTCTGCCCGCTTATTTTTTGGAGACGCATCTAGGTTAACCCAGAACTTTCGCTATATATCGAAATGGGTTGGAGGAGATTCTCAAATACTTTTATTTGCTGCCCCAACATGCAGCCCTTTAAAGAATGTTAATACAAGACAATACATAGAACATTAACAAGATCATAAGAAGACAGTGCACACTCCCATCTTCCTCTTAGGCTGCGATGACACAGGCGGATAACGTGGCATTCCGGTTGCTTCAAAACATTGTTATCTGAGGAAAAGGCAAATAAACACTGTATAGTGAAGGGGTATAAAAAAAGAGGGTCTATACCGAATAGATAATAGTAACGATGCACAATACATTAAAAGTAGAGAAATATAATATCAACATATGAAAATTAAACAATACCGAACCCAAGCCTCTCAGGGAGAGGAGGGTGGGATAATGTTAGCCTCCATTTGTCTTTAATGAAACAAAGGCTGCGTGCTGATTTAAAGGTGTGATACCTACACAGAACTGTGAGTAGGCCTTATACAACGGCTTTAAATATATATTTAAAGACATCCTTGAAAAGGAGATGGATATTAACGCTAACAACCCTCAAGAGCCTCCTAAGGAGCTTTGGGGTGATAGCTTGAAAAGGTTCATTGCAGAAGAACTAAAGTCTTCAGTTAAGGAAGCAGTGGATGCCGCTTTAACCAAAAGGAAGAGGGTATCCCCTGTCGAGGAGATTTCGTTTTCTCTCTCGGACGGAGACTCTCCCTCTACCTCAGGACCTCAAAAAGGGGGAAAGGTTTCCCAAAAAAGGAAACACTTGAAGGAGGCATTCAACCATGCGAATGATGTTGGTAGCCCTCACGCTACAATAGATGTTGGTGCTCATAGCAGCACAAGAGAGAAGTCCCAATACTTTGGGACAGAGAGAAGAGTTGCCCGTAGCGGCATGATAGAGAGATGTAACCTTTACGGTACAAATGATTTTGAGGATTCCTTGCATACCCATCGCGAATCCCTGGATTATGAGGATTTTGAGATGGATGAGTTTATTTTTGATCCTCAGGATACATTGGAAGATCTTGATGAAGATCTGGATCAGCCTTCCACCTCATCCTCTATTGGTAAGGACCCCCTCGGTGGGGAGATGTTTAACCCTACTGCTATTCGACACCCCCGCAGTTCCGAATGGTGGCCAATGGACCACGTCGGAAAATACCTATCACTGTGGGTGAAAAAGCCTTTGGATAGAGAAACTCGCAACCTTCTTCGTAACGAGTGCCCTCGTCCCTCCTCGGAGGACAAGGTTTGCAACACCCCAAACCTTGACCCCGAATTGATCACTTTCCTCTTCAAATCTGGAAGGGACCCCATAAAGGGGATCGAGAAATGTCTGAAGCAGTGCCAAGACAAACTGCTCGATGTACTTGGACCCTTGTCCTAGATCCTTGATATGACTGAAGAGGCAAGGGCCAATGATATCCCGGTCAACATCGACCTTCTAAGAGGATGCTCACAATGAGCAATTTGCTTTGTTGGTAACGCTAATGCCAACCTCTTTACTGAGCGGAGGAAAGCGGTTTTATTGAGAATGAACCCAAAGCTTGCCGACCTGTCCACTAAGAAGGACATGTGTGACACCAAGGGACTCCTATTTGGAGACAATTTTGTTAAATCCCTGGGCAAATATGTGTCCACCTTTAACGCTTTCAGCAAGGCTCAGTCAAGCATGACCAGAGTCTTTGGAGGTCGGCCTCTTTTTGGAAGGGCTGACAGGAGGGGACAGCCTGTCAGCCGCAGCTCCTACAGGTCCCAATTCTACCCCCAAGACGAAAGAGGCTCCTCTCGTTTCAATAGAGGCTACCGCTCCAACTCCAACTTCTACCCCCAGAGAGGGAGGAGTTCAAGATCCCGTGGCGGCAGACCTAGATCCTCCAATCTAACCTACCAAGGTAAGCCCGAAGTCTTCTTTCCCTTCAAGGGTGGCAGGAAGACTAAAACACTTTGCACACAATTGTTTAAGAATTACACAAGACCCCTGGGTTCTAGAAACTATTGTGGGGTTCAAGATAGATTTTTGGGAACAACCTTTCCAAAGAAAGATTCCAAGGGAGATGATTCTAGATATGGAGAATTCCAAGCTAATAGAATTGGAGATTTCCCAAATGTTAGACCAGGGAGCCATTATAAAGATCCCTTTATCAGAGATTTCAAAGGGTTTTATAAGTACTATCTTTCTAGTGAAAAAGAAGGACAAGGGTTGGCGTCCCGTCATAAACCTAAAATATCTAAACAAGTTTCTAACTTACAGACATTTCAAGATGGAGGGTATCCATCTTTTGAGAGACACTTTGCAAGCCAAGGATTGGCTGGTAAAATTGGATCTCAAAGTTGCCTATTTTACGATACCCATGGACGAGGACTGTCAAAAGTACCTTTGTTTTACTTGGAAAGGAACCCTTTATCAGTTCCAGTGTCTCCCCTTCAGCCTGTCCTCAGCACCTTGGTGTTTCACCAAAGTTCTTCGGCCAGTAGTGAGTTACCTCAGGGAGAGAGGGGTTCGTCTAATTATTTACCTAGACGATATTCTCATTATGTCTCAAGACAAGCTGGAAATAGAGAAACACTTACAAATGACTGTAGACCTTCTTCAGAATCTGGGATTCATCATAAATATAGACAAATCTATCATGGTCCCGACACAGGAGCTGGAATTCCTCAGTTTCCAGGTAAATACTGTTCTCTCCAATCTAATTCTGCCTCACAAGAAGGTTACCAAGATAAAGAAACATGTCTCCCTTATCTTATCGAAAGAATCAATTCATCTGAAAGACCTAGCCAGGGTTCTAGGTCTCCTGTCATCCTCTATCAAGGCTATTTCTCCCGGCCCTCTTCATTACAGGGGACTTCAAAGATTAAAAGCTTTAGGCCTGAGAAAAGGTTTGTGGTACGAAGATTCAGTTCCCCTCTTGGAAGACGCTCAAGAGGATCTTCACTGGTGGTTAAAAAACCTTCAAGCATGGAACGGGAAAGCTATTTTCGGAAATGTCCCAGATTTTACTCTAGAATCAGATGCGAGCAACCGCGGTTGGGGTGCTCGCCTAAAAAATTTAGACCGGGGGAAGGTGGTCCTTAGAGGAACAATCCCTACACATAAACTCTCTGGAGATTTTGGCAGCTCTGAATGCGCTTATGAGCTTCAAAGAGTATCTAAAGAACTCCAATACCTTGATCCGCCTGGAAAATTTCTCTGCTGTCTCATATATAAATCGCCTGGGGGGCTCGAAATCCAAGAAACTTTCAGATATTGCCAAACAGATCTGGTATTTTTGTTGGGATCAAAAGATTATGCTCAGGGCGGAAATCATTCCGGGAATTCAGAATCTGAGGCAGACTGGAATTCCCGCTTCCTTCACGACTCCAGCGATTGGAAGTTGAATCCGGGGGCCTTTTCTCCGATTCAGGAGTTATGGGGACCAGTTCAAATAGACCTGTTCGCCAGCAGACTAACTCACCAAGTTCAGAAATACTTAAGCTGGAGACCGGATCCCAATGCATCAGGAGTAGATGCCTTTCTCCAATCTTGGGAGGGGATCAAGGGTTACGCCTTTCCTCCCTTCTCAATGATTCAGAGACTGTTGTGGAAAGTGAGACTGGAGTCATGCTCCATCATTCTTGTAACCCCCTTTTGGAAATCCCAGGTTTGGTTTCCCGGGGTAATGGAACTAGCGGTGAATTTCCCGCGGCTAATCCCATCATCCTTAGGTCTACTCCAGGGTCCGGACGGAGAGGAACATCCTTTGGTTTTAGAAGGGAGGTTGAACCTTCTTGTTTGGAGGATTTCAGGGGTTCTGGCAGATATTCTGACCTTTCAGGAGAGGCTAAGAGCCTTTTGGAAGATTCATGGGCACCAGGAACCAGGAAAAGGTACAGGGGTGTTTGGGGAAAGTGGTCTTGTTGGTGCATGGAAAGGGATCTGGATCCCGTACAAAGTTCTCTACAACATGTAGCCAATTATCTAGCCCATCTCTTTGAGTCAGGTCTCTCCTATAGGACTATCAACTGCTACAGATCGGCAATTTCCTCGGGTCATGCCTTGATTAATAATCTTGCTATTGATAGTAACCCTTTAATCAAAAGGGTTATGAAATGTGTTAGACTAAGAAGACCCCCTAAGGCTCGTTACGAATCCCTTTGGGATGTTAACCTAATTTTTAACCTCTTCCTTTCTTGGCCTGATAACAATTTACTCTCCCTTAAACGAATCTCCATGAAATTGGCGACTCTTTTGTGTCTGATTTCTTTCAGAAGGGTCTCAGATATTAAAGCTTTAGAACTTTCTAATAGATTCTACTCCTCCGAAGGTGTTCACTTCGATATTTGGAAAAGAACTAAAACAATGTCGGAATCTATTTTCTATCCCCTTTTTCATGAGTGTGAAAAATTGTGTGTTGTAAATTGTATGAAGTGTTATGAGAATAAAATTTCAACATTTAGACCTGTTGGCACTGATCAACTTCTCCTGTCATATGCTAGTCCTTTTAGACCTGTTTCTTCACCCACTCTAGCCAGATGGGTCCGCCTGATTATGCATGAAGCTGGCGTGGATCTCTCTAGATTTGGAGCTCACTCTTCTAGGGGTGCAATGGCGAGTAAGGTATTTTGAGCAGGGGGATCCCTGCCCGAAATACTTAAAGCCACTGATTGGTCAAATACAAGTACCTTCTCAAAGTTCTATTTGAGACCAATAGAGCATGTTAGCAGTGTAGCTCTACATGGCTTTAAACATGCATAATGGTAGCCTCCGGTCTTGTAATGAAATGACGATTCTCCAATTATTATGCAGAGAGAATCTTGATTTCATTAAAGACATACGGAGTCTAACATTATCCCACCTTCCTCTCCCTGAGAGGCTTGGGTTTGGTACTGTTTAATTTTTAATATGTTATATTGTATTTCTTACATTTAATGTATTGTGCATTGTTTTTATTATCTGTTCGATATAGACACTTTTTTATACCTCTTCACTATACAGTGTTTTTTTGTTTTTCCTCAGATAACAATGTTTAGGAGCAACTGGAATGCCACGTTGTCCACCTGTGTCATCGCAGCCTAAGAGGAAGATGGGAGTGTGCACTGGCTTCTTGTGATGTTGTTAATGTTCTATATATTGTGATGTATTAACATTCTTTAAAGGGCTGCATGTTGGGGCAGCAAATAAAAGTATTTGCATAATGTTAGCCTCCGTATGTCTTTAATGAAATCAAGATTCTCTCTGCATAATAATTGGAGAATCGTCATTCTCAGCCATCCCAATGCAATCAAACTTTCCTGAATCAAATTTGTCAAAGACTCCCTCAAGGAGAATGGCTTTCCCAATCCCTGGAACGATCCAGCGGGCAGTTGCCCAATAATTACTACGAATTAGCTGAAACATCAATTTAAAAATTACAAATGCAGCAACCTTCTAATGAATGAAAAAGGCACTTTATCTACCTAATTTTTAGTGATGAAAGAGAATTACCATCTGGAAACTTTCCTTGATGAGAAAGAGCTGAATTTAGTAATAAAACGTTTTGTCTAGTTTGAAATGGAAATCTCACCCTCAATAGTTTTAAGTCAAAATGGTTAGGAACATTGAATAGTATAGACGAGGAGTGTCAAATGTGTGGCTATAAGAGGTAGGATCTACCCCATCTGCTATTCTTCTGTCCAGCCTTCAAAGGACCACGCATAAGATGAGGAAGCCTATAGGATCCTTCAAGCCGACATGACCACACACCTGGTATTTGCGTTGTCCAAGTTTCTGTTTCATGTGTGGTTGATAAGAAACAGAAAAAAATTAGTTTTGAACTAAATAGGCACTTTTATAGGATTGTACTAACTAAGAATTCAATATTTACCCTATACTACTTTTTAACCTTGGACCTATTCTTTTATGTACTTGCGGGGCCCATGAATGAATCTTATTTACATTTTTATGACTTGGTGGTTTGTTTTATCGTTTTTAACCTGTTGATGTTGATTTTAACTTTCTGTGGCTCTTGTATTTTTATTGTGCATCTCTTTTATGGTATATTGCCGAAATAAACAGTATTGGATTGGGTTGGATATTATTGAGTGAGAGTGAGTGGTGATGATTGATTGTGGTGGCAGACGGCGAGGGTGTTTTTCAACTGAAACTTGATTTCGATCATTAGCACTGTTTGGGGGCTGATGGGTGATTCTGTCTGAAGGCGATTGTTGTCCCTTTCCTTCAAACTTAGCTAGATTTACTTGCATGGACCTCTCTTTGCTGTACTTTTTTTCCAGGATATTCAGAGACCAGTGAGTTTATTTAACAAATATAATCTGCACAAAAAATCCTCAAATTATTTTGCTCTTCATGTTCCTCTACAGCAGTGCACTACATGTCTATCTCTGTTAATCTCATTTGGGTGAGGAGGACTATGGGACTCGGGAGTCGGACCGAATTGGAACACGGAGCCAGACAGACTCAGGGCGGGACTACCTCAACAGCAAGATGGAGGAAATTATCTACTTCATGTTCAAAGGGAAAGCAACATGACCCAAAGAGGCCCACACAGCCCTGTTGAGAGGTGTGTTGATTTAAGAAATGCTGAGTAGTGTGCTGGTTCAATTGCCAAACTCCTCTAATGAACTGATTGTGGTTGGGGGGGGTTTATGACTGGAGATAGATATGTCATATTACATAATGAACGCACTCGGCTAAATGTTATGACGGTTGTGAGATTGATCAGCCAGGTATGTGCAGCTACTTGTCTGGGATTGGTTGTAAAATTGCTCTCACTTCTCAGTTAATCGCACATGAGTCACCATGATTGCATCAGCCTATGTTCTTGCTGTGCCTCTTGCTCCATCATGAAGCTTACCTTCTGTTCTTCTCCTTGTTTCTACAATATTGTTAATGTTTTGCAATCCACAAGCCTTCTCTTCTTCTGCACGAAACAACTTGGCGAAAGCTCCACAGCACTCGTGATTACCTTAACGGACCAGTTAAGCCAGGTACCAAGACGGACACTCGGAGAAGAATGCAGATGCATCACCCTATTTGGCAATTTAATATAGAATCATTTTTCTTTTAACAATCATAATGTTTAGAACTGTGTGGGTGTCTGATAAATTAGATATATAATAAAAACGTGGATCTCTCTGGGCTGAAGGACAGTTTGCAATGCATTTAATTGAACTGTGCCCTGTTGAGAGGTGCGTTGATTTGAGAAATGCTGAGTAGTGTGCTGGTTCAATTGCCAAACTCCTCTAATGAACTGATTGTGGTTGGGGGGGGTTATGACTGGAGATAGATATGTCATATCACATAATGAACGCACTCCGCTAAATGTTATGACAGTTGTGAGATTGATCAGCCAGGTATGTGCAGCTACTTGATGGGATTGGTTGTAAAATTGCTCTCACTTCTCAGTTAATCGCATATGAGTCATCATGATTGCAGCAGCCTATGTTCTTGCTGTGCCTCTTGCTCCATCATGAAGCTTACCTTCTGTTCTTCTCCTTGACTCTACAATATTGTTAATATTTTGCAATCCACAGGCCTTCTCTTCTTCTGCACGAAACAACTTGGCGAAAGCTCCACAGCACTCGTGCTTACCTTAACGGACCGGTTCAGCCAGGTACCAAGACGGACACTCGGAGAAGAATGCAGATGCACCACCCTATTTGGCAATTAAATATAGTATAATTTTTCTTTTAACAATCATAATGTTTAGAACTATGTGGGTGTCTGATAAATTAGATATATAATGAAAACTTGGATCTCTATGGGCTGAAGGACAGTTTGCAATGCATTTAATTGAACTGTGTCCTTTGTTTCCTTCCACAACAGATTAAATGATGTGCTGCTCATTGACCTGATCAATATTGTTGCTGTGTAGTGTTCGTCTTTGTCACATCTTTCCCCAACTCCCCGTTCCCATCCATTCATCAAACCCCTAAACCTCTTTCCCCAGACTGTGTTATTTATTGAGGCGTGACTTAATTAACACCATAATTGGATCACACACTTGGTGGGGTGGATGTGGTGAAAGCGACACCAACTCACTGTGGAATCTTCCTGCCAGAAAAATACAATAGCCCACACCAGCCCCACTTACCCATCCAGGCATGAAAAGGATAACATAATAACTCATCATCATAGTGCAGCAGAGTCAGAGCAATGTCCGACTCTGTTCTGGTGTCCCACAATAGTGTGCACTAATTCTAGAGTTTTTGTAATGGCGGTCTGGTCTCAGTCTTTCATAAACCACTAACTCTGTGATTTCTTTCAGTCTAGTTGCGAGTGATGAATAATCTTTCTGATGAATCTGACAGTTGGAGTTCACCTCATTAGAATTGGGGTGAGTGGGACCTCGCTTTGAGATGTTCCCTGGTAGAAGAAGAGGTCACTAATACCAACACCATTAATTAGAAGTCCCTTTTGGGATAGGAAAATCTGCAATAAGGTTTGGGGAGATTCTCGGGAGGTACCACTGCGTAATCAATTCAGGTAAGAAACAACCAGAAGAACTA
This sequence comes from Calotriton arnoldi, assembly GCA_963921515.1. NCBI lineage: Eukaryota > Metazoa > Chordata > Amphibia > Caudata > Salamandridae > Calotriton > Calotriton arnoldi. Next base: position 747,178 of record CAWUFW010007435.1, on the reverse strand, counting down.
GTTAACTTAGTAGTTAAGTTGTTCTTTGGCAGGAGAAATAAATTACATTTTTGTGTATGTTGGCAGACCCTTACTTTGCAAATCATTACAGGCTGTAGGACAAGGGCAGTTACTACACTAATTAGTACTATACTATTCAGTATAATTGATTCGTAGCTGAATGCTGCAATGTCTCTTCAAGTGAAACAGATTTAAATTTACCAGTTTTCTGTTCCCAGACAGTGCCACTCCAGTGCGGATTATAACTGAACTACATTAAGAGGTAAGTAGGCTGGCGAGGACGCTGCAACTGGCGACGAGATAGGGAATAAGTAATCCGAAGATTGACAGTGCTCTCCCAGAGAGTTTGCCGTGGTCCACGGAAACTGCTTGTACATGTGACGTGTGTCGCAGTCAAAGTGAGGTATCGAAACTTAACGCATGTGGAGTCAAAGCTGCCATAAATAAGGTAAAAATTACAAAAGCATTGCAAAGAAATCTTTGTATTGATGACCGAGCTCCTACTGGTCAGTTCATAAGTAAAGGTACAGTGCTACTTCGCAACATACAGTCAAATGTAATCCAGAGCATGAATGCTAAAGGCAGATATAAGCAGGTTTTCAAAGAGCAGTTATTAATAATCACATAGTGCAAGATAACGTTGTAATTAGAAAGTGTGAAGACAACGAACGTGCAAAGAAGCGCCTAAAAACAAAACAGTTATGTACTCACCAGAACCTGAGTAAAGTAAGCCGGTACAACCTCAACGCCAGGTGTCACAACCCAGGCATCACAAGGGTTGTGGTTACTAAGCTGGTGTCAACCTGAAACAACCGCAGATATCTTTGGAGCTGTGAAAGGTTGAGAGAATGGAGGCAAAGACTGAGGCTGTCACTTCAAAAGTCATCAAAGATGATCCAGAAGAATCACATCTCAAGGCCTTAGAGATGGCTCACACAAACAGATTCAAGTTGAACAGCCGAGGGAGCCAGAGAGAGCTCCACCCTCAATGTCTGCCACTCCCAGAAATAGCTACAATGCGGCTGCTTTCCTGAAACCACCACCACCATTCAGTACCCCCAAAAGGCAAAATATTGGCAATAGATGGACTGCTTGTATATAGACATTTGATGATTTCATCAAAGCACTTGAAGAGAGTGATAACAAAAAGATTATCAAGAATCTCAAAAATCTTGCTGGTGAGAGTGTAAAAGAAGTCATAAAGTGAGTGCTGCGAACTAATGAAGAAGTCACATATCATTAGATTAAAGAAGTGATGAATCTCAAGTTTAATCCAAAGCCAAATGTTGATTATGAAAGATACATCTTCAACTAGGAACAACAGAAACCTGGTGAAACCAAATATGAATTTGTGGAGATACTCAAAACACTCATCAGACATTGTAAGTTCAATGGATTTAATGACGAAGAAGCTATGGGTCTGAGAGTTATTGATGGATGTTTGTCAGATTCATTCAGACAACAAATGCTGACAGAAACTCTTAGGGGCATATTATCTAGTAATGGCGATACTGATCGCCAGCGCAAGCTATCAGCATTTTACGTATCGCTTCCTTTCCTGGATACTTTTCGCATTTTTTTCGACTTATTATTAACAGTTTGGAAAGATGCGAAGGTGTCCGGGAAAGGAAGCGAAAACTCCTGCTAACACGCGATATTGATTCATGCGATAGCATGGGATCAGCGTGTTCGCGGTGCGTTAGTATTTCAGCTAACACCCTTCATGAACTGATTGAAGAGGGAACAACTGATCGGGAGCGGGAGGAAGGGGCAATAGAAGGGGAAAGGGAAAATGAATACAATGGAGCACAAAGTAGTGTTGGTGGTTACCTGGCTACGTTCGTTCTGCAATAAAACAAAGGACTGAGAGGCAATGAATGAACATAAAACAATAATTACAAATAATGATAATAATAATTGCAAAGCCCATTACACAGGGATATTTGGAGATGGGTATTTGGAGTCAACTGAAGAAAAGTCTTGTTCACTTTCTCCCATGTATATGTTACCTTTGCAAAAGGGTGAACTTTTCTTATGTGCATCCATGTTACACTCTGTTTAGTCAGGATTTTATCAGGTGTTAAAAACCTGCGATCTTCGGAGATTAGCGCGAGTTTTTTTATCGCGGGACAACTTTGCTAATACAGCGTAGTTGTGTTAGCGACTTTTAGCGTGTAATTTATGTTAGGAACGCCTACCTTGCATGTCATTAGCGATAATTATCGCTGACATGCAAGGCGATAGGAAAAGCAACAGCTAACTCCTGAAATCTTGAGCTAACGCATGTTAGCGCAGGCTTGCTAATAGGGCGATAAAAATATCGCCGCTTTTTCGGCAAAAAGTACTGCAAAAGCGGCGATATTGCCCTTGATAATATGCCCCTTAGTCTGGAGCAAGTGTTAATGGCTGCCAGAGCTGAAGAGTGTGCCGATAGACAAGCTGCCAACATGGAGGCCGGAGGTGCCCAGAATGAATCAGTCATGAGTGTGAAGAGTAAGCTGACGGCAAAGACTGAAGGACACAAGGGGATGTCTACCTGTAAAAAGAAGTTGGGTTTTAGATGTGGATTTTCATTTCCACAAAAAGGTAAATGTCCCGCTCTCTGACAGATTTGTAAAGGTTGTGGGAAGGAGAACCATTTTGTGAAACTTTGCAAAGCCAACAGAAATGCAAGTGCATCATGGCGTGAAAACAAAATGGCTACTTAAATGTTGCAGAAGCAAAGTTTGACCCACACCTACAAATCCAAGCACCGACATCAGCTAAGACAAATCAACACAGAATGACATCAATCGTCATCTAAATCATCGTCAAACAGTTCTTCTGTATCGAAGTAAGAGTGAGAAAAATGATTGTGCCATGCTGATGTTTACCTCAGAAAAGCATGTGCATGTTGGGTTGGTCGCTTGTGCAGAAAAACGTCAGTCAAAGAAAGATCAACATGCCAAAGGCCCAAAGTCATCCAAGCATCATCTTAAAATTACACTGAAAGTAAATGCTTGTTCAATACCTTTCATTATTGACAGTGATGCATCGATAAACATTATGCCTGAGGAGAAATACAATTAATTATCTCCATTACAACAACTTACGCCATCGAAAACCAAAGTATATACATGGGCTGCATAGACGACCTTAAAAAGTCAAGGTTCATTTGTAGAAACAATGAAACACAAGAAACGAAGGTAATGGCACCCATCCATGTGCACCACAGCGTCCAATGCCTGTCTACTCAGTTTCAGCACAGCTGCTGTTAGGGGACTGATTTCTATGAATTTCAAAATGAATGCTCACCATAAAATAGTAAGTCAGTTCCCTTTGTTATTTCATGGTTTTGGAAAACCTAAGACTATGAAAGTGAAGTTGCATAATAATTAGGACGTCCATCCTGTTGCTCAAAGACAAAGATGAATTGCTTTTCATGTGCAAGAAGCTGTTGAGAAAGAACTTGTATCATTACTTAAGCATGATGTTATTGAGCGTTCCACTTATCCAACGCCATTGGTATCTCCCATAGTAGTAGTGCCCAAAAAGGTCCTTGAAGGAGCTGTACCATTATGCGTTGACGCGCGTCAAGCTGACCAGGCAATTGAATGAGAACGACATCCAGGTCCACACATTGCTGACATGATAATGCAATTAAATAGTCCATGGCTCTTCTCTCGTATTGATTTAAATAAACGTTATCATCAGTTGGAACTTAAAGAAGATTGTAGGTACATTAAAACCTTTTCTACACATGTTGGTCTGTTTCAATGCAAAAGACCAACTTTTGGTATGTCTTCCGCTACAGAACTGTTTAAAGACGTCATTTGATGTGTCATACAGCCTGTCGCAAATGTGTTCAATTACAGTGATGATATTTTGTTTTTTGGACCTACACAAAAGAACACAATAAAGCTCCTACACAAGTATGTTGTTTACTTGCCGAAACAGGTTTGACTTTGAATGCAGACAAGTGTGAGTTCCATAAAACAAAGATAAAATTATTTGGCCATATCTTTTCTGATGGGGGTATGACACCAGATGCTGCTAAATTACAAGAGCTGTCAAATGCTGATCTTCGCAAGATATTTCCATGGTGATTCAATTCTTGGCATGGCCAGTTACTATTCCAGGTGCAGACACGACTTTGCCTTTGTAAGTGCTCCGTTGAGAGACTTTACGAGAAATAATATTTCCTTCCATTGGTCACATGAATGTGAGAAAAGTTTCAAGAAAATTAAACATGCCCTTAAGAATGCTACTGAAATGCCATATTTCAATCCAAAGCTTAATACAGAGGTTGTAGTTGACGCCAGCCCAGTTGGGGTAGGCGCTATCCTTGCACAGCACAGTGGACACCTGAATCCTCGAAGGCATATTGTGGCATATACAAGTAGAACTTTGTCCCACACAGAAGGTGCTTACTCACACCCTGAGAAAGAAAGCTTAGCTGCGGGATGGGCTTGTGAACATTTCCATGTATTCCTGTACGGAAAACCTTTTACGATGGTAACTGATCATCAAGCTTTACTGACTATATTTGGAAATCCAAAGGCCAAAATGCCTCCTCGCACTGAACGATGGGGACTACCATTACAAGAATATGATTGTGCCATTGAACCTCATCTAGGGAAGGATCAAAACCCTGCTTACTCCAGAGTGCCTACACAAGGTCACGGTACTCCATCAAAGACGGCTGAGGCCTATATCAACTTCTTTGTGATATCCAACACACCAGCTGAAAGATATAATTGAACATCAGTCATAGAACCAACACACTTGACCACTTACCAGTGATGGTGAATATCAAAAGTACAAAAATGTTAAGGATGAACTGTCCATAACTCAGGAAGGAGCTATATTACAAGGATTGAGAATCCTGATTCTGGAGACTCTAAGAGAGAAAATAATTGAGGTAGCCCTTGACGGACAACATGGAATTGTTGCCACAAAACGGGCTCTCAGAGACAGTTTGATTTCCTTACCTTGATGACAGGGTTGAAAAGGAATTAAAGGCCTGTCATTTCTGCAATTGCCTTTCTACAAAAACTATTCACCACACCAACATGTCAGAACTCCTGAAGCATGCATGGGAGGGATTAGCCATTGACTTTTTCGGTCCACTTGACAATGGACATCATCTATTGGTGATTATGGATGAATACTCATGATTTCCCCTATTTGAAGATCTTTTACCTACAACTCAAAAATGAGTCATTGAATGATTAGATGGCATCTTTGCGACATGGGGTGTTTAAACCATAGTGGCCCGCCTTTCAATAGTTGAGAGTTCATCGATTTCTTGGAGCATTTGAAAATAAAGCATCAAAAGAGCACACCTCTGTGGCCACAAGCCAACTGACTTGTTGAGCGTTTTATGAGTACACTGAAGAAAGCAGTGCAGCATACCACTCTTGAGAAGATCAATTTAAAAACTGTATTGAATACTATCTTGAGAGCTTATCATTCAACACCCCACTCAACCACAGATGAAAGTCCTGCAACTTGATGTTCGGGAGAGCATTGAATACTAAGTTACCACAATGGACCAATTGGAGAAAGAAAGATGAGACAACAACTAATGAGAAGGACTTGGTTAACAAATAAAAGATGAAAGTGTATGCTCACAAAAGGTGACATGCAAAGAGCATTGTCTTTAAGAGAGGAGATCCAGTGGTCGTACGACAAATGTAGAAAAGAAAATCTGGTACTCCTTTTCATGCAGTACCTTTCCAAGTGGTGTCTACTAGGGGACTCATGGTGACTGCCCACTGCCCTGGGAAGTCTATTACCTAAGACTTTTCTCATTTCAGGCACTTGAACAATCATTCATCAGATCTAATAGTTTAAAGAGAGAATGGGTTTGAAATATCAGAAATTGCTGTTTCTTCTACTTCGTTGACGCAGATCCTAGGCGTCGGTGACAACACCTCCCAGTTTCCCAGAACAATATCAGGTCGAACAATAAAACTGCCAAGAAGATTGAATGAAGAGATTTGAATGTATTTATCTATCTATATAAATAGTCTGTAAAAAATTTACTTTTTTATTTAACAGAGGGGGAGATGTAGTGTCTTCTGAATTAGCAATGATGGAACCCTTTTGGCTCCTGATGGACTTCGCGGAATTGTGATGTAAGTGTTAGAGTTGAATGCACTGAAGACTAGTTTACAATGTTGGGTTCACGATTACTTGCAGAAGAATAGCGACGCATATTACTAAGCACCGTGTGTGGCGTAGTCCTTTGCGGGAACCCAGGCTGGGGAGGACGCTACACTAACAACGTTTGGTTGTCATTGATTTTGACTGACTTCTTTATTTTCATTGTATTGTTTGGGGAGCCTGGCCCTGCAAGTCACAATACATTGCTTTAGTTCTTTATTTTAACTTTAAATATTGCTGCCCAGAGCACTAGTACGGTGTTACTTTGTAAGTTTTGGTTCTTTATTTTATCACTTTTTTGCATTACATTTATTTTCCATTTGCTGCTCTCGCAGCTACAGAGGAGCCTGGGCTCTGTTTTCTTCTTTATTTATGTGGGGGTTTTTGTGCACCTTGGTTGCCTAGCCCTGCCCACTGACGCATCTTACTTTCCCTACAGGTACTTATTCTTGATGTCAGTGCGGATACACCACTCATGCACCAACGGTGTGCCAAAGGCAAGGCAGCCTGTGCCCATTCGTGCACCGGCATGGCCAGGACCTTGTAAAATGTACTTGTTGGACTTGGACCTTTTTGCAGGGTCATCCCCAAACCTCTTGCCTTCACCCTCCGCTTTCTGAACCCATTTTGTCTTTTAGGACTCTGCGTATTTTACCACTGCTAACCAGCGCTAAAGTGCTTGTGCCCACTCCTTAAAACATGGTAGAATAGGCTTACTTCCAATTGGCCTATTTAATTTACTTGTAAGTCCCTATTAAAGAGGTACCACATGTGCTCAGGGTCTCTAATGTAAATACCACTACTGGGTCTGTAGCATCTATTGTGCCACCCACTTAAATAGACCTTGCAATCTGTCTCAGGCCTGCCAACCCAGCCTATGTATGCAGTTTGTAAACTGCCATGTGGATCTGGCAGAATAACCTTTTGCTAGGCCCAAACCTTCCTTTTTATTACATATAATTCACCCCTAGGGCAGGCCCTACATAGCACAGAAGGCAGGGTTCTGTCAAAAATCTAACTTGGATTTTCAGCAGGAGTGAAATAGAGGTTACAACGTAAGATTCCTACTTCCCTACCGAACGGGAAGGCCCAACAATGTCAAAGCTAAACCCGACTGAAGAGGAAAATGGGAAGGGAGGGAAAAAAACTAGATGATGTTCACAGATGACTGCACTGCAGGAGATGCATCTGTCTAAGGCCTGTCTATGTGTCTCTCCCTATGGACAAAGATAAGAAACATTTAAGCAAGCTGATACATATAAATACACTCTTTAACCTTCTATCTAAATGCGTTTGGATGATATTTCTATAGATACCTGTTAATTCCCCTTCTCCCATGTAATGTAGTGCAGGAGGCAAAATGGCACCACCAGCATATCTATAGATAAAAAAGGAATAATTACCAACTATGATTAGGTACATTGAGTAGTGGTTACTGACACATATAGGTATATATCATGGAGGCCTATCTACAGTGCGTCTAACTTCCGTCCAATCAGTCTTCTTATAGGATGGTAGCATTCTACAATATGAAGCTAGAGAACAAAAACAACACATGCAAAGTAGAATGTATATACATCATGCGTAAAACATATAAGCAATCTGTCCTTAGGCTCTTAGTAAGGCCTCCAATGTACAAGCAACATGAGATTAAACAATTAATCTATTGTAGGGCTAAATGCGCCAAAAGTGCATTCTAAACAATGTTAGCATGAGTCTTATTATGTCCCCACTGAACAAACAGACCATGGAGCACTTCGAAACACACAGAAGAGCTGCAGCAGTGATACAAAATTCAGATGAGCACTTAAAGTCCTTAACGTAAACATAAGCATGCAAGGCGCATAACCCAACAATGGCTTGAGTCCAGCTTAAAGTTTCTTCTTTTGTTTGTGGTATTGCATGCTGCCAATGAGGATATCTCCACCAGGACCAAGAAGAGAAGTGGGGAAGCTGGACCAGGGATGCGAAGACAGAGGAATCCAGAAGATGCCCAACACGACAAACAACACCCCCGGAGGACAAGAAGACACGAGGAATCAGATGAGTGAGTGACACAATGCCAGGAAGCTGCGAGCTGAAAAGACTAGAGCGGCAAGCAGATTCCTGTGGGGGAGGACACATCTTATGGACTGCGTGCTCTGCCCGTGCCACATGTGAAAGCCCAGGCTGAGTGTGAGCAGGCCTGACAGGTGCAGTGTTTTTACAAAGGTGTGTGTACTTTTAAGTTTTGCATGTTCTGGTAGTGAAAATCTCTTAAATTTGTTTTTCACTGCTGCAAGGCCTACCTCTCCCATAAGATAACATTGGGTTACCTTATTACATATTGATAACTTCCAGTTGGGAACAGGTAGACATGTTGAGTTTGGTGTGCAAAGAATTGTAATTAAAAGCCCTTTGTAATGGCAAAGTCAGATTTTTAGTCATAATTCTGAAAATGCCACTTTTAGAAAGTTGGCATTTTCTTGTCCTAACCATTTAATACCTGCAGCCTGTTCCTGGGTCACCTGACTAGGTGTAGCAGGTAGTTGGTCTTTGTTTATTGCTCTCAGACAGTGAAACAAAGGGAAGATAGATTTTGGCAGGATGGGCCACTCTGAGTTAATGAGGGGGAGGAGCTGTCAACTACCACATTTGCACATCACAAAGGCCCAGCCTGAGCACTCTCACAAAGGATTTGTCACTAGTCTTTTGTGACCCCACACAAGCTGGGGCCAGGGCAGGGAGGAAGGGAATGCCTGACACCTTAGGGGGGTGGAAACTTCTAGAAGCATCCACTACTTCAAAGTATAAATATTGGACACTTAGGGGCATATTCACAAGGAGCTATCGCCGAATTAACGGCACTTTATCGCAGCCAAAGTCGTGATAAATTTACCCCCCCATTCACAAGCCGGTGTAAACAGCCCACAGCACCAGTTTACCCGCGATAGCAGGCGCAAAAAACATCGCCAAAGAGGACCCCTGCAAATATCGCTAATGAGATGCAGAGTAGGCGTTCCCGTGACAAAAGCCGAGACAACAGCACACCTCAACATTCACAACGACCAGCCACATCCGCGATAAAAACACAAAACAGGCGATAAGGCACGTTAGCACCAGGAAATCTACACCTGCTCTGACCTGGTGTAAAGTCGGACGGCAGCCAGCACCACAAAAGGGAGCACAGCCCAGGGCCACATCTGAAGGGCAACAGATGCCATGGAGCCACCCATCATGCGGCCCGGACCCCCAAGAGGGCCACAACACCCACCTCCACCACCCCAGGGCCCCAACCCACACCCGGAACACCCCCCCCCCGGACCACCACAGACGCAGCGCAGACAAAGACAGCGGAACCCCAGGAAACGTACCAGCCGCACAGACCCAACATCTGACAATGTCACCGTCCACTACAGGCTGAAAGGGACAACCAACCTACGCATCCTGACCATCATCGCCTAACAGGCCTACGGCAACAACACAGTGGACAACCAACATCCCACCCCACACAAAGCTGATGGCGTGGCTGCACCTGTTGGCCCCTGGGACCCCCCATCCAACACCCGCCAGAGTCGGAGGAGTCACACAGACAGCCACATCCAAGTCCCCCACACCTGTCCTGGACATCACCATCACCCTGGTACCCCAGTCCCCGTACGTGCAACACAATGCGCAGGATCCGCTGGAGACCAAGCAAGGACCATACGCCATAGCAGGATGCACGCATGTGTTGGGGGCAATACACAGCACACATGTACTACCTGTGCCCCCTGGTGACACAGCACACAATCACCGCAACAGGAAGCACACGTCTCACACCAATGTGCAGGCAACAACAGAACACAGTGGAACACCCAACAATGTCGCCTTCAAATACACAGCCAGTGTGCATGATACCTTCATCCTCCGACAGTCCATCATCAACCAGCGTTCCCAGGATGGCAACAAGGGAAATGCACAGCCCCTTGGCAATATACAAATGAACACCCCACACACCTCAACTCCACAACCATGCAACTCACAACGCTGGCTATGCACACGTCACAAAATCACATACAACAGGCACAACAATATGCCCACCCACTAGACAGGACAGAACAACTTACAATGTCCACATGGGCAAGCCCTGAACATGAGCCAGCAACGGCATGGCACCTCAGCCACATAATAGCCGAATGTGGGGAGAGGTGGAAACCAGGCATATGTGAAGGATGCAGTAGAACCATGATTGGGAAAGTACACAATGCCAAGAGTGCCGGAGATGTGCTGGACACCTCGCAGTATGCAGAACACACCCATATCCATGGCGACATACACCGCTTGTGTATGGAGTGTAGTGGACAGTGGACGCCACCATGTCACCCCAGCCAGTGGGGGACCTCACGGAAATGTTGCCTGTTACGCCCCCCCCTAAGCGTCAGCGGAGTGGGATGGCCTGGCGTACGCCACGCCAGTGTAGGGGTGTGAATAAAAAGCACGTAGGCCTGGGCATGGTCCTCTTCCGGAAAGACCCACGTCTCTGCCAGGGCAGCGCCTCCCACCTTGCCACGAGGCTGACGCCATCCTTGTGAGCGGAGTTGCCTGCGATGCCGTGCGCCTGCCAGACTCCGGCACGCTGGACCACGAACCCGTCAGGCCAGCCCCTGCGCAGCCAGGCCACACTGATCACCTTCCGACACCGGCATATGTCAAGGAGGGCCCACCACATGCTGGCGCAAGCCCCGAGGCCCGAGACCTTGGCAGCCACCTCAGACCATCACGGCCTCCACGACACAGGCCCGCTTTATTCCTTTTTCGTTGACGTACTCCACTGCTGCCCCCGGCCTACTCTTCGGACCAGTAAGTCCCATATGTGAAACGGTGTCCTGAGTCATAAATGGCAGTGACCCCAAATCCGGCCAGTGGCCACAGCACCAGACGCCCCCGATCAGTGAGGCATAGTTCCATATGGGCATCTTGCGACACGTGGTGCCACTAACCCTGTTCAACGCCAGCCTGCTACACGTGGTGCCACTAACCCTGTTCAACGCCAGCCTGCTACACGTGGTGCCACTAACCCTGTTCAACGCCAGCCGGCTACACGTGGATGAGGGACCAGGACTACCCTGCTGACCAGTAGGTCACACATCCAGCACCTAGTTGCAAAGCACGAATGGCGGAGTCCACACCAGTGGTCGCACGGAGAGGTGTAAGAGGAAGATGCGGCTCAGTCCGGACGAATGCCGGGTCACATACATGGAGGTGACCTTAACACGTGGTGCCACTGAACCTGAACTACGCAGGCCGGTGGGGCCATCCAACCCAAGCCGGAGACACTCAGTGAATGGGCCGTGCTGACCGCTGCCTCAGGCCTACACCACGGTCAGGTAGGTCACACATTTGGAACTGATTCTTGATTACACCATGGCAGTGAACATTATTTAAGGCAGAGAACAATTCACAATACACCCTCCGATGTGGTGGCAACAAGTCTGTGCATGGCATCACAACCATACGTGTCTGTGGGCCTACACGGACCACTGCCCTCGGCCTACTCTGCGCACGAGTGGGATCACAGATTTGGAACTGAACATTGGTAATTCAAAAGGCAGAATACATTTCTTCGCACGCATGGAGGGGTGTAAGAGGATGACACGTTGCAGTCCGGAGGGAACAGGATCAGCGTCATGGAGGTGATTGAACACTACCGACAACTGCCACTGTGTCACAGAGCCTTGATTTGGCATTCTTGGAGTTCACATATGTGTACCGGCATCATCGCAGACTGCATCCCCTCACAGCACTTGTGCCACTAAGTTTGTTCCCCGACATTCATGGACACTCACTGGTCGTACATTGGTGGCGTTTGTGTCTATGGACTAGGGGCTAGTTTTCATCCTCATTTTTTTTTTTTTTAAACATCTTTATTGGTCTTTTCACACTTTTGTTTTTTCCCCATCTTACAATATAGGGCAATGCAAAAAAAAAAAAAAAACATTTTGAGCATATTTCCAAATTATGCAATACGTCACATTCATATACTGCGCCGATTACCAGTGTACTTTGCGGAAGAAGACATCTCCTTTTACCGCTCCGCAGTTGTTCACTCGCGCAGTACAGTATAAACAATTTATCGATGCCTAGAGCGTATCGTGACAGTGTGCACCGAGAACAACAATGCATAATTATTTCAGCAGTTCCATATTAGGGGCATGCATCAAAAGCGACAGTATAGAATAGAAAATAAAAGCTATGCAGAACGTGCCAATATAGCGCACCTTATCTAAGTTGCAGTGCCTAACAACGTATTGAGGAGTGGCGACATTATCAATATACAAAATAAATGATCATGACCTTTCAACAATGAAAATTAAAAGAAAATAATATAAACAACAATGGGCTCATACATCCTATGTATTGCAGTAAATTGACTCACCAAGGTTGGGCTTCTATCTACATGGGTATTGAGGGCCAGTTTCGTGCTGGTGGGTGGGGTTGGGTAGGCAGGGATAGAGGGGTCTCCCATTTCTAACTATGGCTGTGTAGCGGTGCGTATCGGTTCATAATGTCTGCCCGCTGGTATCTCGCCTTCCGGAACTCGGGGTCTTTAACGTATACGTTATACGTCAACTGGCTGGGTATCGCTATCTACTCTGCCTCCTGCGCTTTTAAATGCTGCGAGTATTGTGTCCCAATGCTGCGCAATGTGGTATTTTCGGAGCCCCGCTATTTCCTCCCTGTGCAATGTTACACTTTCCGCCTGTGCCCATAGGAGGAGTGATCTTTCCCAGCTAATCGTCCCTGGAGGGTCTACATGCTTCCATCGTTTTGTAATTAAGCGTTTTGCAACTATCAGTCCCAGGTCCCTGAACCGTGAAGTAACTTTGTTTTTTTTGGATCGGACGTAGACTCCTAATATGCAGGTTTCCCATGTAAGCGACAAGGGTGTGTCTGTACAAAGCGCTAGGGTCGTAGTGACATCCCGCCAATAATTCTGGAGCGAGGTGCAGAACCATAGCATGTGAAGTAGGTCTGCGTCAGGCTGCCGACAGCGTGGGCATTCAGACGTAGAGATGTTAAAGTATCTGTTTATTCTGTCAGGCGAAAGGTACGCCCTCTGTATAATATATGTTTGTATTAATTTGAATTTAGAATTTCTCGGTATGTATGTTGAGCCGGCTAGGATGGTCTCCCATTCCCTGTCAGCCCAGGGTTGACCCCTGTCTGCTTCCCAGCGGGCGCGAAGGGCCAGCATGGGTTTCAGCGTGTGCGCAAGCAAGGCCGCCACCAGCCAGTGTACTATATGAGATCCCGCTCCCATGACATGCAAATATTGTACTAGTAGATGTGTTTGTGGCTCGGTTGTTATGTCTCCCCAGCCGGCTGATAATGCCCTTGTGAGGGATGCATGCAGGAGGAATTGCCCTGCAGGTAAGCCGGTATCCTCCGCCAGCGCCTCAAATGTTGACAGTTGACCATCTCTGTAGAGGTCACTTAATGTGTCTATGCCGGCTGTGCGCCAATGGTCCAGTGCCATCTCCGATGTGCCCGACCTCCCCTAGGTGTCCCCAGCAGCGGTAATCCCGGGGCATACGGGGCTGTCGCGCGGGTAAGGTATAGGCTCCTCCTGTAACATCTATATCCTAAACCCAGATGTATTTGAAGCGGGCGAGGGGTTTGGCCATGGGGTGGAACAAGTGACAGATTTGCGCGTGTGTTCGCGGCTGTTGCATGGTTGCCGTGTCTTCCAGACTACTCCCGTTAAGCCATTTCGTTACCCATTGTAGTTGGGCTGCTATATAGTACAATTCCATGTTTGGGACGGCCAACCCTCCCTGACTAATAGGAGCATGTAACTTCCATAGCGCCACCCGGGGCCTTCCCGCGTTCCATATGAAATCACGGAATAGACGTTCCAGTTCACGGAAGGTTTTTGTTGGGACATAGACCGGGAGATTCGAGAAGTAATATAATAATTTGGGAAGGACAATCATCTTCAATAATGCAATGCGGCTCATGACAGTCAACGGGAGGGACTTCCAGAAGTGTATTTGGGCCCTAACCGCTGAAATCGCTCCTGTCAGATTACCGTCCAGGAGATCAGCAGGCTCCCGGTATATGAATATCCCCAGGTATCGAAAGGTGGTGGGGTACCATGGGAGTATTGAGCTATTAATGACCACATTTGTTTCCGCCGTATTCGCACTGAGGGGATAGACCCCTGATTTGGCCCAGTTAACCCGGAGACCTGACATCTTCTCAAAGGTCTTCAGTATATTTGCTATGGACGCAGGAATGTCTGTGATGTTACGTACGTATAACAATATGTCATCAGCATAGAGAGACACGGCATGCATTCCGTCTCCTAATTGCACACCCCATGCCTCGCTATCACCGCGAAGGAGCTCCGCCAGTGGTTCCATTGCTAGGGAAAAAAGTAGTGGAGACAGCGGGCAGCCCTGGCGTGTCCCACGTCGCACTCTAATGGGATCAGATATTAACGTGCCTGTGCGGACCCGGACAGTTGGGCGTTGGTATAAAAGCTGGACCATACTTAAATAGTGATCGCCAAGGTCATATTTGTTCAGCACCGCCGCCAGATACGGCCACTCCAAAGAGTCAAAGGCCTTCTCCAGGTCCAATACCAGGCATCCAGAGTGTGGCCAACGATGTACCGCATACTGTTGGACCCGAAAAAATCTACGTAGATTAAGGGAGGTGTTCCTGGTGGGGACAAAACCGTTCTGATCGGGGTGTACCAACGTCTTCACTAGGGGTGAGAGGCGTTTAGCCAGTAGGGACGCCAAGATTTTGTAATCAGTGTTAAGAAGCGCTAGAGGGCGGTAGGATCCCAAAGACTCAGGGTTTTTGTCCGGCTTGAGGAGAGACACCAATAGGGCCTCATTTTGCGTAGCTGCGAGCATAGAATCGTCCAGCGCAGTCTTATACACCTTAAGCAGTTGCGGCACTAATATATATTCATAGGCTTTGTAAAATTCGGTCGGTAGACCATCTGGCCCTGGTGACTTCCCGTTGGATAATGAAAATATACTGTCCCGTATTTCCTCTGCTAAGAGAGGCTCATTTAATTCCGCTTTTTGTGTACGCGTAGGCTGTGGCAGAGCCATCCCGTCCAGATAGAGCTGTAGCTCTAGGGACGTGACCTGTGTGCGAGATTCATATAGGCCCTGATAATGTGTCACGAATGCGTTGTGTATATCTCGCTGTGTGTACGCTACCCCCCGGCTGCCGTGCGCACAGACATGACAGGGGCTGATGTCTCATTTTGCCGTATAAGCCATGTGAGCAGTTTCCCAGCCTTGTCTCCCACATGGTGCGTCCGTGCCGAGTGCGCAGCATAGTTAAGACAGCGCAGACGCTCCAGTAACTGCGCATGTTTTTCCCTATGCTTATCAAGCTGCCCGCGAGAGCCCTCAGTTGCCGCCCGCTCGCAAGCCGCCAGTTTCCTCTCTAAAATGGTAAGTTCTTTATCTAACTGCGCTCTGATCCCCGCTTGTGTGCCCAGACAGTGACCCCGCACCACTACCTTGAGGGCATCCCATTCCCACAGTGGCGATGAGGCTGTGCCCTCGTTCTCATCAAAATACTGTGCCACCCTAGTAGCCAGTAAATCTCGGAATGGTGCATCTAGCAGAACATCTGGTTGAAGTCGCCACATAGGAATTGGTGGCACTGTCTCGTCCCATTGCAATTCCACCATATGTGGGTTATGATCTGAGTGTGTCCTCCCCATATAGTGAGATCCAGAAATGCTTGAGAGAAGATCATTGGACACCATAAAGCGGTCCAGACGAACATGGAGGCCATGGGCTCCCGAGTAGTAAGAGTACACCCTATCATATGGGTTAAGATGGCGCCAGGCATCTGTCAAGTGCCAATTAGTGGCCCAATTGCGTAGCGCCCTCGCAGCTGTGTGTGTAGTCGTGCCAGGCAGGGGGGAAGGATCGGTCCAGAGACACATCCAACACACTATTATAATCACCGCCCAGTATCAAGGGCACATCATGCCATTCAGCCAATTTCATAGAGATCAATTCCCAGAAGGCTGCTTGTTCTGTATTAGGCGCATATAGCGATGCGAGTACTATCTGCCTTCCATCCAGTACTCCCCTGACGATAACATATCTGCCCTCTGTGTCTATCTGAGTGTCCACCACCCGAAAGGGAGTCCCCGGCCTCACCCACACCAGTACCCCGCGTGCGTATGCCGAGTAGCCCGTCGCGTGTATCTGACCCCTCCAGCGCCTGTGAAGTCGTGCGACCTCAGATTTATGCAAGTGTGTCTCTTGTAAGAGTGCTATTTGTATCTGGTGTCGTTTTAGGTAGGAGTAGATAAGATATCGACGCGACGGGCTGTGAATGCCTCTCACATTCCAGGTTCCGATCTTAATGGGCGCCATATCCGTTGAAATCCAGCAGTGCGAGTGGCCCAGTCACCCCAAGAGGCGGGATAAGTCCGCGCCACACAGGTGTAGGTGACTCTAGTGAGTGGCCCCCTATGGCGGTCAGTGTCTCTATGGTACAGCAGATAGCGGATTGTATGGTGAGCAATACAATAATTAACAACAAAAAGAAATAATAGAAAAATATCAATTGTATGTGAATTAACGTGCAATCGGCAACCGCCTAATATTGAATTAAATACCAAAAGGGCGAGCATGCAACAGGCACTCGTCCAAACTGTATGCATAAACATCATTCAAACTACGTCTTGGGGGTGGGCTGTAAGCTATAAGGGACTAGATGAGAGCAGTATCACCCCGGGGCTCCCCGATAACTAGCTAATAATGAATAGTTAGGTGCTGTATCCGCTGGGATCAACGTGTAGTCTACTCCTGTGGGAGACAGGGGCCATCGAGCAGGACAACTTAAAGTTCTAACTCGTGGACTAGCGGGTGGAATGTATTAGTGGCCAGCAGTAATAGAATGAGACTTATATGTGAACAGTTGCAACATATCCAGCACCTCGCATTAATGCTTATCTTACAATCATATACTTGCGTGTGCAGTCACGGGGTACAGTAGTGTACAGGTCAAAGGCCACATCGGCAAACATCAGACAATGTCATCAGCGGTCTGGGGAGTGACCACCGGCAGTCCACAAGAACCCTGCGTGTTGAGGGGTCATCTGAAAGTTCACCCGCTTCGCTGGCCTGGTCCTGCTGACTAGAAATAGATGCGCAGTCCTCCGATTGCGTCTCGCTGATACCGGCCACAGCCTGAAGAGCGTCTCGTTGGCCCTGTAGTATTTGATCCGGGTCTGGACCTTTCTTTTGAGAAAGTTGTGTGCGACTCAATCTGCTCCCTCTGGGACGGCGGCGGCGGGTGGCCCCTCCCTCCGCCGCGCCCCTGGATCGATATGATGGTGGTTCAGTCCTCGAGGGAGTGTACGTGTCTAGCCAGTCCTCAGCCTCCTCGGGTGTTGTGAAGAAATGCGTTTTGCCACCTGCCACTACTCGCAGGCGAGCCGGGAACAGTAGGGAGTATTTCAAGTCGTTCTGTCTTAAACGCCTCTTCACCGCCATGTAGGAGTACCTTTGCTTCTGCACTTGAATCGTGTAGTCCGGAAACAACATCACTTTTTGATTGCCTACTTGAATCTCAGGCAATTTCCTGGTCTCCAGTAGGATCATGTCCCTGTCTCTATAGTTTAGCAGTCGGATCAGGAGCGGCCTGGGGTTGGACCCCGCTGGCAATGGTCTTGCTGGTACCCGGTGTGCTCTTTCTACCACAAAATACGGGGAGAGGGATCCATCCGGCAAGAGGGTGCGCAGCCATGATTCTGCGTAAGCGACAGGATTTCTCCCCTCCGTTCCCTCCGGCAGCCCCACCACTCGGACATTATTGCGGCGGGCCCGGCCTTCTGCATCTTCAGCTCTGTCCTCGAGAAAGTCCACTCTGTTGAGGAGTTGCTGTATGTTTTTGTCTGCAGCTACCACCTGTGGGGCCATCTCCGCCGTCGCAGTCTCAAGCACAGCCGTACGGTCTGCTAGTTTACGATGGTCGGCGTGGAGAAGTGTTAGGTCGATAACCGCTTTGTCGATTTTGTTTTCCAATGCTGTACGGGTGTGATTCAGGGTCTCCTCCAGCCTCTGTACTGCTGCCAGGACCGCATCCAGCTTGCCGGACATGTCGGCTGAAGATGCCACATCCGCCATTTTGCCCGCTGTAGCTCTTGTTTGGGGGGGTGGAGCCGGTGTGCCAGACAAGTTCGCTTTAACCCTTCTGCCCCGCGACATCTATCTAGATGAATCCGTAGGTCGGGTCAGCGCACCTTGAGTAAGCCGTAGGACGAGTTTCAGCCGCAACTGCCGTGCCCCAGGAACCGCCTCTCATGCGCTTCTGCCCAACTGCTCTGTCGGCGTCCCTTCGCGTGGTCTAATCAGGGGCTACTATCCAGCAGGGGCCAGCAATAGGGGTGCGTCCGAGCCTCACAGCCGGGCCCGTGTCCAGGTAGCAGCTGCAATGTACTGATTAGTGTCTGTGTGGTCGCTGAGTTTTCAGTGCATCCGTTGCTGGGCGATAACGTGCTGTCTGCCACCCCTTGGTTCCCGTGGGCAGTACCAGCCGTGACTCAGTGCCTCTCCTCACCAGCTGGGTCCAGGGTATTGTCGTGCGTGTCAGCTGTGCTATGTTCCACAACACTCCAGACCGAGGTCGCCTCACCAGGTCTCACCAGACATCCCCCAGTCAGGGGTCCGCTAGGGCTCCAGGCGCACCGACGTCCCAATGCAGATGTGGCCCTCCCGCTCAGCCTCCCACTGTATGAGGCCTCCGCTAATCTCAATGGTAGTTGTCTTTTGCGGCCCGGCCCCAGTGCCTCCCCACTACCTGGGGTCACCCACTGTAGATCAGGTCAGTGGAAGCGCCAGGGATTTCGTGCCGGGACAGCGGGCATCCAACAGTGCTCCTCCAGGCGGTGGGGCTCCGGCAGGGCAAAGAGCCGTCGCAGCAGGCCAGCCAGCAAAGTCACTGGAGTGTGAGGCCCGAGGGGCGAGGCCAAACCCCGGGCTTGCATGGCCCTCGCAGTGTCTCGTCGGCCTCAGAAAGGCCCGCCTGAGCGACCCCCAGCTCCAGCAGTACAGCGGTGTTGTGCCGCAAGTCTCCGACTCGATCCCCGGGGGCCGAGCGCCGGAAATCAGATCGGCGGGGATTTAAAAAAATTTACCTGCCAGAGCAGCAGGCTCCCGGTGGTGATCTCCCAGACGCTGGGATCACTGCATGGCGAAAGACCGCCGCGGCAGGCCCGCTGGAAGTGCGCCACAGTCCTAGGCCAGAGGGGCGGAGCCAGACCCCGGGCTCGCGCACTCAGCCGCGCCGACCTCCACAGCTTCGCCCCGGCGTCAGGAGAGTCCGTAGGTCTCGGCACGGGCGGCCCGGGCCAATCACCCCAAAAGTTACAGCGGAGCCTGAGGATGGGTACAGCACCCGCTGTGTTGAAATTCAGCCCCTGCAGAGCAGCATGTGCGGAGATATGGAGCCAGTTTGGGGAGCCTCCGACGGAGCCCTACACAGTCACGTCTTCCTCCATCCCCAGCGTAGCCACGCCCCCGCTAGTTTTCATCCTCATGTAGCTGATCCCGAATTGTTGGTGCAAACGAGGGTTGCGCTTTCCACTCCTCCATTTGCTGCTTCCAGATAACATCAGACCTTCCGCATCATGCCCTGGAGGACACCTTCCACTGTCCCCCGAAACCCTCCACAACATACACCTTGGACATTTATGGGGACCCGCTCAGGTCGCATGGCCCATCTGACTGCACCGCAAGTCACCGTCCCGTGGCTGAGTGCCTGTGCCGGCCGCAGTGCCTCCGGGGCCACTAACTCTGTGCTGCTCAGGCCTGGGACCCCTTCTTCTGAGACATTGAATGGCCTCTGTAGCGATGGTCTTGGGGTCATCAACGCCATGTGTCTGTGGCCCTGCCCTGTCCACCTCCTCCGGCCCCAACTGCGGGCCACCAGGACCCACACATGGCATCCAGTCTTGACCGGCCCGGACGTCGCATCACCGCAGGAGGCACACACCACCACCGCAAGGACCACCTCCAACCGCCATCTGCCAGAGTCGAAAGGGTGGTCCTGACAGACCTACGGAGTTGCTCAGACCTGTCATGGATGCCATCATTGGCCTGATACCCTGCTCAGCACTCCAGGTGCCAGTGACTCAGTGCACCGCAAGCCATTGTCCGTTACTGATTGAGTTTTGTGCTGTTGTGAGGTTGCGCAGCAATGTCACCTCATGCAGTGGGGAAGACCTGGGACCATGAGGAGGAGGATGTGTCAAGTGTGCGGAAGGGAAAAGGCACAGACAATGGGAGGGCAGGTGGCAACAGCCCCAAGGCAGGAATGCAGACTGGTGGCGGTAGACAAGCTACACACCCGGATCTAATACTGGGTATTGCGCTGTGGACTGCGGACGCAACTGTCACCTCAGTCAGTGTGGGAGACCTGGGACGTTAATGAGGAAGTTGATGCAGGTGTAACACACCCCACTGCATCTGCATTAGGACTAACCCGAAGGGACACAATCCTAGCAATTTCTTCACATGAGCGCGCTCTTCTCTAGTGCCCCTACCTCAGTGCACTGCAACTCACGGAACCTCCAGACTGAATATTGGGTGACCTCTGTCCTTACTCCGGATCCCTCCATGTTGCTCTGCATTTGACTTTGTTATGCTGGTGTTTTCTGTTTCCATTACACTGGTGTCCACTGTTCAGGTTGTTGGCAGCACCAAGCACTCCGTGTGGGCTGGCTTATACTCACCCCACACACATCCAGCACAGGCGTCACTGTACATGTGGCCCTGCCAATAAAGGGGCCGGGTGCACATGCCCGTAGCCAGTTCAACATGATATGTGCATGTGTCTCTGTGGAGGTGTGGGTCTCCTTTGTGGGTGTAGGTGGTCCCTGAAGGGTATTGGACACCCACGTATGTGTTCTAGTTCGCATTCCATGGGTTCGGCAACACCCTCACCTGTTGGGCCACCTCCTTTTGGCGTTCTGACACCTGGCATTGGGGTGCCATGTGTGGGTGGGTGAAGTGTTGTGAGGCAGCCATGATTGCGGGTGCTTCATGCTGTGTGGTCTGTTGCAGGGGCTGGGTTCTCCTCTGAGTAGCTTGTCTGCCCTGGTCCTGGTGGTGGGTTGTGTGGGATGTCCATGGGCTGTTGTAGGGCGTCGGTGTCGGGGGTGTGGTGTTCGTCTCGGGCATCACTGATGGGTTGTCTGTTCTGACCTGCTGGAGGTGTTGTTTGTCCCTCTGCATTGTGAAGGGGAGGTGCATGTTGGCATTGTGTTGGCGCCTTGTTCTTGTCAACATGCAGACTGTGTGACGATGTACATTGTGACTGTTTGGGCGGTGGTGGCTATTTGAGATGGGACAGTGTACATTTGGCCTACATGGCTGATGTGGTGTTGTAGGGGTAGATGTGCATCTCACAGTTCCCTGCTCTGTCCAATGTGATTGTTCTGTTTCTGCGCCTGGGTGGACCCAGGTGGGTCCCCTGTTCTGCAGTGTGGGTGTTGCACTTTGTGCCACATTGTCATGGTATGTGCTGTGATTGCTATGTGTGTGTGCTGCAGTGTGCCACGGGGATGGGGGACTTATCCCTGGGTAATTGTGGGTGTGCAGTGTGTTACACCTCATTGTGCATGTGTGGCATTGTGCCCATCACCCTCCGTCCCCCCAGTCCCTGTTGGATCCTCACCCTGTTGTTGTTGTGTCGGGTCCTCTCGAGCTGTGTCCGTACTCCCTACTCCTTGCACCCTCTCCACACTGATGACTGTTGCCTGGTTTTCCTCCAGCTCCTCCTGTGGCGCTGGACTGCCACCCTTGTTTTTGCACTCAAAGTAAATCAGCCCAGTCACACATTGGGGCACTTATTGGACCGAATCCATACTTCCTGTGAAAATATTATTGTTTCTCATCTGCTTCCTATTGCAAGGAACAATTTTTCATTAGTCACAGCTCCAATTCCCACATTTTCTATCACTAATGCCTACTCATTTACCTACTAAAGAAGCCACTCATCATTGGACATCCATTAAATTACCAGAATTAGCACTCCATCTCACTCAGACTATCTGCAGTCTATACAGCTACATCGATGAGGCGCTCTTAAAATTTATTAACTGGATTCTCTCCACCATAGACACTGTTTGTTAGAAATGGGGGTCTCTAGTTGGCAGAGGTAGGTACCTTTGTCCAAGTAGAGGCCCTTCTTCCTAGTCAGGTTAAGGGGGATACACTTCTAAAATAACCCCTGCTCACCACCTTGGTAGCTTGGAACGAGCAGAGAGGCTTATCTCAGAGGCAGTGTGTAAAGAATTTGTGAACATATACAGTACTACAGTGAAAACACTACAAATGGACACCACACCAGTTTAGAAAAATAAGTAATCTTTATCTAAACCAAAACAAGACCAAACGACAAAAATCCACAATACAGCTATCAAGATATCCTTAAAAATAGGTTATTCACTCAAATAAAGTTTGTAGCAACAAATAGCTCCTGCTGGAGTTATTACGATGTTGTGACAGATGAAAAATCCCAAAGTACGGCGCTGACCGTGAAGTGCGCGGCATCAGGCGCGGAGTCAAGCAGACCCCCAAAGAACAGAACATTGGAAACGATGATAGCAAATACGGTGCATGGCATCGGGGAGGTGATGCTTCGTTGGCGCCGGGCGGCGCCGGTTCCTTACGACCCCAGGGGAGGTGAAGCCTCAGTTCCTTATTGCGATGCAGGGGAGGTGAGACGTCGGTTCCTTACTGTGTTAGGGAGGTGACGTCACGGTGGCGGCGAGGTGTCGGTCCCTTACAACGGTGCAGTGTTGATGGACTCGGGAGTGACCCACATCGAGTATCGGCTCCGCGTTGATGACGCACCTGCGTCGGTGAAGTCGGGGCTGTGGTGCGGGTCGGGACGGTGTGTCGTGGACGTCACGAGCGGTGTCCTCGGCTCTGGTGCAGGCAGCGGCCTCGGTGACGGCTTCGAAGTCGGTGCGGCATGGCGTCAGCAGGCGTTGGACCTGCGGTGCAAGTCGGGGCGGTGCATCGTGCTCTTCACGAGCGGTGCCCACGGCTTCGGTGCAGGTTACGGCATCCCTCGCCGGCGACGGTGTTGCAATTTCCTTCTGTGGCAGCTGAAACGGCAGTTCCAGATGCAGAAAGACAGAAGAAATGAAGTATTTGTGTCCCTGAGACTTCAGAACAGGAGGCAAGCTCTATCTCAAGCCCTTAGATCTTCCTCAAGCAGGGGACACAGCAAACAGCGAAGTCCTTCTCCTTTCCTTGGCAGCAAGTAGCCACTGCAGGCCAACCCCAGGCAGCAAAACAGCACAGGGGCAGTATTCCTCCTCAGCTTCTCCAACTCTTCTCCTTGGCAAAAGTTCCTCTTGATTCCCAGAAGTGATCTAAAGTTCTGGGGTCTGGGCCCCAAAATGTATAATACAAAATCCTTTGTTCTCTGGTGGCAGAGAAGCACTGTGCTCAGTCAAACCAGTTCTGTCCTCTCTGGTGCAGCTTCCTGGCAGGATGTGGAGACAGCATTGTGGAAGGCAGACCAGGCCCATTCAGTGGAAAGGAAATCTCCTCCCCCTACTCTAAATGCAGCCCAGGTATATTCATCCCAGCCCTGACTCATCACACTCTCCGGAGCCACTGCACCTCCCCAGCCCCGGACACTCCAAACTCAGACAGTCAATCCATATCCTAGCAGAGGCACACTGGATGGCTAAGCCAGAAAATGCCTACGTTCTAAAAGTCGTATTTTCAAACACAGAATGTAAAAATCACTCTCACTAAAAGATGCATTTTAACATTCTTAGTTCAGGAATACTAAACTTTATTTTCCTACCTTGTTCCCAGGGGTAGTTAGGCTTATAAGATGTTATAAGCAAACTCCCCATTCAATCCCATGGGAACAGGTAGCCTTGCAATAGTGAAAAACGAAATTGGCAGCATTTTACTATCAGGACATGCCACACATACCAGGGCATGTCCTACCTTTCACATACGCTACACCCTGCCCACAGGAGTACCTTGGGCCTACCTTAGGGGTGACTAACATGTAAGAAAAGGGAAGCTTAGGGCCTGGCAATTGGGTGCACTTGCCAAGTCAACATGGCAGTACTATCTGCCCACAGGCACTGCAATGGCAGGCCGGAGTTACCTTTACAGGCTGCTTATGTAGGTGGCACAATGCGTGCTGCAAGCCTACTAGCATCATTTGATTTACAGGCCCTGAACACACACAATGCACTGTACTAGGGACTGACTAGTGAATCAAATATGCCAATCATGGAAACACCAATCAATAACAATAATTTACAAAGGGAGCATTTGCACTTTGGCACTGAACAGTAGTGGCAAAGTGCCCAAAGCATCTAGACCAGCAAAATGGAGTCCAACACACAGCAAAAACACAGGAGGTCAAAGCTAAAAATACAGGGGAAACCCACTCCAATGATGCCAGGTCTAACATGTGTCCCCTCCAGCTGAAATGTGGGGAGAACTACCCACCTTCTTGAGAGTTCTCTTCACTAAGGCCGAAAAATCTGGACAGACCATCAGCATTGGCGTGTTCTGTACCAGGGCGGTGTTCCACCGTGATGTCCATCCCCTTTAGGATAAATGGACCACCTCAACAGCTTTGGATTCTCACCCCTCATTTGCATCAACCATCTGAGGGGGCCTGTGGTTGGTCTGAACCCGGAAGTGAGTCCCAAACAAGTGGGGCCTCAGCTTCTTCAGCGCCCAGACTACAGCAAATGCCTCATGCTCAATCGCACTCCACCTTTGTTCCTGTGGAAGTAACCTCCTACTAATGAAGACTACAGGTTGGTCTAGGCCCTCCTCATTTAGTTGTGAGAGCACAGCCCCCACACCATGCTCTGAAGCATCTGTCTGCACAATGAATTCCCTTGAGAAGTTGGGCGCCTTAAGCACGGGCGCCGTTCACGTGGCAGATTTCAGGGCATGAAAAGCTTTCTGGCAGGTGTCAGTCCAGTTCACCTTCCTGGGCTGCTTCCTGGATGTCAGCTCTGTCAACGGGGGCAACAATGGTGCCATACCCCTTGACAAATCTCCGGTAATACCCGGTGAGTCCTAAGAAGGCTCTCACCTCTGTCTGGGTCTTGGAGGGTTTGCTGGGAGCTTTCTCCCAGCCTTCTTTGACCAGACTTAGAGGTCCTCTCACAGGGTGCCCATACAAGAGTTCAAAGGGACTAAACCCTAAGGACTTTTGCGGTACCTCCCTTTAAGCAAACAACAGGCAGGATAAGAGGACGTCCCACTTATGCCTCATGGGTTCACCAAGACCCATAATCATGCCCTTCAGGGTCCGGTTGAATCTCTCAACCAGCCCATTACCTTGGGGGTGGTAAGGAGTGGTGAACTTGTAGGTAACACTGCACTCCTGCCACAGGGACTTCATATACTTAGATATGAAGTTGGTACCCCAGTCGGACACCACCTCTCTGGGGAACCCCACACAGGAGAAAATCCTCATCAATGCACGACCCACCACCATCGTACGGTTATACATAACATGTGGCCTATGTTAATAATTATTATATGGGCATTGTCTTCTCTTTTGCCATATGTCTTTTTGTTTTTACACTCATGTGTTCCCATATTCTCAGGGATATGTGACCAGGTTCCTCTGTTACTACTGGGTGCATTGTATGTTACGGCATCCCTTTTGCGATTCAACTTTTAGGCTTCACTCCTATCTGGTTATATGTTGAATTATCTAGACTGTAAGTGGCATCATTTAGATCAGTTTAAGACACTCACTGTGACATATGCATTTATACTTATGTGTTCATATGTTTCTACTGTTCCTGCCATCCATGATATGGGTTCTTAATAATACTCCTTTTTACATATGGGCACTAGACTGCTCATTACTATATTGTACTCACCTAAACACTTATGTGCCCAAATCAGGGCTTTAAGTGGGCCGGGTCTCACCGGGTCTGAGCACCAGCAGTTTTTTTTAGAGGGGCCTTGAAACGGGTCTCTATCGGGTTCTGTTTTGTGCCCTGGAGGCGGTCCGTTTTTTCCGGACTGCAGTGACAGCAGGCACATCGAAGTGCGCGTGCTCACACTGCTCCGTTTTTTTCGGGACTTCAGCGATAGCAGGCACATCGATGTGCGCGTGCTCACACTGCTCTTCTCACTAGTGGAGAAGTAACGGACGTCATGCCAGGTGAGCATTGAAGAGAAGGAAATCCTTTAAAGAGAGAAATTTTCTCTCTGGATTTCCCTTCTCTTTGATACGCAGGAGCAGCAACATCGTCTTGGTGTCAGCAGGGCTTTAAGTGGAAGCTTTTTCAATATTATATAAAACAAGCCATAGTTGCTGCTTATTTATCTTATGCAACTAACAACCATTGACAAAGCCAATAGTCCTGCCTTGTTGTAGGTATGATGTTACTTGTTGTATCATATATCTAGATGCTATGACAGAAACAGCAAAATACAAGTCGGGCGGCACACTATGCTAAGCACAGATTTTTAGCTTATGTGTTTTTAAGCCACACCCTTAATTACATTGGCCACGCCCCTTTGAGAGACCCCCCAGTTTTTTCATCCCACTTAAAGCCCTGGCCCAAATACTGTATTCAAGTGGCTGCCTGCCTAACACAAACAATTTGCTAATATCTGTTGCTTGTTGCTCAAATGTGTAACTTACCGTTTGGTCCTTTTTTCCGGCCAGCCTGCGATGCTGGGGCCTGCTGCTGCACTCGCGTTCCGTCACATCTGTTTCCATGCACAATGTCTCCTACAGACACCCCCTCGTGGGATGGGGCTCTACTCTAGTTCTGGAATCATACAGTGTTACTATGGGCCCCAGAAGTTTCCGCTTACTTCCCCCTATACCTTTCCCTATTTCCCATTTGAGCCACTTCACTGGTCCCAGGGTAAACTTTCCAGTTTTCTCTACGCCTTCGTGCACACTCACTTTACATGAGCGCTTATCAGCACACAAGTAGATGTCCCAATGTCATCCCTAAATGTTATTACTTTGAACACCAAGGGGCTGAATCAACCTGTCAAAGGAACCAAAGTATTAGACTATTGTAAAGATCTTGACGGATATGTAGTTCTTCTTCAAGAAACTAAAATTGGCTATAAAGAAGGTCTTCTAATGAGGAAAGGTTGGGTTTCAAACATCACTTGTTCAGAAGCGTGGAGGAAAAGAAATGGGGTTCTCACTCTAATATCGAAGAAATCAAAACTGACTGTGATTGCCTCAGAGCATGATACCATTGGCAGATGGTTACTCACTAGACTAAATAATGGGCTTCATGATAACTACATTATGAACATGTACGCCCCCAATGTGGACGACCCTCTGTTTTGGCGGACCGTCAATAAAAAATTAGTAGACAAACCACAAGGCCCAAAATTTATTGTGGGTGGGGATTTTAATCTTCGTATGGACCCCATCCTAGACCGTCTATCGGCTTTTAAGTTCAGAATACCTAGGGCACACAAACATATGCTTAGTCTTTGCACCTCACACCATCTCTTGGATGTGTGGAGACTACACAACCCTAAGGGTAGCAATTTTACTTTTTTCTCTCCCCACACTCTAGTTTCTCACGCAAAGATGATCTACTTGTAGATGTCTCACTCCTCAAAGAATCTTCCAATGTTAAGATCCATCCTATACTTATCCCCAATAAAATTTGGCGTCTAAACACAGAAGTTTTAGAGAATCCACAGGATATTAAAGGTCTTCAGCTTGAAATAGATCATTTTTTAGAGAAAATGAGCACTCTGTTGATTCCCCGGTAATCCTGTGGGATGCTTTTAAATGTGTCATCAGACGGCATATCATAAAACGAATGGCAGCCAAAAATGGTGAATTTAAGAGAACTTTACAAATGCTAGAGACTGAAATTAAAGATACTGAAGAGACTTTTAGACACTCTAATGACAAGTCTTTATTGGACAAGATCGAAAACTTGAAGTACACCTACAACCCCATTGTGAGTAAAAGGGCATATCTAAGCATCCATGCACAAAAATCAAGACAACTCCTCCTTCGGAACAAAGCGGGGAAAATGCTTGCTGCCACTCTCAAATTTAATAACTGCAACAACCAGATATCTCACATTTTGGCCCAGGATGGCTTGCAAAAGTTCAAAACTGAAGAGATACTTGCAGTGTTCAAGGATTTTTACAATAAACATTATGCTCCTGGGATGATATGCGAGAAACCTAAATGTTTAGACTTCCTAAACTCCCTCTCCATGGCCTCAGTCTCGGATTCGGATAGAGTACACCTGAACTCGCCAATTGAGACAGGGAAAATTGTTAAAGCTATAACATCCATGCGATCAGGTAAAGCTCCAGGGCCAGATGGCATTCCCATTGCTTTCTACAAAGTCTTTTCTACCTCAATCATCAACCATCTTAAATACACATTGGATTACTTTGCACGCCATGGTAAACTGTAGGGATCAGCGTCTGAGGCCGTAAAAGTGGTAATTCCTAAAGAAGGAAAGGATCATTGTAACCCTAAAAATTCTCACCCTATCTCACTTCTCAATTAGAAGCAAAAATCTTTGCGAAAACGTTAGCTAATAGATCAAAAAATTTTATACCCAAATTAATCCATAATTCCAAACTGGGTTTGTTAAAGGTCGCCTTGTCAGGGATAATATCCGTAAATTCTGCCACGTATTAGAAAAAGCCCACCTTTCCTCACTTCCAACAGCAGCGATTGCACTTGATGCCAAAAGGCTTTCGATAAAGTGTCTTGGCCTTTTTTCCACGCTGTTTTGGAATCCCATAATCTCGTACTATCTTTCATTTACATGATTATGGCTTTATACGCCAACCCCAAAGCAAACATTAGAATTTATGGTTCCACCTCCTCATTCTTTGACCTTCGTCAAGGTACAAGACAGGGTTGCCCCCTTTTCCCTTTACTTTTCGTACTCGCTATTGATCCTTTACTTCAATTACTCAATGCTGCCCCAGAGATCAAAGGCCTCCAATTTGGCACCAAGAAATATGAAACCACGGCTTACGCAGATGATCTTTTTATCTTTTCAGAAGATATTGAATCCACAATTCCATGCATTACTAACATCATTCACTCTTTCTCTGAGGTCTCTGGCTATACTTTAAATAAGGACAGAACCGAAGTCTTCTCCTTAAATCCGTTGTGCTTCCCCTCTCACCTGGATGATTCAGGCCTTAAATGGCAGCCTAAACGACTTAAATATCTAGGTATCTGGTTCTGTGGTGACCTATCTGAGTCAGCTCAATACATTGAGTCACAAAGTTTTGCCAAAGTTAGCTATCTGCTATCTTCCTGGGCTCCAAAGTTCATATCCAGGTGGGGCAGGCTTCAAACACTTAAGATGATGATCACATCACACCAATAGTTAATTTGGTATCTTCCATGCTCCCTATAAAACTCTCAACCTCTGTCTTTCAGAAAATTGACAAATTACTTTGCAGTTCCTTTGGAGCGATAAGAGAGCCAGGATTTCATATAAATCACATAGGAAGAGTTCCTCTCATGGGGGCTGTAGTATTCCAAATTGAAACCTTTATCAATCTGCCTTCCATGCGTCCCAAGGGGCTTTTATAGTTGTTCCAGAAACGCCTAATCCCTGCAGATGGCTGGAGAGAGAATGAAGCATTTTTTCCCCCTTCAGAACATGTTCTATCGTGACAATGTTGAGACTCACTATGCCTCACTCCCAACAAATCTTTAGGGATACCGCCAACACTTTGAGGTTATTGGAAAAAAGACTATTCATAAGTCCTGATTGGCATAACCCTTAAACTAAAACTGAGGTCGATGATCAAAGACATACATGACACCAATGGCGACCTGCTTTCCTTTTTGACCTTAGCGGATAGGTTTGGCCTCTCTAACATTGATTTTTATAGATTCCTTAAAATTAAAGTGATACTTTCCAAACTCACTCTCACCAAACATGCCTCGCTACCATTAAGTCTTGCCAGTTGGCAGCACTCAGGGCATATTGCCTCTAAAATCTATAAATTCTTATCGGAACCACACACAGCACAACCATCAAGTCTATATACCAAATGGGTGAAGCATTTTATTTCTGACTTTTTAAACACATTACAGCTGAGCTATGACGAATCATTGGTAAACTGCTCTATGCAACAAAATTGCTCCCTCCCTTGTACAATCCAAATTCTTTACGATGAACCTTATTTATTGGATCCCAGCCAGACTTCACAAACTAAACTTAAGAGAGACTGACAAATGTTGGAAGTGCAACCAAGACTCTGGCTCACACCAACACATGGTCTTTGATTGCCTACTTCTGGAACCATATTGGTGCTCAATTCAGGACAGATTATCAGACATATTTGGCATCTCCATAACCCTAAGCTTTCCCATAATATCTTTACGTCCTTGGGCCTCAGAACACACCCTAAATCTGCATGCCGATGATATGGCCCCCTTAGACTTGCTTCTTACTATTGCAGTGAAAGTCATTCTCGCAGAATGGAAATCATTTAATCATCTCTCTCACCACACCCGCTGGGCATGAATCTAATACCTCGGGGGGGGCACATTCGATTCAATCTCAATCACAATCCTCCCACCCTTTCTACAGTGCAATATGGCGCTCTCTAGATAGTTTTGTTGAAAACTACACTAAGGCACAATGACCTTCCCTCATTTTGCCCTGGGATCTACCTAGACTCATGCACACTCTGTTACATGGCTCACTTATTCCCCCCCCGTTTTTCCCCCTTTCACACCTCGGGTTCATAGTTTCCCCTTACTTGCCCTCATCGTATGATAGGCAATACTCTATGATGATATACATTTTCCATTACTTATACAGTGTGGAATTTGTGGGTATACATAACCCTCATTCTGTCTGTTCCCACCTGCTTCGCTATGGAGGTGGATCCCTCCCATAACCCTTCCATTCATATTCTTTGTCGCCTGATCTACCATTTTGATTGTGGATGTTTGAATTCTTGTAACACCAATATGATATTGTATGTCGTTCATTTATAGGATTGTATTACAACTTATCCTGTACTTGTATTGCATGTCATCTGTTTGTATATTTTCGTACTCAATAAAATACTTTGAACACTGAAATGGGAAAAAAGCACTTGCAGAATAATGTCACAAGTACAATGTTGGGTATTATGAGAAAGACCCAATATTAAACTAATTAACATAACAGATGAATTTTCATCCAATAAGAATTATTAATTGCAGGCATTATTGATCGAACAATAATAGAAAGTCAAAGAGTTTACATAGGAATATATTCCCACACAAACGGAATTGATCTTAGATCTAGATCATAGTATTTTTTGATTCACACAATTGAACCAGAATGTTCTTAGAACCTGGGCTCTAGTATAATTTTATATTTTTGGGAAGTGCTAGTAAGCGTGTTGATGATTCTGCACACTGCCTCCTAATTTCCAGAAATGTCTCTGGTGCATTCAGCAGTATTTTTGTGCCATAATAGCATCAGAATTGGGGCAATGCTTCTCCTGGCTATTCCCCAGAATCAACAGTGATGTTTAAATATTGCAATAATAGCAGTTGTTGATGTTAATACTGAAGCTGCCATTTCCGAAACAATACCTGCAAACTTTAACACCGGGCGTTTTCTAAGAAACCAAAAACAGTTGTAGCAGATCATTACTGGCAATTGGACTTTTTTCATGTAAGTAGCTGGGAGTTTAGCAATGAAAAATCACTCTATAACTGTTTAACTCTGGCAGCATTTTAAATCCTCAACGCAATAATGATGCAGTCCATGATCCAGTTAGTAGCCAGCCATAAATGGACAAATTTGTAAATAAAATCAATTGCACATTGAGGTTGGTGTCAGCCCGTTAATATTGATAACATTGATGCCAATGTTTATAATGATACACTCGCATATATGAGCGAAATCGCATCACTGTTAACAAACTCACCCGTCATGAACTCTCCGTCAACTCCGACTGAGAAATACGTGGTCAGGCAAGCTCTGTGACATAGGTCTGAGGTTACTGATTGACACATCACAGGTGGGGTGGCATGTAGCTGGCAAACAAACGCGTGAACGGGAAACTCAGGTCCATCCCCCAGATAAGCAGTGCAACACCACAATGGTCCAGTGAGATTGGCCCCCATAAAGCACACATTGCCGGAGGGGTGAGCGCATTCCCAAAACATAATAAAGTCAGATATCACACACAGTTAGGAACACATAGCCAATCAGGACACAGCACACACAGTACACACAGTGATCACGCGCCTCTCATGCCGAAAGTCTGGGCACGTTACCCACTGACATCCATTGTGTTCACGCATGGTCGAGGCCCACCTGGTTTTATTATCAAGAGCCTTAGTTGTGACTCCACAGACAAGGCCCTCCATCTTTTACCAAGCAAGGATCGCCCAAAGTATTTTTATTATGCCCAAAAACTGTATAAAAGCATGTTCAGATTGATTGTACTTTGAGACAGTCCTCAGATCCACTTCTGTAACTGTTATCCCAGCCAAAGTGTTCAATTGAACCAACTATTCCTGTATGGCCAAACACCTCATCTTTTGATTTTTCAAGGTAAATTCATATTCGAGCAAGAAGCCCTTTTCGTTTCCATGACTTAACATATCACTTTTATCATTCTACGGATCAATACCTGACATGTGAATATTAACTATAACGCATTACCTTTAAATGTCTTAGTGGAGTTCCAAGTCCAGGGCTATGTACATGTGTCATCGTAACCTGAAAACTAATTGCTGGGAATTCTATGTCACAATGACGTCACAGATATGAATTCCAGCAGGACCAATTGGATTCTCATCCTTCTTGGGTCCATGCAATGAGTGAACTTGAACAGCGGGTCAAAGGATAGCAAAGCGTACAAAAGGTTCTACAGGCATGTGTGCATATTGGTGGTAAATATGATTTAACACAATGGCTCTGGTGTCATCTTAGCACAGTTTAGATTCATAACTGTGAGTGCCTAGTTAATATTTATAAGTATAAACATGTGATAGAGTGAAGGTTTTGTATTGCATTCTTCCCAGTTGTAGAGGTGCATCAAAATCACGTGTAGAGTGCACCCGCATATAATCCTGTCTTGTGTAAATGTGAGTGTTAGAACTGTGAACCGTGTTAACGTATCTACCTTACATATTTTAGTTTACTTACACGCAGTATGAGGCGTTTACGTAGGAAATTAATGTAACTAGCAGATAACGCTAACATGGAAAATCTGTGTTGTGAGGTTTGACATTTCTCATGTACTAAATGTGTTTGATAATAATACTTTCTATAAATTGTTAAATGTGCTAGTCGAGTTGAAAAATAGCTATGCAGCTCATAAAGTTTAAATGATATGTTCCTATGTTAGCTAAGGCTGTAGGCCCGAAATGCAACCACTGACAACTCTTGCTTTAGGGTTGTGTTCTGAATTTCATGTGCACTGTGGAAGCTGTTATTTCTCACGTTTTGCGATGCAGGTGGAGAAGCATTCTTTAGGCTAAATAATGTCTTTGTTTTAGCAGCTAGGCAAGGAGAGACGAAGTTACAATCGTATGATTGAAGACGATAAATGAAAGAAGTCGGTTTCACATGGGAGAAGGCAAGAGAACCAAGGACGAATTGTTACTAAGGGTGTACATGGAGAACATCGTGGAAAAGTATGCTCATGACTGTACCCATTGTGGAGTATGTGAGAGAGGTGCACTATGGGAATTCAACCTGTGGATAATTGGTTGTTGGAATTAGAGATAGAGACCCACGTCTTCTTTGCCTTTGGAGAGGGAGCATCTCAGAATGAGATCTTCCTCTTGTGATAGTGGCTTTATGCTGCGTGACCTATCTCAACGGTGAATAGACTTCTTAGGAAGACTCCACGACTGTCACCATTCCTCCTGATTTGAAATGCTTACTCATTAATGTAGGTATGTCATCTTAGCAATAGAGTAGGGATAGATTAAATGCTCTTCATTCACCAACCCTCAAGGCAGGGACATTTGTAGTCTTGCTTCTTGATTGTTGTATCCTCCTTCTCTAGTTAATTGTTTTTCTCATGTTGCGCCGTCTGAATTGGGTGCGCAGATTTGGCTTTATGCTGTTTCCTGTGTATTTTTATACCCTCGTGTTGAAGTGCGTTTATGTTCAGTTATTTTTGGCTCTGTAATAAACTTAACTAACTTTCCTTAATTGTCCATTGGTCATTTTGTATCAGTTTCTAAATTAAGTGTGCACTAATGATTTTCTCCCCTTCACCCTTTCATGCTGCTTAAAAGACCTATCAGAGTGTGTCTCTAGAAAGGTTCCGGAACGACTAAACGGCCCTTTCAGTTTGTAGCAGAGTAGGATGGTTTGCATATGAAGTAAAGGGAGAACCTAGAATTGGTTTAGCATAGGTGGAGCCTAGGACCCCTAAATCCCTGAACCAGAGCCCAATGATCGAGAACGGAAGGCGATGGAAACTGGCAGAGACCGACGGAGTTTGACTGTGCGGCGAGATCAGCGGTGGAAGTAGGAGTGAGTATTAACAGGATGTGTGTAGAATGTTAGATTACGGGAATGGCTTGATTGTGTGATGTCTTGCGGAGTTAGAGTGAGAATTCGAGCAAATGTGGTTTCGGGTCTGACATAGCCCAAGGATTGAGATTTGAGTTGCTGGTCCCGAAGTGGCCTAATATCCCGGGATATTGAAAGGTGTAGAAGGCACCGCGATTGTGATTGTCTGACCGGAGAATTGAGGAGTTGTCGTGAGACATCATCGACAGCTTCACTTAAAGACAGGGAACTTTGTGTGAATGGGACTTATGGGAATTATCTAGTGGACCTTGTGTACAGGGATTAACTATACTGATTCGGGTGGTCCAAGCCGGTCGAGGGTCACTGTGTGCGAATGCTCTTGAATGGTTGACTTCTATCAATCTTTTAGAATGGCAGACAATTACGGACTTAAGATGATTGGTGAATGCGCACGGAGGAATGGTGAAGGAGGGTGAGTTGCTGCGAGGAGTAAGAGTGACTTTATACTTTGCTGCACTGTGATAGGTCGGTTGGTGTAACGCCGCGCTGGGATTGGTTGGTGGTCATTTGAAATACTTTGTAGCTGGCAGAGATCATTTCGCCGTATTAATTGAACTAAAATTGCATTTTTGTTGAGGAAAGTTCTGAAAGTGTCAGAAATCATGCAATGCTTTAGGGTGTTTCGGGATCTTTTCAGAGGTGATGAAGGGGTTGTTACTCGAGTGGGCGGTGAGGCGCCACCAGAGGATAATCCAGCTCACTATATGGCAACAAAGGTTGGGCTCCATACTATAGTGTAACTCCAAAATTGGCACAAAATCACTGAAAAGGAGGGAGAATTGTCATTTCCACACTTTGGCACGTTCAGGCTAGAGGTATTGAACCAACTTAGGGGGACGATGTTTGCAATCTAACCCTTCCTCAGACACACACAGCTCGATGCGCTAGATGCGTGGATGCGTGCAGCTCATGCTAAGCAGAGAGAGAAATATCAAGGGAGAATGAAGAAAACCATGAAGGCGTATCAGGGTGCACAGTGGGATGCTAGGCTTAAGAGGTGGAGACTGGATACCATTGAAGGAAAGAGGTTATACTCAGTATTGGTGGGGGATGGCGATTCTCAAGACAGAGAAATGGGGAGAAGGACAAATGGGAGTGACAGTAGTGATAATGAAGACAGCTTATTGGATGGGTTGTTAGGTGAGCGTCCACCACCTTACAGTTGACAAGTGGGGGAAGTGGGAGGAAGTCAGGATGGCACAGATAATGTGGGAGGTGTATCAGCTCCAGTGGTTCCTGATTCAGGGGTCGTGGGAGCTATATCAGCAGGAATAAGGGGGACAGGAGTGTCTGTCTTGGGAGGTATGGACACAAATGGTGACTCCGCTACTTCACTGTTGCCCGAAGCTCTTACAGTACTGTCGCTCCTGTTTATGACTCAGGCCCAACAGGAAGCCTCAGCCAGAGACAGCCCATGCAAGCGGAAGGGACTCTTTTGGGAAGAATAGGGAGCGCGAGTGGGGGGTTCCGTCCTTTAGTGCCTATGAAATCCAGTACTCCCCTAGCGGCTACTGCCGATCCTTCCGGATTATGGATTGGTTCAAGCACTATAAGATCTGTACCTATAGTTAGCACCAGCTCAGATCTGCGAATGTGGGAAACTCCAATGAGAGGACCTAGCAGTATGCCTCAAGAAGCAAGTACAAGTCAGAGAACATCTGAGAACCAGCAGGTTTCAGACGTCGCAGACTTGAAGTTATGGTTGAGGGACCATAATAACAGCAAAGAGAGTCAGAATAGTAAGGCGAGTCAGGATAACATCAAGGCCGCAATGAAGGTGAAGCTAGTAGATGTGGTGAGAATGAAGGCGGAATTAGAGGAGATCATTGGTGGGAGTCTACCTCTAGACAGAATAGAGATCTGAGCCACATGAATTGTTGTTTATGGTTAAGGATGTCACCCGGAGGGCAATACAGGCACATGAGAAGTTGTCGGGTTTGGCTCAGGGGTATGGGGTAGATTTATCTCGAATGAAGGCATTGCAGGGAAACCACAGTCTTTCCTACAGTGACCAGGATTTTGAGGAAAAGAGAGTGACTGGATTGAGGATGCACATACGGGAACTGGTAATATGGATAAGGACTTTGAGTATGCTGGATATGTGGGAAACGAGGTGGTCGTGGAAGAAGAGTGCAAGAAAAGTAACAGGAGTGACACCTCCTTCCGGAGGGGGAACCCAGGGAATAGAGACATACCCATTGCGGGAAGTGCCTACCGGAGGGTATGTGCATGTCCCTTGGAGTCGGGGTGATCTTTCTGCGTTCACGAATGATTTCCCAAGACAGAGAAAGAAACCTGCTGAGTGGTATAAGCAAGTTCATCGCTTTGTTATGATCTCGAAAGTGTTGTGGATTGATTTAAACACCTTGTTCGAAATTGTGGTTCCTAGTGATCTATGTTCTGCTTGAAAGATAGCTGTCAAGTGTCCAAAATAGCCCCAAAGGACATTGATTCAGTTAAGATAGATCGAACGACCCAGGAGCCTAAGTAGTCGGTACACGCCTATTATGAAAGACTGTTACAAGCCTTCATACAGTACAGTGGGTAGATACCCTTGACCCCAAAGACACGAGACAATTTGTGTTTACATTTGTGACTGGACTGAGGCCAGAGATCAGTCTCATGATCCAACAGCATCTGATCTGCTGGCAAACAAATCCGTGGATGTAATTCTATGGTATGCCAGGTACTGCAGTGATGAGGTGGAGCCCAAACATAGGAGCATAAAGGAGAAACTGATGCTAGTCCAAATGCATAATGCCCAGAAAGGAGAGCAGATGCAGGGTATGGTAGGAGCTGTAACTCGTGGTCAGGCGAACACCCAAGGAGGTGTACAAGTATAACAAGTTGGACGGTCAACCGGTCAGGGAAGAGGGAGAGGTATCCCTATAATTCCGAAGACAGGGATAGACTTTGCCACCCTGAAGAAGTCCGCTGCATGTCATTTTTGTCACAAGATCGGGCAATGGAAACATGAGTGTTGCCTCAATCCTGCGAACCAAGAGCAGGGTGGGGAACTCGTACAGATGGCAGATGGGGTGAACGAGTTACAGACAGTGACCAGGCCAAGATCATTTAATGCGAGAGGGAAACAGAACCAATCAGTGCAAGTGCCTCAAACTCCGAGAATTCCACAGGGCAATCGGACATACCACCAGATGCCCTTGATGGAATCTCTGGATGGATTTGGTCTGGACCCATCCATAAGATAGTGCCTGAAAGGGGAGGAAAACTGTACACTTGGCGCAGTCTTAGAGGCAGGCCAGAATGGACTCTACGTAGAAGCAGACGTGGATTGTCATCCCATTACATTTTTGACTGATACTGGTGCTACCCGTTCAACTGTGAGATCTGCAGTAATTACAAACCTGCCCCTCACTGGAACATCAATCCAAGTTGTAGGAGTCGCTAATAAGAAGATTATGAACCCTTTGACGGAAGAAGTGCCAGTGAAAATCGGAACCTTCCAGGATCATCATCAGTTCATGGTGTGTGATTCCAGCCCAGTGTGTTTGTTAGGGCGTGATCTGATGTGCAAACTGAATTGTACCATCTATTGCACACCAAAGGGGATTGAGTTGCAGACCAATGATGAGGACATTGCTTTCAAATTTGCAAACCAGAACGTCTGCACTACCTTATTTCCCTTACTGACAGTGGAAGGCATGCCAATAGATCTCAAAGACACTGTTACGGCAGAGGTGTGGGACTTTTTAGGAGGAGATCGGACTGATTTGAGGAGTCGAGCCAGTCCACATACAGGTCAAGCCAAATACAGAATTTCCAAGAACGCCTCAGTACAATCTGACCCCAGAGACAGTGGGAGGAATTACACCCGTAATTGAGTCCATGATCGTGCGGAGCATCCTAAAGGAGATCATGGAAAGTCCATGCAACTCTCCTATTATGGGTTTGCAGAAACCTAGCTGAAAATATTACATTGTCCAAGACTTCAGGAAAATTAACAGCATAGTGATCCCATGTTGTCCCGTGTTACCGAATCCATCTGTGATCCTATTCCAGATTCCCTGTGAAGCTGAATAGTTTACAGTGATTGAACTCTGTCAGGTGTTTTTCTCTGTCATATTGCATGAGGAAAGCCAATTTTTGTTCGCTTTCCGTCTGGAAAACCATGTCTTAACATGGTGTAATATCCTTCAAGGGTATACTGAAGTCCATCCATTTTTAACCAGATCTTGAAGAAGAACCTTGAAAGTCTGATTCTGCCCCGAAACTCAGTACTGGTACAATTCATCGATGACCTTCTCATTGCATCCGAGACGCGTGATGCTTGCAGGGATGATACCTTTGCCTTACTGAATCACCTGGCTGAGAATGGGCATAAGGTGTTGCCGTTTAGGCTTCAGTACTGTCTGAATGAAGTACAGTACTTGGGCCATCGGATTGAAAAAGGCAAGAGGAAGGTGTCACCGGAAAGAGTGGAGGTGATCATGAAGATGAATCCGCCTAGTACCCAAAAAGAGGTCACAATGTTCTTGGGAATGGTTGGCTACTGTCAACAGTGGATTCCCAACTTTTCACTGATGGCGAAACCTTTGCAGATACTGACTCACAAGGATGTGTGCGATCCAGTTACTTGGGATAACGATTGCTTACTTCCCTTCCTGGAGTTGAGAAAGTGCCTGTGTCGCGCTTCGGCTTTAGGAATGCCTGATTACAACAAAGTGTTTCCGCTGTTCTGCCATGAAAGGTAAGGTGGCTCTATCTGTACTCCCACAGACACATGGAGGTGCCCGTAGACCAGTGGCCTATTTCTCAGCTACTCTAGATCCTGTAGCTTCAGCGTTGCACGGATGTCTCAAATCCGTTGCTGCAACAGGTGTCAGTATTGAGCTATGCACAGCATTGTGATGGGTCATCCTCTTACAGTGTATTTACCACACTCAGTTGAGCTTCTGATGATGAGAACCAAGACACAGCATTTGAAAAATAACAGATTGACAAGGTACGAGCAGGTGCTTCTTGCCGCTGAGAATGTAACCCTGAAGCAGTGTTCTGTGTTGAATCCTGCTTTCTTGTTACCCATTCCAAGTGCTGATGGGGAAGAATGCGAAGACCATGACTGTCTGGATGTCACTGAACTATGTACGAAACCAAGGCCTGACATTGTCGATGAGCCATTGTCTGATCCTGATCAAGTCCTTTTTGGGAATATACTGGCGAGAGTACAGAGAAGACTGAACTCAATATGATGCTAGTAGATGCTGTCACATGGGGTGAAGGGAGGCATTTACAAATGGAAGTTACAGAGGAAGAACAAGCGGGTTGGGTCAGAGCAGGCTGTGAGAAGGAGAAGGATGACATTTGGGTGTCAGCTGATGGCAGGGCAGAATTGCCGGATTGTTTGTTGCACCCAATGGCGAGGCAAAATCATGGAGCAGTTCACATCGGAAGGGATGCAATGGTGAGATTGTTCAGGCAGACTTGGTTCAATCCAAAATTTTGAGTGATTGCAGAAGCTGTGTGCCATCGGTGTGTCACGTGATAACAAATGAATGCCGTGAAAAAGACTGTTGTCACCATGAGCCACAGTGGCAGGTCAGGGGGTCCCTTTTTTCGGATCCAAATGGATTTTGTTGAGATGTCTTTGTGTAATGGTTTGAGATACATTCTGGTTGTCGTGTGCATCTTTTCCCGATGGGTCGAGGCTTACCCGACTAGGAGATGTGATAGCCTCACAGTAGCTAAGTTATTGCTCAGAGAGCTCATTGCTAGGGTTCGGATTTCCTACTACATTGGAG
The DNA here is from genome assembly GCA_963921515.1 of Calotriton arnoldi. Lineage (NCBI taxonomy): Eukaryota > Metazoa > Chordata > Amphibia > Caudata > Salamandridae > Calotriton > Calotriton arnoldi. The sequence continues at coordinate 706,687 of CAWUFW010007435.1, read as the reverse complement.
TCGGATAGAGGCACACATTTCCATAATGAAACCATGAAGTTACTGTGCATAGCTCTGACTGTGGACGAAAGACTACATTGTAGCTACAGGCCAGAGGCGTCTGGAATGGTGGAGCAGATCAATGGTACCCTGAAATCGAGGTTGGCTAAAGTGTGTGCTTTCGACTACTTTGAAGTGGCCTGATGCCCTACAACCAGTGCTAATGAGTCTGCGCAGCATCCCTGACAGGAGAACTGGGTTGTCGCCCCACAAAATACTCATGGGGAAAGTGATGCCTTTGCCTACCGTGCCTATCAACGCTCTTGTGAACATTTCAGATGATTTGGTCCTTGACTACTATAAAGGATTGGCTGACGTAGTGCATTCTGTGTCTCATCAGGTTGAAGCAGCGACTGCATAGACAGCAAGGGATCTCTGCCATGACCTGAACCCAGGGGATTGGGTCCTCATCAAAAGACATGTGAAGAAAAACTGTCTTGATCCTCGTTGGCGTGGTCCATACCAAGTGATACTGGTGACTGCAACTGCTGTGAAGTGTGGTGGAGCACCAAATTGGTTCCATGCTTCTCAGACACGCCAAGTTCTGGGTCCCATCTGAGGCAACAGCTCCTCTCCCAGAAGAATTTCCCGCTGTGACTGAAAGGTCACGTGAGGGGTCAAGCCAAGCTGTAGAGGTACCTGAAGAGGCTGAATGCACACCAGGTCAATCTGAGGGGGGTCAAGCTACCCAAGACCCTGGCATAGACTCTGAGAGAGACAATATTGTTGCGAATGACAGAGAGTCTGACCCCGTGGAAGAGACTGGTGTGACAAGAAGTTGTGTGCAGTCAAGGATGAAGGATGCTGTAGGTGAGACTTGGCTTGTGAGACAGAGGAGAAAGAACTTGAGACTCACATCTGAAAGACAACTTGCACCAATAAGTGAAACTTCAGGGTCGGATCTAAGTGAGACTGAGCAGGACATGGAAAGTCTGAGGAGATCCTGAAGAGCTTGAGTCCCTTGTCGGAGGTATTCCTCTCCCGAGTGGACTTATCTGGTCGCAAATGCTGGGGAGAGAGAGGCCCGAGATTTTGCTGCTAGTGGTCGAAATATTGTTGAGAGTTCCTGGGCTTGAAGTAAATGCACTTCTGTAGTTTGGCTGTTCCTTTCCCACCAAGGCTAAGTGGTTTACAGACTTTGATTTTAGAAGATGTGGAATTCCCAAGCTTCGGAGTGCTACAGTCTCCTCAAGAGATTGCAACATTGAGAGCTGAACTGTTACGAGTGATTGAAGAGATTGGCTCTGACCTGATAAGGGATGTAAATTGAACTGTGAATTATAAATAATTTGTTTGAAGAAGATAACCTAGGTCCGAGTGGAAGAAGAATAAATTTAGGGACTCTATCTAGAAGAAAAAAAAGAAGGAGGGCGAGGAAGGTCTTCTAAGCTGTGTAAACACTGTAAAGAAGGGACTGTTGAAAATAACTTTTCAAGGCTTCAAAAGCTGCTTAAGAACTTTGTCATATGGGGAGAGTGGAGGAGAAAAAAGACTTTGTTTGCCATTCTTGTCCCTGAACATTGATCTGAGCTACTGTAAAATGGAGTCTGAATTCGAATCATAGACACAAATGTATTGTAGGTGCACTCAATATTAGGGTGATTGTAGTAATAGCTCTAGTCATTATAGAGTCCATTTTAAGTTCATCCGAAAGTTAGGAGCATGGGGTGGGAGTACACTGGACATCTACACCTACTACTGCTGTCCCAAAGGAGGGTACACTAGGATCTGAGAAAGGCTTAATAGAGCAAACTAGTCGCTTCCTACATGTAGATCTGTCTAAGGGAGCTTATACGTTAAATGCTTATGCTAGGTTGCTGTTTGAGTATGTAGACACTATGGAAGTTAGAGATTGTTGTGTGTGCATGCAATTACCTGCATCAGTTGAACAGGGAATCACTTACCATCACTTGCCTTTGACTTATGGTATTAGTTGTAGTTTACTCCTTAGTATGTTCTATGGAAAGGGTCGTTATGATTACTACTTCTCCAATTATGATGTGGTACTTTCAGAAATACCTGCATATAAACATTTAAATAAGTATGATGCCCAAAGAAGAGTAGAAAGAAAGGAAAATTATTTTGCACCAGTTGTAACATTACACACTGCTTATGCGCATAGACATAATTTAACTTGCATGTTAACAGATGTAGAAATGAAATTCATAGACCAGGTAGAAGATAGATGTAAGGGACTAGTTAACAATGTTGATAACACGGATAAGGATCCTGATTGGACCAAAGAGGAGTTGGCTCAAAAGGATAAAGGGAGTTCTGGTCCGATAGCTATAGATTGGCAACAGCGAGGAAAGCTTTACATACGACAAGCTGAGAGTAGTTACAATTCTCTAGTTGTAGGACAGAGTATATGAGATCATATATTTTTGGTCGATGACCATTGGAAAATGTTTTTGCAGGAGTCAGTTCACATGGTACCGGGAGCATATTTTGTGTGTGGAAAGAATGCGTATGTAAGTTTGCCGAGCAAATGGTATGGTACATGCTATTTGGTGGTTGTGTTTCCGAAAATATACCATGTGGATGATTTGGAAAGTCCTGAAGGAAGATTGAAAAGCAGGGAAAATCATGGATTGAGAGCTGGAGAGGTTGTGGGAGACATCTTCCGAGCAATAATACCTAGTTTGGGAGTAGTGCTCAATGATGTCAAGATTAGAAGACTGTTTACCATAGTGGATAAGTTGTCTGTTAACACAGCTAAGTCTTTGCTACTCATTGATGGGGAGATGGTCTCGATACGGGAGTTGATGATGCAGAACCGGCTTGCATTATTCGTCCTACTTGCAAAAGAGGGGCGTAGTCTGTCCGATGCTGAGGATCCAACAGTGTTGTACTTATATCCCTGATAAGAGTAAAGATCTGAAGGGATATAGTAGTAATATCACTGACATACATCAGGAGATACAAGATTTGGTAGAGGAAGAAGTTTGGGATAAGAATGGAAAAGGATTTGGCACAGTTGGAAGGTGGTTTACAAATCTGGGAAGTGGAATATTTCGATACATCCTAAAACGGATACTGATTGTGTTAATCTGTAACATTGTTCTAGTTGCAATGATGAGGGCATATAAATGGCATAGAGTGGGGCAGTTGAAGAACTCTTAAAGGGAAAGGGTGAGACGGATAGAGAGACTGCAGGACAGTTACTATGGGAATTTGAAGCAAATGGAGAAGTTCAGACAAAGAAGGCTGGCTACTACATCTGATTAGGTTGGTCTACTCTACATGGGTGTTTTGAAGATTATTATGATGACTCAACATCATCTGAGGGGGGAAGTGTTGCATTTTGCCCATTTGTGCATTATAATCACGTGTAGAGCACGTGTAGAGCACACACGCATATAATCCTGTCTTGTGTAAATGTTAGTGTTAGAATTGTGAACCGTGTTAATGTATCTACGTGACATATTTTAGTTAATGACAAGTAGTATGAGGAGTTAACATAGAAACTGAATGTAACTAGCAGAAAATGCTAAGATTGAAAAGCAGTGTTGTGAAGTTTGACATTTCTCATGTACTATATGTGTTTGATAATAATGCTTTCTATAATTTGGTAAATGTGCTAGTCGAGATGAAAAATAGTTATGCAGCTCGTAATGTTTAAATGGTACATTCTTGTGTTAGCTAAAGCTATAGGCTCGAAATGTAACCCCTGACAACTCTCGCTTTAGGATTAATATTCTGAATTTCATGTGCACTGTGGAACCTGTTCTTTCTCACGTTTTGTGTTGCAGGTGGAGAAGCATTCTTAAGGCAAAATAATGTCTTTGTTTTAGCAGCTAGGCAAGGAGAGAAGAAGTTACAATTGTATGACTTGGAGGTGATAAAGGAAAGAAGTTGGTTTCACAGAGGAGAAGGCACGAGAACAAAGGACGAATTGTTGCAAAGGATGTACATGGAGAACAACATAGAAAAATACGCTCATGACTGTACCCATTGTGGAGTATGTGCGAGAGGTGCACTATGGGAATTCTACCTGTGGATAACTGGTTGTTAGAATTAGGGATAGAGCACCACATCTTCTTTGCCTTTGGAGAGGGAGCATCTCAGAACATGTTCTTCCTCCGGTGATAGTGGCTTTATGTTGCTTGACTTATCTCAACGGTGGAGAGACTTCTCAGGAAGATTCCACAACTAACACCTTTCCTCCTGATTCGAAACGCTTACTTATTAATGTAGGGATGTCATCTTAGCGACAGAGTAGGGATAGATTTAAATGCTCCTCATTCACCAACCCTTGAGGCTGGGAAATTTGGACTCTTGCTACTTGATTGTCTGTATTCTCCTTCTCGAGGTAATAGTTTTGGTAATCTTGTACTGTCTGAATTGGGTGCGTAGATTTGGCTTCATGCTGTTTCCTTTGTATTTTTATACCCTTGTGTTGGATGTGAGTTTATGTTCAATTATTTTTGGCTCTGTAATAAACTTAACAAACCTTCCTTAATTGTCCTTTGGTCATTATGTATCAGGGAGCGGTGTTTCTAAATTGACTTTACACTAAGGAGCCCGGGCCGGGGAAGGCGAAGCTGGACCCGATGGGGGCCCGGGCCAAACGCCGCCCGGAGGCGGGAAGCCTCTCCCCCCCCTCCGGGGTGCAAGCCCGGGAAAAAGGGGCGACCGCGATTGGTCGCCTCGAATTGAACACGTCCTCCCCCAATCAGGGGAGCAGGCCGTAAGCCGCGGAGGGGATTAAGAAGGGGGCAGGTAGCCCCCTCAAGCATTCAATCCCCTCTGACGGCAGTGAGAGAAGGAAGAATCGACGGCTCGATGGATCGAGACATCGCAGACCTGACCCCGTAGAAGCAAGCAAGATCCGGTTTCGCCGTCGGCCGGGCAACAGAAGGGGCCACAGAGGACCGGCACCTGCTACGAGGGTCTCCAGCCGCCCCGATACTGGTTTAGACAGCGAACTTTCCTGCCGAGGCCCCAGCATCAGGAGCAATTTTCCCGCCCTCCGGGCCGGCTGCATCAGCCGCAGGGGGACCGCAGTCTGTGGGTTGGCGCCTGCCCGCTGCACATCCCTACCTTTCCTCGCTTATCCGAGGGCGGCCGTGAGGACAAAGGAAAGCGGAAGACCGGTACCTGCTTTTCAAGGGACCCAGCCTTCCCGATCGAGGTATCGGCAGCGAGTTTCTTGCCGAGGCCCCAGTGCCAGGAACAGCTTGCCCGCCGAGGCCCCAGCATCAGGAGCAGTTCTCCCACCATTAGGGCCTGCTGCCTCGGCCTTGGGGAACCGCCTGCCCGCATCACCTCCCGCGATACCTGCTGCACCGTGGGCAGCAAAGGAGAGACCAGCACTACGCTCGGGAGCGCCGGAATCCGGCGAACAACGCCGCCCAGCCTCAGGAGCACCTGCGGAGCCTCGGCCCACGCGCCTTAGAGGGGCAGGACCCGGGCAGCGTGAAAAGGCGTCTTAAAGGGGCAAGGGCACTCGAGTCAGGAGGAGCGAGTTTACGGTGATCTAGGGATTATCGGGGGGATATTTGCATTGAAACCATCGGGGGCAAGCGGCAGGGAGTAAACTGCTATTTTGTGCAGGTTGGGGCAACAAGCACGAGCTACAACAATGTCGTTTACAGGAGGAGTGGATTGCTTTGTTGGTTGGGGTTGTTGAAAAGAGTTTTTGCCAGGACAAAAGGAGTTGGCGTCAGGCCTTGTTTGTGCCTCAGAGCTCAACTCACAATCTCGTCGTACAGCCGGCCAGAGCACACTGGGATGGCAAACAAGCGTGGGGCAGCCAGAGGGCAACACGACCCCCTGCACGCTTCAGGGACATTGAAGGCAAGGCAGAAACGCCCCAGACGGGGAAGAAGAGGCAAAGGGGGTGCAACGGCCCGGAGCTGGATGATGACCTTCAGGCGATGCTGGATAAAGCTAGGGAATTGGTGGCTCTAAAAGGGCAATCATGGTTGGACAAGCAGATCAAGGAGGAAGCCCATGGGAGTGGAAAGAAACAGCGGCAGGCATCCCCGCCTGCACCACCCACCAAGAAGCTCGGCCCAAGGGGGCATGCAGCCAAAACAGCGGCCCCCGCAAAGAACCCCAAAACAAGGGCCAAGGTCCCGGCGACCACAAAGGCGGCGAAAGGCGGGCCGAAGGGCGCACGAGCCGGGAGCAAGAGGGCGGTATACCCCGAGCTGGTGTCCAGCTCCGACGCCGAGTAGAGCAGCGAAGACGAGGGGTCTGTAGCCAGCACGGTGGCCTCTCATGACTCGCGCAGCCATCAGAGCAGACGGGGAAGAAGAGGCAAAGGGGGTGCAACGGCCCGGAGCTAGATGATGACCTTCAGGCGATGCTGGATAAAGCTAGGGAATTGGTGGCTCTAAAAGGGCAATCATGGGTGGACAAGCAGATCAAGGAGGAAGCCCATGGGAGTGGAAAGAAACAGCGGCAGGCATCCCCGCCTGCACCACCCACCAAGAAGCTCGGCCCAAGGGGGCATGCAGCCAAAACGGCGGCCCCCGCAAAGAACCCCGAAACAAGGGCCAAGGTCCCGGCGACCACAAAGGCGGCGAAAGGCGGGCCGAAGGGCGCATGAGCCGGGAGCAAGAGGGCGGTATACCCCGAGCTGGTGTCCAGCTCCGACGCCGAGTAGAGCAGCGAAGACGAGGGGTCTGTAGCCAGCACGGTGGCCTCTCATGACTCGCGCAGCCATCAGAGCACCACGGACAAGGGTAAGCACCGCCAGAGATGCAGAGGGGGGGCGCATGGTCAGGCACAGCGCAATAGCCTAGCGAAAAGGCGCCCAGGACAAATAGTGAATCTGGGCACAAAGCAGGGCGTGAGTAATTTGGCAATGCAAGGGCCCTGGCCCAATCAGCCCCCTTGGCATCTAGGGCTGGGAAGGGACCAGCAGGGCTTCCAGGGGGAGGCCTGGGGTCCGCTGGCCTGGATGCCTTGGTGGCAGTGACCAGGGGCAGGATCCCCCTTTGGGGCAGGTCCACCATGGGCCTCAGGAAGACAGGGAGGCAGCAAGGAGCCAGGGCGAGAGCCAGACTTAAAGGGAGGCACAAAGAGGGCAGCAGGCAAGGGTAAACAGAGCCCCCGACTGGCGCAGCAGGGTGAGGTGGAATCACCAGAGGAGACTGCACAAGGGGAGGCAGCGGCCCCCGGGGCCAGCAAGGCAGACGATAGTGGGGCGGCAGGGGAGGGCACAGACCCGAAAGGGAAACCGGCCAGTGCATACCTGCGCCCTTCCCCAAGCGACCCTCCCACAACCACAAAGCTCCTGGGGTTGGCCAATCTCATCCCTCTAGCCGTGAAAGAAAGGATATGGAGGAAGGAGTTTATAGACATTTTCTCCCTGCTAGAGGTACGCCAGGCAGGGTTAGACCTGACAGTACAGGACAAGAAAGACGATGATAGGAGGGAGAGGCGCAAGCCCAGGGTAGAGAGAACAATTGAGAATTGGGTGAAAGCATTCAGGACCCTGGCCTGCGTTTTTGTGGAAAAATTCCCCTAGAGCGCGGCGGCGCTCATTTTGTACAAGCAGAAGGTGCATGAGGCACAGCAGCAGTATCAGGGGGAGGCATGGTTAAAATATGATGAGGGTTTCAGGGAAAATATGCAAACCTGGCCAGTGATCGAATGGGACTGGCAAGACATGGAGGGTTTCTCAACTCACATGGTGGCAGCCAGGGAAGGCGTCAGCTCCAGGGCCAGCAATTTTCGCTCCTATGGGAGTAAGGGCAAATATGAAGGCCAAAGGTTCAAGGGTAAGAGCCAGGGAACCACCAAATCTGGGAAACCATGCTGGAAATTTAACAAAGATGATTGCAAATGGGGGACAGGATGTAGGTTCAAGCACGTATGAGGGTCTTGCGGGGGAAACCACCCCGTAATCCGCTGCAAGCAAGGCCAGGGTGCTGGAGCAGGCAAGGAAAGAACCGGCACAAAGAAGTAGTGAGCACCCTCCCACGGTCGGGGAGCACGTGGCCAAGGGCAGGGGGCAGCTGCTACCAACCCCGATTAAGACCAGCAGGCTGGTTTATCTATTAGGTCAGTATCCTAAGGCAACAGACAGACAAAAATTGGCAGAGGGTTTCACACAAGGTTTCATAATACCCTACTAAGGTCCCGAAGGGGCACGGGAGAGCCGGAACCTGAAATCGGTAAGAGAAAACACAAGCATAGCAAGAGACAAGGTAGGCAAGGAGGTTCAACTGGGGCGGGTGGCTGGCCCTTTCAACTCCCCCCCCACTCGAAAACTTGTTGGTCTCCCCACTAGGAGTGGTACCTAAGAAGGAGGAAGGGAAATTCAGGCTGATACATCATCTGTCCCACCCACAAGGGCAATCCCTCAATGACTGGCTGGAACAGGACGATTGCACAGTAGCCTATGCTTCAGTGGACGACGCAGTAGACCTGATACAACAGGAAGGAAGGGGAGCCCTAATAGCCAAAACAGACATTGAGTCGGCTTTCCGCCTCCTGCCGGTCCAACCAGACAGCTACCATTTGTTAGGTTTCCAGCTAGACGGGAAATATTACTATGACAAATGCTTGCCAATGGGGTGCTCAATATCATGTGAGTATTTCGAGGCATTTAGCAGTTTCCTAGAGTGGGAAGTAGGGAGAAGGGCCCCACAAGGGGGTCGGGTCCATTACTTGGACGATTTCCTGTTTATCGGCAAAGCAAACACAGGAGATTGCGCCCTCCTCCTGCAGAGTTTCACAGCACTGGCGCAGGATCTAGGGATACCGCTAGCTCAAGGCAAGACAGAGGGCCCAACCACCAAACTGTGCTTCCTAGGGATAGAACTAGACACGATTGCAGGAACATGCAGATTACCACCCAACAAGGTAGCTGAGCTCAAGGAGATCATGGGTAGGCTGAGGCTACAAAAAAAAGCCACTCTAGAAGAGGTGCAGCAGCTGCTGGGGAAACTGAACTTCGCCACAAGGGTGATCCCAGCAGGGTGGGCATTTTCAAGAAGGCTGGCATGGCTGACCAGGGGCACGACGCAAAAACACCACAGGGTCCGCTTAACGCAAGGGGTAAAAGCAGATCTAGAACAATGGGAAGCATTCTTGTCCGATTTCAATGGCATCCTGATGTGGCGCGAGCCATGGGTACCAGCGAGTCAGCTCGAGCTATACACAGATGCAGCAGGGGGCCTCGGTTTCGGGGCCATCCTAGGGACAGCGTGGGCGGCAGGAGCATGGCCAGAAGCCTGGAAGCGAGCAGGGGCCACGGCAAACATCTCGCTACTGGAGCTATTCCCCATAGTAGTGGCTTTTCACATTTGGGCAGAACGACTAGCGAACAGGCAGATAACTCTGTGGTCTGACAACCACGTAGTAGTGCAGGCGATCAACACGGGGACGGCAAAATGCGCGACCGTGGTCGGCCTGTTGAGGAGTTTGGTCCAATGCCAACTGAGGGCAAATATAGCGCTTAGGGCGCGACACGTCCCAGGAATAGACAACTCAGTTGCGGATGCCATTTCTTGTTTTCAGTGGGCAAGATTCCGAGACCTCACTCCGAATGCAGACCAAAGGATGACCCCGGTGCCAGTGGAAGTATGGGCATGGGTGGAGCTGGTTTAGAAGTGATGCTGGAACATGCACTGGCCCCAAAGACAATGCACCGTTACCGTAAGTGCTGGGCAACATTTATTGCAGCCACTGGGCTAACAAATGACCAGCCGGCAGGGCAGTGCGAGGTTCTGGGTTTCATAGATTGGGCTTTTAGAGCGGGTAGAACAAAATCTTGGGCCCAGACCCATCTGAGCGCAGTGGCATACTACTCAAAAATGGCATCAGGGCAGGACACCACCAGGGGTTTCCACTGCAGGATGGCTTTGAAAGGGTGGGGCAGAATGCAGAAGGCAAGTCTAGACCCAAGAAGGCCCATTCATTTCCAATTACTGCAGCAAATATTAGGGACGCTTGGCAAGTTATGCTCATCAGAGAGTGAAGCCATACTGTTCAGGGAAGCTTTCGCACTAGCTTTCTTTGGGGCATACAGAGTGAGCGAACTGGTGGCCCCAGCAGCAAGGGACGCAGGAACAGCATGCATACACCGATCAGACGTTAGCTTTGGGGAGGGGCACATGGACATCCTGCTGTGAAGGTCTAAGACAGACCAAGCGGGCAAAGGGAGGTGGACCAGAATACATTGCATAAGGGAGAAATCATGCTGCCCGGTATGCCTGGTACGGAGATACATGGCAACCGCAGAAAACAGAGAAGGGCCGTTATTCAGACATAAGGAGGGGACATTCCTTAGCCGTTTCCAATTTATAGCAGTGATGAGGAAGGCCCTGGGGGCGGCAGGGCTCCAACCCAGTGCATTCGGTTCCCATTCATTTAGGATAGGGGCCGCGACCACGGCGGCGGGGCTGGGCATGGGCAGCAAGCAAATCAAAGGGATTGGGCGTTGGGCATCGGGCGCGTTTAAACGGTACATACGCCCCACCTCATACTGAGCCCGGATTTCCTCCCCCCCGTAGGTCCGGCCGAATGGCGTGGTTCGTGGGATATTCCTACGTCACCCGGGCACAACAGTGGGCGATGGCTAGACGCAAATTCGGAGGGATATGGCTGCGGGACACCGAGGTGGTCTGGATGGGCCGGTCCGGAATGAAATGGGACCAACCGCTACCCGCAGTGCGAGAAGCGCTAGGGAGAGGTGGCAAACCGGACGCGGTATTAGTCCACCTGGGAGGTAACGACCTGGCCGCACAGGGCAGGAGGGCCCTGCTAATGACAATGCAGGCGGACTTAGCTGCTTTGGCAAAACTGGTGCGCCCCGCCGAAATAATCTTCTCGGAGATAATAGTGAGGAAGACCTGAAAGGGGGTGATTGACCTAGGGGCGGTGGAGAGATCCAGACACAAGCTAAACATTACCATATGCAGAGCCAACGGATGGGGATTCGTAAGGCACGGTTTCATAAACCTTAGGTCGTCAGGCTACCACCTGGAAGTTGGCATGCACCTGACAGGGGTGGGGATGGATATGTTCCTGCTAAACATTGTGGGGGTGTTAGAACACATGGGTTTCTTATAAACAAGGGGGGAGCACAGGGGAGCATAGGGGGGAGCTCCCTCCGATCGGTGAGACCATAGGTAGCATGGCGGAAGACAACCTAGAAGGATAGGAAAGGAAGAGAAATTGATAAAAGTAGATGGAAGGCTCATGCAGTGTCCTTGGGATGCCTCACGGCAGGGACACTGAGGGAGCAAACAGTGGCCAGTAGCCACGGAGAGAGTAGATGGAAGGCTCCCGCAGGGCCCTTGGGATGCCTCACGGCAGGGGTACCAAAGGAGTGAGAGGTAGAACTCAGCCGCAGGCTGGATAGATGAGATGCTCACATGGGGTCCTTGGGATGCAACACGGCAGGGACCTGGAAGAGCAGGGAGGGGCCAAGTTGGCACTGAAGGCAAGCGGGACGGCACTTGTGGCCCGGGCAAGTCCGGACGGACACCCACCAAGTCGGTAGCAAGTTGAAGCCTAACCCTTTGGCAACAGCAGCAGTGGTATTGGGGCCCCCTTCAGAAGGTGATCTGTCTGAAAAGCAGATAACAACCAGAAATGGACTGAATGAGCCACGATGGCAGATCATTAAGCGAAGCAACACAAATGTTATGTAATTACCAGGAGAAACAAATGTATAAATTGTTTAAGTGTTTAATAAACTGCGACATTTTTGGGCACCAAGCAAGTTGTCCATGATGTGTTTAAAGGTCTAAGGGGCGCAGTTGGAAAATGACTAAGGGAGGGGGAGGCAACTCGCCGCCTGTGAGGGGTTTGATTTTCTCCCCTTCACACTTTCAGAGTGTGTCTCTAGAAAAGGTCCAGTATGACTAAACAGCCCTTTCACACATTATTTAAAGTACACTTGTAGTTACTGGGGAAGACATTTTTTGAACAAATTTGGTGGCTTACTCTAAATTCATAAAGTCATAACATGCATCAGTAAAGGTAGTCAAGCCGCTTAACTCATCCCAGCAATCCGGTGCTAATGGTATCAGAAATGAAATTACAAGTGACCTCTTTCATGACATCACATGGTGTCACTAAATGAGTTGCTTTTGGTGTCACCATTAACATCATCTCTGAATCAACAAGTATTTGACTCAAGACATCGTTTGTAATGTGCAAAATTTGCTTCATAGTGCAAATGTGTGCCTGTGCTGTCTAGCCTAGGATTTGTACTGGGAGAATACCCTTCCAAATTCCTATGCCTAGACATTTTTTAATCATTTCACACACTGGGTGTGTGCTGGACATTGCAACAGATTTACAATGTATGAAATGTAAGGAGAAATAAAAGTATTTATCCTACTTTGCACCTGCTTCAAGGAGGCATAATTTTTAATGCCAACCCAGATGTAACAATTTTACCTGATAGGACTTTGTGTCAAAAATCTTGAATGGTCACCTTGGAATACTAAAGTAGTGCCCATGCCTCGACCCCTTGACACAAAGTAGCACAATGCACTGTTTGCATTACAAAACGGGTACTTTTCCAGCACACAAAAAAAAGGCTTACGTTGGAAAATAAATGCCACACCAGGTCCAGATAAATATACCCCTAAAAGTCACACATGGGTTGCTCCCGTGTGGTCGTGCTGGGAATTATATTTGTTGTGGGCAACATCTCTTTTGCTTGGCACCCACCAAGGAATATGGGGCTAGATTTGATGATCTTTAGGGTAATCCCGTCTCTTCTACTGGGGCAGCCAAGGCAGGGGCCTAGTATTGCCTTCCCATATAGTCCCTCTAGACTGTAACTGCTTGTTGTACTGGTCAGGGTCCAGGTCATGTTGTGTGCTCTCTACTCTGCACCTTTGTCAGTTTAGGCGCCACTACCTCTAAACATTGCAGACTGAAAATGTAGCCACTGCGGGCATCCACAATCTTCTGCACGGTGTTTACCAGGGTCAGACTGAAACACAAAATAGGCCTGGGCACCTAATAAAGGTGCCTCCCATTAGCGAATCAGACAGCTAAAAAGTGCTCCACAGTTGCAAATCAGGGCAGTCTTGAACTGTGAACACACGCTGTATACACGCCATGACAGACTGCATGTGTGCTCGCTGCGGGCAGTCCTTGTGATAATATGAGTGGGATCAACAGTGAAAAAGCACACAGTCCACGAGACCGTAATACGGCCCACAAACAGTCAGAAAACACACTTACGGGCCCCGTTCTGTGTGTCTTTACGAACTGAACAGGCGCCCCCCGTGCCTAGGGGAGGGGCGCCCTTAGATGCGCCACGAGACGGAGCTTCCTCCGAGGCGGCTAAGAAAGGGGGTGGATTCAACGAGGAGGGCCGGTGATGCCATCAGGGTGCGCAGGAATTCCGGGGAGAGATATTTAAGGCTGCGCCCTGGGGTATGCTGCCTCTTTGTCCCTTCAGACCTCCGGCAAGCTGCAGAGGCGCGTCGTTGACCACCCACCCGCCCGACAGAAGAGCGAGGCTTCGCGGAGCACTGACAGTTAATAACAAAGGGGGATGCACAACAATGGAAGTTCAGTGACTGGATGGACCCCAGGAGGGGGTAGGATCCACGTGTGCAGAGGGTAGGCGGAAAAGGGGGACTGACCTGCTGGTGGTCCTGGACTCTACTGCCCTAACCCGCAACGTATGGACTGATTACAACCTTGGGGAGGCTGCCTGTGTTCAGGTACCCCGATGGGCCGGTGCGCTATGCGGTGCCCTGGATTTCAAGTAATGCAACTGTTTGCTGTAGCGCGTTAGGGCCTGCCGGCACAATGTGCGCAGCTGAGTGGGGAGCTTGGCGGGCTGAGTCAGCCAGGTTGAACTGTACGGCCAAGCTCAAGTGCAGGTGTAATGTCGTGCCTAATTTTCTTACTGCCTTTGACATGTTGTTGCCGCTAAAGTGTACGGCCAAACTGAAGTTCAAGTGTAATGTCGTGCCTAATTTACTTAATGCCTTTGACAGGTTGATGCGGCTAAAGCATAATGCTGTGAATAATTTATATATCCAAACAGGATGTTTTTCTCCTATTGGTCTGTGATGAATTTCCTGGTTTGCTGTGAATAAAAAGGCTACCCTTGGACAAACAAAACATGCTCTGATTCTGACAGTTCTTGGGCATATCGGGGTGGAAAAATTACAGAAATGGAGAGGAGTGAATGTCACGTTGTGCGCATACTATGACATTTGTACCTTCGCACAGACAGGGGTGTGAACGCTGCCTTCGCTTTACCGTGTACCGTTTTTTAACGAACGAGCTATAAATGGAGCGTGTGAAGCTGTGCCCGCGTGCGTTCTTCCCCCTTCCACGAACTTCCTAAGAATCTTCAGACTTTTATGTTCTGATGGAGGTCTTTTGATCAATGCAGACTGACAGAGCACTGGCGCGACAGATCTGCCCGATCCGATGAGCTAACAGCCTGCTCTCCTTATCAGGAAGTGTGTTCATTCCAAATCACTATGTAACCTAGAACAATTCACTCGGCTGAGCTTCTGGGGTTGCCTTTGGCTGCACTCGGTGCACTTGGGCTATTAAGTCAATCGTGTGCTCAACAACATGCCTGCCTGTATCTTTGATTGGGAGTTACATATCCGTTTTTTCAAAACGAGTTACTTTAGGAAAATTAAATTTCTCCTTATTTCTTCGTGTGTAAAATACTTCCCCTACAGTTGATTGTAAAGAAACAACAAACAGAATGGGACTGAGTCCCCAGGACCTAGATAAAAAAAAACCTGCCACCTTCTAAGGCTTGTGCAGAATGAAAGGAGCATATGGGGTAACAATCACAGTAGGTTGTAGTGTGAGTTTTTTTTTAGAAACTAAAATATAGCATTTCGTTTTCATTATAAGTTAGCGGTGTAAGTGTGGCTTGAAATCTGTAAGAACAAGGGGACAGATTTACAAGAAAGTGACTCAGTGCGTTCCGCAAGCCATTTGGCTGCGCCGCACTGAGTCACTTTCAAAGCACAGGGATGCGACATATTTACAATAATATGTCGCATCACTGTGCTTCCCCCTGCGCTGGCGCACAAACTACTGCAGGCACGGCCCGTGGTAGGAGTGCCGGTCGGGCGGTGACGTGGGGCGGGGGAGGGGCAGGGTGGGGGGTAGTAAACTACGGATTAAGGCCGAATACAGGTAAGTAAACATTTAAATAAATAAAACGAATTTCGTTGCGCGCACTGCATCGCAATTGGCGATGCAGCGCTCACAACGAAATTCGTTTTATTTATTTAAATGTTTACTTACCTGTATTCGGCCTTAATCCGTAGTTTACTGCCCCCCACCCTGCCCCTCCCCCGCCCCACGTCACCGCCCGACCGGCACTCCTACCACGGGCCGCGCCTGAACTACTGCCATGCGCCTTCGCAGGCACCCTTGCATCATGGTGCAAGGATGCCTGCGTCGTGGGGAGATTGTTTTTGTTCAGGAAGGGTTCCCTTCCTGCACAAAAACAATCTGGAAAATGCCGTTTTTCAACTTTTATGTGTGCTGCATTAGCACACATAAAAGTTGAAAAACGTCATTGTTTCAATGATTGTATTTGTTCAGGAAGGAAACCCTTCCTGAACAAAAACAATCATTTGAGGTGATTTCCTTTTTTATGTGGGCTGCAGAATGCAGCACGCATAGAAAGAGGAAAGGAAAGAAAACGAGGAGAAATGAATACATTTCTCCTCGTTGCGCCTCCCTGAGGCGTAGCATTCACACGCATTTCCAGATTTACGATTCCTCGTAAATCTGGAAATGTGTCTGGTTCCATGGGTGCTGCGTGGGAACACCCACAGCAACACCCATGGAACGCCCCTTTCACGCAAAGTGCTGCGTGCAAAGGGGCCATATTTACAAGGGCAGGAAAAGTCACGCAGGGTTGCTTTTCCTGTCCTTGTAAATATGGAGCAGGTAAAATCGCCACCGGTACGACACAAAAAGTGACGCACCGGTGGCGCAAGGGGCTTGTAAATCTGCCCCAGGATGTTGACTGCAAACTACAGTATTCATGTTGAAATGAGTGTACCTTGTAGTAACTCTAACAGTACTGAGCAGCGTGTAACAAGGGAAATGTAAACTACGTTTTATTTTTATTTAAGTCGCATTCTGCTTGGTGAATGATTGGTTAACTATTTTTATTACGAATTTGATTAAATGTCTTGCACTTCATTAAACCAAGGAATGTCTTTTCTTTGTGACATCATAAACTATGAAGTTGATTTTTCTATCAATGTAGGGTTTGCTCTCGCTAAAGTGTCATTAAATATTTATTTAATATGCAGGGGCATAGCTTCAACCGGTGTAGCAGGTGCAGTGGCACCGGGCCCAGATGCCCGAGTGAACCCTGGTCATTGCTGTATTGTATAATTCAAATACCAGACGGATTGGCATTTCCTTCCTTGCACTATGGCCAGTGAGTGACACACCGGCTAAGCTGCTGCTGCTCTCGCTTTAATGTAACGTGACGAAGTAGTCAGTGTTTTTTTTTTTTTACTTTGCTACAGTCCAAGCTGATTGGCCACGCCAGCAACACAGGTCCAGCCCCTAAAAAGGCTTAAGGTGGTCTTCAAATCTTGGGCACTGACAGAGTCCATATGATATAGCAGGTGTGCTGTGGTGTTTTTAATTTATCGCAGGCTATTGTGCAGAGCATGGGTAAAAAAACTATTGAATCTGTGCGGCTGTAACAAAGAAGAGCCCTACTGCAAAAATTATTCCATTGTCACATGTATTCGCCCCACATTTGTTTACAATTTATTTATCCAACTTCCCAGAAACACTGCCAAAGGTAAGGATGTTTTCCTTTATGTTGAAGCAAGAGGGGCTGATACCATCTCTACACGTATTCAGTACTGAATCACCTCCATTTATCATGTTACTAAAGCAAAAACAAAAACCTAACTAACTAAGCCCAATAACGCTGACAGCACCGGGAGCATGGCATTTCCTTAGGAGGGCACAGTTCACTTCATCATTACTGAATACTGATGGTTCGCTGTCGGATGGAAATGACTGTCAGACTCTCCTCGTAGATGCCTTACTAGAGGTTCATATTTGCATACAAACAGGGATGGGGTCAAGTGCACTGTGTCATTGATATATTAGTTATGGGAACGGGCAGGGTCTTCATAACTGTGCTCTGTTGGTTTGTTGTTTTTGTTCCCCTTGTTGTTGTGTATTGCTTTCTAAAAATGAACCTGCACCTATTTTTCTGATGCCCGACTTGCTATCCTAAAGCCTTGGCTACCATGCGGATCCCCTCTATTTTCAGCAGGAAATTGTTGGGCTGTTTGCATGAAAGAAATGAAATTTAGATTTGTAAAGTGCTCTACTACCCAAGGGTGTCTAGGCGCTGTTTGTCAGAGAGAAGAGAAGAAGCCACTGGGGACTGATATTTAGACCTACTTTTCTTCTTCTGTTACCTAGGACTTTTGCCCTTTGTTGGTACTCTCAGCCAATTGTGTTGTTTTGCCAGGCACTATATATTGTTCGACTTAGTTTCTGCACTTTACTCATATTGTAAAATGGAAAACTAGTAAACAGATTCAAACTAAAATTAATGTAGCCCTATGAGGGCCATATCACTTAAAGTCAGCACTGTTGGTGGCCATAGCTTTGGACTGACGGGTGTCTTAAGTGGTTAAAGAGCTGGAGCAGCACTATTTTAATACCTTAGAAAATGGTAAAGGGTTGCTTGTCACATGAACTGTCAATACATCTGCTGCTTTTGGCTGGAAATATAGCTGCATTTAGTGTCATATCTAAAGTAAACAACATAGTCAAAACAGAGCACAGCACAAAATCACATTGCAATACTGCAGCCACAACAGAGCACAGACAGACAGACAGAGCAGCAAATGTGCACAGACGTTCTTGTCACACATTGTCACCTACTGAATCCGGTTTTCAGTGGGGTGGTAAACGGTGTTTAGAGCAAGCACTACCTTAATGACACTAGTCAAAAATATTTTGTGATCTGGCCCTGGTTTCGCTGGAATGGTACGAATATGCGTTAATATGGATACTGGACACTTTTAGTTACTGCGCACCACTAAATGGGCATGTAGGTATTCCAGTTTTTTTTTTTATATTGGGGTCATGGCAGATTGCCAGAGATAAGAGCAGAGTTCAATTGAACTGAACATTTGCTTCAAATCACTTTAGGCACAGATCTATCAAGTTTGACACCATCTTACAACAAGGTAGAAACTCAAAACGTTTCTAGCTCTTACATCTTAAAAGAAAGTACAACGTGAATAAAATATAAAGGTGTAATGTGTGTCATGTCATAAAAAGGGAGATCTAATCTTAGCTCTTTTTCTATTTTTTGCTAAATTGGTGCTGCTTTGCTGCCATCTAAACCATGAATGTGTTATGAAGCAATTCCCTTACAAAAATTCCCCAGGACAATGAGATTAAACAAACCCTGTGCTCCAGCGGCTGGCATACGCCAACTAAAGACATATTCACATGAGAAAAATGCTTGAAAATATTACATCTGTCTGAGATATTTTCCAGCTGAGTTGCCTGCCTCTTCTGTTCCCACCGCATTCCCTGAATTGTAGAGTGGGACAGGAGGCATTTTGAACTTTTAGGGCATCAGTGAAAATATGAAACTCGAGTCAATATTTTTTTTCACACGGCAGGCAGATC
This sequence comes from Calotriton arnoldi, assembly GCA_963921515.1. Classification (NCBI taxonomy): domain Eukaryota; kingdom Metazoa; phylum Chordata; class Amphibia; order Caudata; family Salamandridae; genus Calotriton; species Calotriton arnoldi. Next base: position 688,033 of record CAWUFW010007435.1, on the reverse strand, counting down.
TGCATTGGGATGAAACTTTTATTGCTCTTGTCTGCAAAAAGAAGGTATTGGAGAAACAAAAGTCATTTACCATAATTTAAGGACACGGCCACTTTTTGGATCAACTGTCTGAGATTATAAGTATAAAAATACGTCATAATAATAATTAGCTAGTGAATATTTTTGTAGTAAAGTAAAGTGGCGCTGTCCTTTTCAACAGTTTGCTAGAAGTTATAAACATTTGCTCTTTTCTCCTCAAAGTTATAAAAATGGTGATGACAAGTGCGCATAGGTGTTTTAATATAAAAACACCCCTGCAACGAAACGGGTTTATAAAATGACCACCACTTGTGAACAATTCACAAACATTTAATTCATTTACACTTTTTTAAGTTTTAACGTTGGTAGTGAGCCAGTTTTCTTTTAAAGTGTATATTTCTCCCTATAAATAAAACAATAAAAGTCATGCAACCCAAAAATCAGTATTCATTCATCTCCAGTAAATGAGGAGAATTACAATGGGTTGTCATTTGTATAACCTTTGTGTTGGACCCTGGCCTTTCTGCAGGGTCAGCCCCAAATCTTTTGCCGTCCTCCTCCTACTTTTTGCTGAATTTGGTTGTTTTTGTTTGCCTTATAACTCTGTGCACTTTACTACTGCTAACCAATGCTCGTGCTCTGTCCCAAAAACATGGTGGAATTGGCTTATACCCATTTGGCCCATTTAATTTACTTGTAAGCCCCTAGTAATGTAGCACTACATGTGCCCAGGGCCTGTAAATTAAATGCTACTAGTGGATCTGAAGCACTGATTATGCCACCCACTTAAGTAGCAATTAAACCGTGTGTCAAGCCTGCGATTACAGAGCCTGTGCATGCAGTTTTAACCTGCCATTTCGACCTAGCAAAATAAACCTCTTGCCAGGCCCAAACCTTCCATTTTAATATATATAGGTCACCCATAGGCAGGGTGCAATGCATTACAAAAGTTGGACATGTACTTTTAAGTTTTACATGTCCTGGAAGTGGAAAACTCTTGAATTAGTGTTTCACTACTGCAAGGCCTATCTCTCCCATAGGATAACATTGGAGTTGCCTTATTACATTTTATAAGTGTAATTTCCAAACTGGTTCATGTCAGGTGTATCTGGAATTCTAATTTTAAATCCTAACTTATGGTGAAGTTGGATTTTAAATTACAATTCTGAAAATCCACTTTTAGAAAGTTGGCATTTTCTTGCCTTAGCTATTTGCTGCCTGCAGCCTGTCTCAGGTCACATGACTGGGTGTAGTTGGCAGTTATGCTTTGTGTATTCCTCCAAGACAGCCATACACAATGGGAGCTTAGGTGTGATTGGATGGGCCATCACTGTGATTAGTCTGGAGAAAGGACAGGGAAGGCAGGGCATCTGTGCATTTCAAAGGCATGCCTCTACAAGCTTCTCCCCACTTCAAAGTCAAAATTGTGTAAAAAAAAAAAAGGACCCCAGACACCACCACTTCAGTACACTTCCTGACCTATGGATACTCTGCCAGGAAGAAGGACTGCTGTGCTGCTGAAAGGAGTGCCACTCTGCTGGACTGCTACTCTGAAGGAGCTGCTGTTTTGCGGTGCTGACCTGCTGCCTGCTTCACTCTTGCCTGAGGAAGAAGAAGAACTGGACCTGCACCTTCATCTTGAACCCAGGACCTCAGAGTGACTCAAAGGCCTAGTCTGCTGGCCTCCAGATCTGGGCCTCACGGACATAACAGGCCCCCCAACAGCTCCTGGACCTGTCTTCAAAGAGTTCCTGGCAACTAAGAGGTGCCTCTCAGGTCCTGGAGTCTTGGTATGGATCTTGAGTGCTTATATTGAAGGTTTGGGCTATTCGCGACTGTTAAAGGGCTCGTTCTCACTGGAACCATGCTGCTTGCACCAAAAATCAGCACACGCCGCCGCAAGCCCATCTCTTCACACAGCAGCATCGTCAGCCAACGGGGGACTGCCAACACGAAGCTCCAGCCCACCTGTCCACAACGCCCGGCCTACTCTTCGCATCACATCAACTGCCGCCTGCAACACTCTCCTTGCTCCCGGCGATCCTCTCCAACGAGATCTGGACTCTTGGCACAAAACTTGAGAATCTGGGAATGTATCTCTCCCACTCTCCATTGTGGTCAGCCTGAGCTTTTGACCTTGACCCGGTCCAGAGTGACCAGATAGCCACGGTTTGCACTTTATCGTCCCGATTCACAAAGGTAAATGAGACAAAAGTCTAACTTTACAACTTTCGGTATTCACAAAGGGCATTTACTACTCGTAAATGCCCTTTGTGAATGCCAAAATTCATAAAGTTCACCTTTTGGTATTCACAAAGGGCATTTACGAGTAGTAAATGCCCTTTGTGAATACCAAAAGTCGTAAAGTTATACTTTCATCTCAGTTTACCTTTGTGAATCAGACCCTATGTTCTTAGGTGCTATATTGCCGTTTATTCTTTAAAAAATCATAACTCCAGTTCTACTGTTTGGATTTTTGCCGTTTTGGTCTTGTTATATTTATTTAATTAAGTTCTATGTTTCTAACATGGTGTGGGATGTTTGTGTGGGGTGTTTTCACAGTTTTCCTGTCTGAATGTTACACACATACTTTACACATTGCCTCTAGGTTAATCCAGACTGCTCTGTGCCAAACTACCAGGGAGTTGAGCACAGGTTAATTTGGGCCTTGCTTGAACCTTACCCTGAATAGGATTGTGATTGCTGCTTGACCAGGGCTCACACAGCAGGCAACCAGGAACCGGATTTCTAACACTTTGCAAACGGGCAGACCTTCCTATCTCATTGAAAGGAAAACCTAGCTTGTTCGAATTTAGGTATGGCATTTTTGAATCAATGCTAAATGGCTCCAAAATGAAGTTGTGGTATATAAATTAACAATGGTTCACTAACAGCAGATTGGCACATTATGTTGCACTGTCCGCCGCTCTTTGTGCCAAAAGCACTAGTCGATTGGCAATATTTTTGGGTTTTTGCGCCATTTGTTTTCATACTTGTTTGCGCTGAAGCTGTCTTCACTACAATAATTTGGATGAGAGCCCATACAGAAGTAAATAACCCTTCATATTTCCAATAATTTGTATGCAAAACGTCAAATATTGCTGGCAAGCTTGAACAATCAAGTGAGGTTGGCCTCTCCTCTAAGAAATTAACACAAACCCTGATGTTTGCGAGTGGTTGCTTTTGTTTCAATAAATATATAGCTATCAGGTCTAGTATGATGTGTGGGGAAAGGGGTTTATTTATTTATAAATTTTTCTCTTTTTTTTAGGGGCTCCAAATTTTCCTCCGGACGCCGGACATAGAGGATGACGTCATCCGCATAAAGCGAAACCAATAAAGGGCCTGTCTTGAACTGTAAGCCTCTGTGCAAATGTCTTTCCTGGGAGTGACAGACCAATGGGTCAAGCGCAATTATAAAGAGCAATGGGAAGAGAGGACAGCCCTGATGCGTACCTCTAGAGAGACAAAACTGGGAAGACAGAGTACCATTTAGTCGTAGTCGAGCAGTGGGAGAAGCGTATAGAAGCGAAACAAGCTCCACAAACCCGTTCGGTATACCCATCCTTCGCATGACCATTAGGAAAAAGGGCCACTCCAGGGAATCAAAGGCCTTTCCAGTGTCTAATAACACCGCAACTGCGGGAACCTCAGGAAATATCCTATGCAGGACCGTAAACAGGGTGCAGAGGTTTAATGCCGTTGATCTATGAGGGACAAACCCAGACTGAGCCGGGGAGATGATATGATCTAACAAAAGAGCTAATCTTAATGCTATCATTTTGGCCAACATTTTATAATCAAGATTAAGTAAAGATAATGGCCTATATGAACCACACATGAGCGGGTCTTTTCCAGGTTGGGGTAATAATATTATAACTGCTTCACGCAGTGTGGGCGGCAAAACTTTACTCTCCAGGGCTTCATTGTATACTTCTAATAGATGTGGGGCCAATAGATCCTTATAATTTTTATAAAAATTCCCTGTGAACCCATCTAGCCCAGGAGCGGGTGTGCCATAAAGCGCATCAATGGCGCTTACAATTTCCTCTGCGGAAAACGGTTCTGCCAGGAAATCTTGCATCCCCTTTTCCAGCCAAACGAGAGCTATCTCCGACAAATAATCTCTTCGGACCTCCTCCCCATGCACAGCGCGGGAAGTGTATAGCTCCGTATAGTATTCTAGAAATACGTCTCGTATCTCTCCAGTGTCTGACACTAACCTACCATCTGATGCCTGAATGCCTGGGATGCAAGCCTGCCCAGATACCGGGCGCAGGAGCCGTGCCAAGGTACGGCTCGGCCGATCTCCCTCACCGTATCGCCTCGCTGTGGCATATTTGCTCAGAAAGACCGTCTCTCGTTCCGCTGCATCCCTGAACTCCAATAGGAGTTTCAGTCTACTGCTCTGGTCAAGTTGGGCGTTGCCTGCGATGAGTTTTTTATCCATAGCCCCTAACTGTTGTTCAATGCGTGATAATGTGCCCCTAAGATCTCTCAGAACCCCGGCGTGTTTCGCAATGCAGATACCCCGCATATAGGCTTTAAATGCTTCCCATAAGACTGCCCATGTCTGGACTGAGCCTGTGTTTAATTTGAAGTACTCTATAATAGCTGTTCGGAGCTCAGCATTGAACACCGCATCCATCAACGCCTGGCTCGGGAACCTCCATTGCCGTTCACAACCCTCTGGCCTGGGGAGCCTAACCGTGAGAAGTACCGGTGAGTGATCCGAAAGTGTTCCGGGGAGATGTTTAGTTTCACGATACCAAGAGGTAAGATTTGGGGACACCAACCAAAAATCTAACCTGGTCCAAGTTTTATATTGTGCAGCATAATGTGTGTAGGCAGTCTCCCCAGGTCGGCAAAATCTCCAAACATCTGCTAAGCCAATCGATTTGTAGAGCTCCATTAGTGCACCACAAGCTCGAGGTTTAGTATCGGAGGAGACCGATGTGCTGTCTTTCGTAGGGTCCAACAGCAGGTTAAAATCCTCACCCATATAAATATAATCCGCGTGTAAATGCAGTAGCTGCGTGTGAAGTTCGTGGAAAAAGCCTGGGCTGTCGTTGTTCAGGGCATGTATACATATAAAAGCCACCTGGTAGCCCACCAAGCTCCCTGTGACCATCGTATACCGACCCTCCTCATCGTTATGGACACTCACCATCTGGAAGGGCAAGCGCTTGTGAAGTAAGACTGCAGTCCCCCTTGCGTATGTAGTATAATTTGCAAAATAGCGATGGGAGCCCCAGGCGCTTGCAAAATGATTGGAGGATTGTTTAGACAGATGGGTTTCTTGTAAAAAGACGACATCTACCTTATGCCGCTGCAGGTATTGAAATACCTGTTTCCCCTTTTTGGCGTTATTAAGACCCCGAACATTCCAAGTGATTAATGTGAGGTCAGAGAAGGTGGGAAGCCTACCCCCGGAAGACATAAGTAACACTCAAATCTGAACGTGTGTGTGTGTGGCAACCTATGCTAATCACTGCATGGTAAATATTTAACACTGTGCGGAATAAATACCCCTAGTAACGCATCACCCCGCCCCACTTCCCTTGCCCGAACACAAGCAGGGACAATCCCTGTTAACAACCCTGCTGAATGTAACATGCAAACTTGCTACACAGCAAAAAAAGGAACATTTTAACGTACATTCCCACACAATTAGAAGATAAATGTGTATCAACACTAGGGACGAGGCAACACCACGCCGTAAGCCCAATTTTGTAGAATCTATAACATTTGCAATAAGAACATTTGCCCTACCAGCCATAACACTTTGAACAGCTAAAAAAAAAAAATCATAAACATTGTGAACCAGAGGCATTGAATGTGCTCATTCCGTTGAGAAAAGTTCACCACTGGCCACCGATCCACTGTGTGAAGGAGAGTCTCTGCTTTGGTCCCTGGTCTTACCACTGGAGCCTGTCTTATAGTCCTGACAAAAGGCTTAAACAGCTGCAGGGGTATCAAAAAATTTAGATCTGCCATTCACATCAACCCGGAGTCGAGCTGGGTATATCATGCCGTATCTCAGACCCAGATTACGGAGCGTGGCCTTCACGCCCGTATATTTCCTTCTCGCCTCTTGGACCATTGCCGTGAAGTCCGGGTACAGCGCAATGTTGGAACCCTGCCATGCAGTTACCCCATTTTCCCTGGCTAATCGAAGTGCCGTATCCCTATCTCTGAAGTTCAGCAAGCGGGCAATTATGGGCCTGGAGGGGCAACCTGGATTAGGCCGAGGACCAAGAGAACGATGGGCCCGTTCAACTAAAAAGGTAGGAGTGAAAGCGTCTTTACCAAAAAGGTTAATGAGCAGTTTCTCCACAAATGTGTCCATACGCCCCACGTTGGTAGATTCCGGGACCCCTAAAATGCGAATGTTGTTGTGCCTACTGCACGCTTCCATGTCCTCGTTCTTCAAGGCCACTGTCTTTAGAATTTTCTCCACCCGGTCTATTCTTTTCGTAGACTGTGCCGCTCCATCCTCCAAATCATACACTCTATCCTCGACATTATCCAATCTCCTTTCGTGAGCATCCAACTTGGCCCCCATTGTGTCTAGCCGCTTTTCCAATGAATCAAAGCGCCCGTCTAGAGCTCTGAATCCAGCCCTGAGTTCCAGCATGAGTGCATCCGAGCCCGGGGCAGTTGTGTTCGAAGTAGCACTCTCAGCACCCCCTTCCGCCATGATCGTCACGGACTCTCCTGGAGCGGTGTCAGAGCGGCCAGACTGAAGTAGACGCTGCTTCTGGTCTTTACGACCCATATCAGATTTTGCCCACTGACCTTGCATCCATGTACACCAAAGAAGGAGTTATGAGCAAGTTCTCCAATCATGCACGTGGGAAGGGCGGGAGTGCAACAAGATGGCGCTCACTGACATCTAAAAGGGGAAGCAGGCACATCAGAGAGTAGTGCGCCACGCAGGTCGACCAATGATCAGAGTCTATTAAGACCGCAAGCCAATTCAGACCGTCAACACTGCCACAGGTGTAGGGGGCCACACTTCAGACACCCCAGGTAATAACACTCCTGTGCCAATTGCATATCACAGGCCCCGGGGGCTCAGTCCATGGCACACGACCCACGCTTTCTGCACTGCTGCTACTCGGCACACAGTATCAACCAGTGACGCCTCCCCGCCTGCGACCACACCGGGCCGTATCACCCACGAGGCTGAGTCACCATCGCCAGGGGTGCCCCCTACCGCCCGCAAGATGCTGCCAACAAGATGCGTCCCCTCGGCGCCCCCTCAGCAATTAGCACCTCGGCGCTGCAGGGGCGAGTCCACTTACTTGTGACTGGCAGCACAGGGGCCCCACTGCAGGTCCTCTAGTGTCTCCTGGCACCCCGCAACCACAGGGGAAGCACCAGTCACAAAGCCCGAAGCTCTCCGTGGGCTCCGAGGTCACCGCTGGAGTGCGCGCTGGGAGCTGCTGAAATTTAGCCGGCACTTCAGGCCCACCTCGGATAGGCCGTTGCAGCGATGGCTCTGCGTGGATCACGGGACGGCGCTTTACCACCACGGCATGAGGAATCAGGTCGCAGCAGACATTGGGCGTCTGAAATCTGGAGCGAGACCGTCAGGATGTGCTCCGGATGGGCCAGAATATCGGGCAGTACGGCGGAGGTTCAGAGCTGCACGACCATCTTGGTCCGTAGCCTGGCCACGACCCCTCGGGAAAGGGGTTTATTTTGAATGAAAAGTCCCAAATTTCATACGAGTTGCTTTTTTCCCCCCGCAAGATATACAGAATTTAAATTTTAAAACATTGCCAACCAGAACAATCTTTAACTTTCTGGGGGTAGGGGAGGGTAAAAAATATCTTTCAAGTAGATTTTGACCAAAAAATGTTGTTTATGGTGACTTTTATTATCGAGCATTAACATATTTAACATCTATAACAGTTATATGATATCTGATTTATTTTCAATGGCACATTTTGCCAAGCACAATTGTCAGACACTACTGATTTTCAGAGACACTTGTGAAGTGGCTGACGCAGTCTCAGTCCTTCTTCTTGACACATGTTTGACCCTATTCCTTAGGCTCCAAGGAACTGGTTTGAGGATAACACTGCAAGCATCATTTGTTATGTTACGCTGTATATTGAAGGAAGTGACCCGCTTGGGGCCACCCGGGTCACCTCGGACCACCTCTCAGCCTTCCATTCCAAATGAAGAGTTGGAAGAACAGCGGAGATTATACCAATAATTTTTTTATTCAGATACACTCAGAGTGGAGCCCCGTCTACACAGTCTCGAAGAGTGGTACAGAGGGAACTGAAATCAACAAGCATAGAGATACATTATGTACATTTCATAGCCGGGCAAAAACAAGCCCACAGTGGAATTTTCCAGGCAGATGCAGCTGGACAGTAAAATACAAAAAAAATAGGTTTCGGTTCTTGTATCTCACACAACCTAACACAATCCAAGGTCGTTTCACCCTGCACCCGCCACCAGACTCGTGGGAGAGGGCCTCTATCTAGTGAGAAAGGTATGCGTTATTATGTACAGTCTATTCATTACTGAGGCAAAACTTCAACATTTCAGAAACGAAACTGAACAGAGGCTTTTCTTGGCAACGGTACAAGATTAGTTTCAATTATCATTCAATATGGCGTCTGAACAGAAAATGGTGTCGCGAATGCTAACTTATATAGGGCACTGCGTAAGCAGTCTTGGGTCTATTCTAACAGACCCTCCTTTTAGCATGAGCTAAAACATTTCCAACTATGGCAAAAAGAACAGAATTGCAAACGATAACAGATTATCAAATGGGGGTACATATTATGGACACTCCATACCATCAACATCAGAAAGTTAAACAGCAATGTGGGATGAAATCTCGAATATTCCTTCATCAGTATTCATCAAATCATCAACATCTTTCTGAAGCATAATAGCGGCATTTGTGTCCTGAATTGATATTTTCTTTTTAGGTGTGAAAACAGTGGTACAATAGGAACAACAAAAGGGAGACACTGAACGAGTACACAACAGAGCATCAATACCACAATAAGATAAATCACTTTTTCAAGTATCCAGCCCCAGCTGCCAAAAGGGACCAACTCCAATTACCACTCTCCATTCCCTTGACATTTTTAAGAATATCTAAAATGTGTTTGGTAATAATATTCTTTCCATATTCTTGATCCCGACCACACACTGATCGCCAACTACTGCGCATACACCAGCACTCTTGCCTAGAATAAAATCCACCGCATATCTAGTCTGTTCCGAATATATCCGCATACTTTACAACTGAGTGGTGATGTCGCGCAAAGCTGCCACTGTAATATTAGATAGAATTTGCAGCTTACATCCAAAATATTTTCTTGCCTTTTACCCCTGGGCATAGAAGTGCCACCCAATGTGAAAATAGAAGAAAGGATGTATCCAAAGGTGATACCATTACTATAATTATTGACCTCTATATCGGTCACTCCCTCACAGAATTCTTTCGTTAGTGTCCTTTTAACCCATCTTATGTTAGGCTTGGCATATTTACAGTGCACACCCAAAGGCAATACCATTCCAAGAGCTACATCGTCTGTACCATTATAGACATTGGAATAAGTCCCATTAGACAAGAAGAAAAACCCTGGGTGTGCATAAATCGGCCCCTCATAATCTACTGCAGCATACCTGGAATTCATTTTGAAAGTACTTGGATCCTCTTTATTCACTAAGGGGACCATGTGTTTGTACAACACTATTCCTGAACAATTTATATACAATGAAGTATCTGTACTGTTCACAATAGGACAACTAGCAGGATAATAACCGGCCTCTTGAGGAACTGTCAATTCCTTGTAATGCCATCCCACTAATGTTACATTCTGTTTTTCCATATAAAAGTTATCGCAATATGTATTGTTATCACAACCCGGATAACCCACTCCCAGTGGCTTTTTATGGTATAGACATGGCCCCGGATAACCAAAACCAAACACCCCTTTCACTTCTGTAAATTGAGGTGGTCGAGTATATGTGTAATTTACGAGTGACAATGGATATGCAGTCCACAGACTGGTGACAGATTGGGTGGGGTAACAAGCGGTCCCTTCGCCAAAGAACCTCTTATGTGTTTCCAAGAATACATTACTCGGGGAAGTTCTTTCATTTCGTCTTGGGGAAATGACCTTACCCTTACTGCGAAAGGCACGCTTTGAGCATCTTCCAAAACCCATGACACCCCACACAATATTTTTATCATCAGAATCAAAAGAACAACACATATTATTTTACTTTTCCTTGACCACATCATATTACGTTGTGTAGTAACCATTGGCTGCTCCTCTTCAGCAATCTTTCTGCCAAAAGGATGCATAGTGAATTCAAAAGAAGGAAAATGCAAGAAAATATAAAATTCCCAGTGTCTGTTAGAGCCTCACTGGCACAGGCTCCTATTGTCCATCAATAAGTTGGCGCTCTTGAGCACCTGCGGTGGAGCTTGCTCTGTCCTAAGCTCTTCTCCTAATCGATCCCACGTCGATAAGGGTGGTATACCATCAAAGTATACTTTGTTTTTTCCTGACTAATGTTCAAACAACAAAGGCAAAACAAACACAGAATTTTCACTCCTTTCAATTATTCGTTGGTACTGTTACTCAGTACCTCCTATCTTGTACAGTCCATCCCTAATCTTTTTTCTCCTTAGACCCAGTAGCCCTCAGCCGAGGACACAAATTGTACCCGGCAGCCCCAGGCACTGTGTAATCAATGAACAAAGGCTCCTGAATAGCTCGTATTTCTGGTGGGATAAAAATTATTCAAAACATCATTGTTCTCCTTGTCTGTTTGTGTCCAGGTCAATTTAGCATCGCTAAAGGGGACATACCTGGGCACTTGCTCACATTCAGTGTCGCCAATACCCTCCTTGACCCACTGGTCGTATGGTAAAGGAATCCTCCGACAGTGGGTGGCATACACCCAGTTCTTTCGACCAGCAACCTTTACAGCCGTCCGTGTCACTAACAGAACTTGCTCAGGGCCTTTCCAGCGCGGCTCCAGACTTTTCTTCCTCTGGAAATTTCTGACCAGGATGTAATCACCAGGTTGAATGTCGTGGCTGATCCCCTCTGTTATAGGAGGTAGAGATTCCCCTACCTGTTGGTGAATAGAACGTAAACTTTCTGTCAATTGTCCAAGATAATCAAGCAACACAGGATATTCAATCTCGGAATATTTACGAGGACGGGGGACACCCCAAACATTTGCCGGGCACCCAAACATGACCTCATAAGGTGACAAGCCTGTTCTAGAATGAGCTGTAGTTCTTGTTGACAAAAGAGCTAACGGTAGAGCATCTGGCCATTTTAACCCTGTCGTCTCCTGGATTTTTGCCAATTTCAATTTGAGAGTACCATTGTACTTCTCAACCAAACCCGCTGACTGTGGATGATTAGCAGCATGAAATTTCTGTGTAATGTGTAAACCTTCACAAATCAATGTAATCACTTTCCCATTAAAATGAGACCCGTTGTTACTCCAGATAATTCGGTGCAAACCGAATCGAAGAAAGTATTCTTTAAGGAGTACTTTTGCAGTTGTAATGGCCGTATTGTCTTTAGTGGGGTAAGCCTCAACCCATTTGGTGAACGCACATATGACCACTAAAACATATTTAAGATTATTACATCTTTCTAGTTCAATTAAATCCTTTTGAAGGACGTCGAACGGGAAAGTGGGTGGTGCATAATTACCAGGTGGGGTAGGGGTACCTTTCCCTGGATTATGTTTCATACAAATCATGCAATGTTTCACAAAATGCGCAGCTGTCTTAGAGATAGTATCATTATGCCAAACAGAGGCTAAGAATTTACAAATGCCTTTCGCACTAATATGGGCTGGAACATGGGCCATAGTATCCACAGGAAGTACATATGCATCGGGCAATATCCATTTCTGTTCTTCTGATTTATCAATCCAACATCCTTGCTCATTTAACTGTGCTGTACTCTCCTGCCATTTTGCTAATTCCTCTATTGTGGTTTCACTTTGTATCTCCTTTACACTTTCAACAGTATTTTCAAACATAGCAACCTCAGGAACCCACCTAGCTGGACCTGCAACAAACATGGTTTCATTTTACTTGGACCGTCTCCTTGGCTACCTGATCTGCAAATGCATTTCCTCTACCTACGTCATCAGTAACCTTTCTATGAGCGCTACACTTAATTATTGCCAATTTCTTGGGGAGCGTTAAAGCGGACAAAAGCCGCAATATAAGGTGCCCATGTTGAATTTTGGTACCATGAGAGGTAAGGAATCCTCTCTCTGCCCACAGTCGCCCAAAGTTATGCGCAACCCCAAATGCATACTGGCTGTCTGTATAGATATTTACAACCAGCCCTTCACTCAATTCACAAGCTCGGATAAGGGCAGCAAGCTCAGCAGCTTGAGCCGACTGATAGGGGACCCGTGATGTCTCTACCACCGTCCGCAACGCAGTAATAGCATAAGCTGCAGTGATAGTGCCATCTGGTAATTTAAAACAGGAGCCATCGACATGTAGTTCTCCTTGGGGGTCAGATAAGGGAACATCAGTCAGGTCTACCAGTCCTTTCGTCTCTTCTTCTGTCCGGAAAATGCGGTCATGTTTGTCAACTGCATCATTCTCAGAAGGGAGGGGTAGTAACGTGGCTGGGTTTAGAGTGGCACATCTTTTGATCGTAATATGTTTAGCAAACAATGTCATTTCATAACCACTAAGACGTGCACTGGTGAGGTGCTGTGTCTTTGTCTTATTCAAAAGTGTATCCACAGCATGGGGTACCATAACTGTGAGTTCTGTATCGAGTACGAGTCCAGCCGATTGCCTGATTGAAGTGGCCACAGCCGCGACCTCTCTCAGACAGCTCAGAAGGGCCCTAGCAACAGGGTCAAGCAGAGTAAAAAAATAAGCACAAGGCCTCTGTTTATCCCCAAATTTCTGTGTTAAGACAGAAAGTGCGCAACCAGCCATGAATGTAAAGCACAAACGGTTTCCTATAGTTAGGTGTGCCAAGCACCGGAGCCGAGCAAAGTGCAGTTTTTAATTGCTCAAAAGATTGCTGACATTCCGGGGTCCAAGGCAAAGGCTCATGCACTGCTTTCGTTGTTAATACAAGCAACGGTTTGATTAGTAAAGAATAATTTGGGACCCACTGGTGACAGTAGGAAGTAATTCCTATAAAAGCGCGTACATCTTTTTGAGTTTGCGGAATGGGCATTTTAATAATGGTACTGATGTGCTCAGGGGTCAACCTCCTACCCTCCTTCGACAGTAGGTTACCTAAATACTTAGGTGACCTCCTGTCGACAATATTGAAATTTCGAAAGAGAGACCTTATGTCCATGATGTGCCAAATGCAACAACAATTTCACGGTACTGTCCTTGCAACCTTGTTCCGTATCAGAAGCAATTAACAGATCATCGACATACTGCATTAATACATTACCTGGGGAAAGTGATAGTGAATCCACCTGACTTTTTAATGCTTGACTATAAATACTAGGACTCTCCGTATAGCCTTGAGGAGCACGACAGAATCTAAAGCTACCAGCCAGTGTAAATCCAAACAAATACTTACTGTCCGGTTGTATAGGAATACTGAAGAATGCATTTTTCAAATCAATACCAGAAAAGAACTGTGCAGTAGATGGGATCATCGTTAAAAGCGTAGTGATATCAGGAACCACCAGAAATTGCGGAACTACAATTTTATTAACCTCTCGCAAATCAATCACAAAGCGAAAGACATCATCAATAGCATCAGAGAAACCGTGGGTGTCCTCTTAAGGACCGGAAGAATAGGACTATTACAAATATTGGCTGACGTTTCTTCAACTACTCCCTTTCATATCAAATCTTGAATAATCTGAAGAAGGGCCCGTTTCCCTGCCTGCAGTATTTTATATTGAGGAATACGGGGCAAAATAGCATTATCTTTAACTTGCATAGAAACTAGTGGTATATTCAACAGACCCTCGTCTGTATCACCTGTGGCCCATAGTCTGGGGGGTACCCGAGAAAACTCATCTGGAAGGGGCGCATCCTGAGACAAACACTGTCTGGTGCTCACATCCGGACCCATGGTAATATAAACACCATCAGGAGAATAATAAATAGTAGCATGCAACTTCTTCAACAAGTCCAAACCCATCAAATTTTCATCACAATTAGATGTTAACAAAAATGGAGACTCCACACTAAAAGGACCAACAGTAAGTGCAAGGGGGCGTGAAATGGGGCTGACGACCGGTACACCGGAAAACCCTACCGAAACATTACTTTGGCCAGACAGGGCCGCCCCAGGGTCCATACGTCGAGAAACAGAACTTTTTGTCACACCTGTATCCACCAAAAATTCCTTAGTCGAACCTTGCAAATCCGGTGTGACATAAGGACCACGCTGATCTACAGGTATCTGAACTGGTCCCTCACCCTGTCCCTGGCTGTCCTAGCTGTAAGACATACCTGTCAGATCATCAATATCATAGTCATCATATTAATGCTGTCCATCTCTGGGGTCATCGAAATAATTATTATCAGAGCGGCCCACAGGAGCCGCAGTATTCTGATTTCTGTCGGTCCCACGGCCTCTACCACCAGAACCACGTCCTCTAGGAGATGAAACGTGCTGTAAAAGCACAGGGCACTGGCACACCAAAGTCCTTCCTCCTTATAATACGCACACTCATTTTGTCCCAAAGGTGTCATAGTAGGCTGCCTGGTACGTGGGAGTTGTCGAGAAGGACCTCCCCGTCCCCTGTTATTTCCACGAAATGCCTGCTGCAACAACGCTTTCATCTTTAAATCCTTGTGTTTTTTATCTGTTTTATCCTTTTCCTCCTGATCCCGATGCTCATAATATTGGGCCATATTCAAAATAACAGAGAGAGAAGACGTAGACCAAGTACTTTCAGACGCCTGCAAACAAGTCATTATTTCAGGAAGAATATTAGTAACAAACCTGTCAACAAACAAACTAACTCCTCCCTCCGTGGACATATCCTGCCCACTATAATCCAAAAACGTATCTTCAAACCTAGTAAAGAAATCAGATACACTCTCATCCTTCTTCTGTCAACAGGCCGTCAATCTGTCCCAACTTACTTTCTTTGGTGGAATAAGCGTATGCATATATGTAATAATACGACCAAGCAAAGCGAGTATATCCGCACGCGGCTTATCTCCTGGCTTCCTTTCTTGATCCCATCCCTTTATCACATCCCATGTACCACCCAACTCAGCAACATAATCTTGAGTATGCACCTGCCGCCAAATATCAACCAGAACAAGAAGGCCAAAAAACATTTCAATATCAGCAAGAGTCATTACAGTAGAAGAGGCAGCTTCTGTTAATTCCTTATAATAGGCTGTAGGATTTTTACTAAGATCGGGCAGAGTAGCCGTAAGGGCTAAAACCTCACTTCTTTTCCATGGAGTATAAACCCATTGCTCCTGGAAATGGGCAGCCACGGCCGGTCTAGTGGTCGCACCGTGCTGATCCATCAATGCAAGTATTTCTGGATGATAAATTAGGTGGACTTCACGCATAGGGAACTGAGTGATTTAAGTAGGGCTCTGATCATACAACCGACCTCTATAAGAAACTATGGTAGAAATATTACCAAACACCTGTTCCAGCGCTAAATCAGTAACATAAACGCAGTCTCGAATATCAAATAATATTTGGGGAGCCTCTGACTCAATGTGTTTATGCCAAAGATCAATCAATGTAGCAGACATATGTTGAAGAGCATGCTGTTGTAAAAAAGGCTCAAAATCACGTATAACTCGCCAAATATCTTCCACGCTATAAAATGCATTACGAGCCCACTGCATTACCTGACTCGCTATTGTCCTCTCCTCATCCTCACCTACTCCAGATCGCATCAACAGACCTGTTTGTTCCCTAAATCTCGCCAAATCCCTGTCTTCAAAGCCACATACAGGGGTATCAGCATCCAAAAATATTGGAGGATGAATAACCGCAGGAGGAGGAGTAGTAAGATTAGTAGGTAGAACTGTAGTCAATGGTTGCACTGAAGAAGAAAGAACAGAAGGCACAAGAGTAGGGGCAGTGTAAGTAATAGAGGTCACAGTCGTCAAGGATGGCGAGGGGAGAGAAAGAATAGGGGGTGCGGTAACCCGGAGCTGTGGGTCTAACAGTCGTAGATACAGGGGCAGCTTCAGCGGACGAGACAGGTTGCTGTGTCTGTAAAGGAACAACAGGGTATATCCTCTGCGGGGCATAAGGAGGCGGGGGTCGAGTATCTAACAACTCCTCTACAAAGGTATCATCGTCCTCTTTAGCCACATAGGACTTGTTAATATGCAACCGAAATCTCCTAACCTCACATTCTATTCCTGTCTCCTGTTTTTCTCTATCATACGCCACAGCTTTCTGTGTAAGAGTCTGCATTCTCCCTTTCCCTGCATCTTTCTCCATTTTTAATAACCCTGGGCGGAGTATGTGGAGTGGTGCTCCGCGTAGTTCTACAGAGTTTAAAAAAAAACTCTGTGGAACTACGTTCCGCCCTGGGCCCACGAAAAGGGTTAAAATTGTTTTTTTAAAAACCCACTTACCTTCTCTTATGCCTGCCCTCCTCCTCGGCGCGATGTCTCCTTCTTCCGTCCTCCTCCTCCTCGCGTCACCGTATGTATTATGTCTTGCGTGAACTGTGCAATTATTTAATTAAGGGGGCTGGCCTCGTACTCCGCTCCGCCACAGAGTCAGAGTTTTGCAGCAACTTCGCGTTCCCAGCGGAGCGCGGAGTTGGTAAAACTCCGCAAACTCCGCTGGCGGAGTGGAGTACTCGGCCCGGGGTTAATTTTTAACTGCCTTTGCTTAGCCTCCTTCTGCCAAGTTTGAAGAGAGTCAAACATCGACTGTCTACTTCGTCTCTTAAACAACTGCTCTTGTAAAAAGCCAATCTTCTGTTCATCAAAAGAGCATGTCAAAGGCCACTGCACCTCGGCATTGTCCCTCGTATATTTGTGCCAGAATGTACTAAACATAATAGGGCCAATACCATGTTTCACATACATATCAAAATTAGGGCTGCCTTCAGGAGGCGCAGGCTGAGCTTCTTCCAACTGAGCATCTGCAGAACAACAACGACAACACAAACTCCAAAGTTTACTGAGGCCAGGCATTGCAAGGAAAAAAACAAAATTGTGATCGTTACCTGGCAAAGTATTTGCAAACACTTTTCATCAAGACAGTCCTTAGACTGTAACAAACTCAAACCACAATGGTACCATATCCATATAGAACCAAAACAAACTCACCTGATATCAGTAGTACAAACAAACCAGTTCTCCACTGCCGACTCCTCAGACCAAACAGTCAGATCAAGGGTTTCGCACGTCAGGACTCCAGTCGGGATGACCACTGGGCGAGGCACCTTCCGGCGGGACAGAAGGAGCAGCTGCGAGTAACAGAAACTCTTCATGCAGGGATCCCTGAGCCATCAGTCCGACCTGACGATGTCCTCGTCCACCCCCCCCGTCTGCGGAAAGGGGATGGATCAATCACCCGAAGGAGTCCCTGTTCGGGCGCCAACTGAAGGAAGTGACCCGCTTGGGTCCACCTGGATCACATCGGACCACCTCTCAGCCTTCCATACCAAATGAAGAGTCGGAAGAACAGTAGAGAATATACCAATAATTGTTTTATTCAGATACACTCAGAGTGGAGCCCCGTCTGCACAGTCTCGAAGAGTGGTACAGAAGGAACTGAAATCAACAAGCATAGAGATACATTATGTACATTTCATAGCCAAGCAAAAACAAGCCCACAGTGGAATTTTCCAGGAAGATGCAGCTGGACAGTGAAATACAAAACAAATAGGGTTCGGTTCTCGTATCTCACACAACCTAACACAATCCAAGGTCGTTTCACCCTGCACCCGCCACCAGACTCGTGGGAGAGGGCCTCTATCTAGTGAGAAAGGTATGCGTTATTATGTACAGTCTATTCATTACTAAGGCAAAACTTCAACATTTCAGAAACGAAACTTAACAGAGGCTTTTCTCGGAAACGGTACAAGATTAGTTTCAATCATCATTCAAAATGGCGTCTGAACAGAAAATGGTGCCGTGAATGCTAACTTATATAGGGCACTGCGTAAGCAGTCTCGGGTCTATTCTAACAATATATATTGAGCACATCAATGCAAAACCTTTTGGCATTATTGAGGACAACACAAGACAACACAATGCCTAATCCAATCATAACAATATCCAAGAAGAAAACAACAAATGTGAAATAGATGTAGGAAGGAACAGCTATTGGTTAAACATCTAGGATTGTCAAACATGGACTCGACTTGCAAAGTAAGTTGAAGAGAATTCTAGCCTCTTGCTATCACAACCGTAAGGATCATGTCGGTAAGTATAAGGCCCACCATATATTAGGTCACATGGACTTAACGGCAAGAAAATCAGAGGTTAATGAGTAGATTGCCTGGTGGATGATAGTAATGTCTACGCCTAGTTATGTCATAATCTATGCTAATATCCTTGTATGGATCAGCTGCCAACGCAAGACCCAGAAAAAAGGTGTAGTGTGCTTTGTCCTGGAAAGTCCTGATATCAACCTTGTTGCTGTTTTCAGCACCAGCTGAAGATGGCGTACACCTCCACTGGTGTGTTGAGACAGCTGGCCTTTCCATCATCCAGCCTCGAGTGGATTACTGAGACGTGAAACTGTGAGTCAATTAAAATTAGTACCTTCTTCAGGATGTTCAGATAAATAAAACTGGTATTGTAGGGTAACAGTGGTTCATATAAGGACAAAATAGGTCGTGAGGCAGCGAGAGCTGTTACATTTAAGAAAGTGTTAATTACTTAGCCTATAGCTTGAGGCATAAAGTATTGGATACATGCCCAGAGGAGCACCAATAGACAGATTCTGATTGTATGGAGGGACACAGAAGGGTATTGACATAGTAAAATATTTATTTCATAAATAATATGTCAGAGTTTTAGATCACGTGCTCACAAAAAGTGAAAAGAGCGTGATGTGACGAGTGAAGGTGACATTTAAAATATACATCGCATTGACAACATAACCAGAAACTCCTGACGACGAATTTAAACAATAGAGGAGTTTTTTGTTGTTAAAGGGGTCGACGGCGTTTCGATCTCAAGGAATTGAGATCATCATCAAGGCAAAATTGTGAGCATGTGGAATCTATAAGAAGAG
Source organism: Calotriton arnoldi (assembly GCA_963921515.1). Lineage (NCBI taxonomy): Eukaryota > Metazoa > Chordata > Amphibia > Caudata > Salamandridae > Calotriton > Calotriton arnoldi. Next base: position 668,798 of record CAWUFW010007435.1, on the reverse strand, counting down.
AATAAGACACATCTGTTTACAGGTTGTCCCTAGATAGTTAATTACGTTTTCTCAAGTGCCTGTCAAGGTGCATGTTATTTTCAAAGTAGTTGATATCAACAAACCGACAGTTTTGGAATTCAATCAAGTATAGATAAAACGTAGGTGAGACAAATAGTTAGAGTGTTGAGATGAATCGATCAAGACGGTACACGCAAGGAATTTAAGCAGTGCTATGTGTCAGAAGGAAATGAATGGCAGCAAGGTGAATCAATTATAAGGCTGAAGTGGCTTGGCGCTGATAAACCAGAGCATGCAGCAAGGTGTTACACACTGGGCGACCCAGAGGAAGCCGTAATTGAATTAAGCCGGAAGGAAGAGTCAGGGAGGGTCAATGGAGGAATCCAGACCCAAGCGGGTTTAGTAACCTGCGCCTCTAAAGACAAGTTGGAATCATTGCGAATGCCCAGGTTCTGAATCGTCTTGGCCGAATGGGCAGGGATACCAATGATATGAGGCCAAGGCACCTTATTTACCATGGAGACTTCTGAAGTGGTAAGGAGAAGCAAATTACTGACATCCACCACCAGGTGAGAGGGGGGTCGTTTGCCTAGTGACATGGTCATGTGTCTCTCATCAAAGCAGAGCATTTGGACAGCCCAGAGATCAGCTGTGTGTCATTGATGCACATGTACATTCAAGACTCTGCAGAATGGAGCAGTTTTGCAAGGGGCGAAATGTATAGACTGAACAGAACAAGCATTTGCAATGCAATAGGTCTTGCATTCACGCGAGTTTGAGCTATTGGCATTGTAAATGACAATGCCTTTTATTTATGTTTTGGGTTTTAAAACATAAATAAAAGACATTGTCATTTACAATACTAATAGCTTAAACTTTCACAAATGCAAGACCTATTACATTGCAATAAAGGGCTTTCTCGATTGCTTGTTAGATTGTAAATATCGGAGGAAGAGACCGGCCTGCGACGTGTTCAAAGTAGTGATAAATAGTGCAGTGAAGAAGATGTGTAAGTGTTGTAAATTACACAGACACAAAGTGAGTAGTGAGAGCTACATATGATCCGAGCTATAAACACGAACAAAGCGCTCCAACACCTTTCGCTCTGTGATTACACTGTTGTGGCTCAGGAGGAAGAGCGGTAGGGGGGGCTATTTCCTGCCCTCTCTGTAATTTGAGTGTGCAGTGTGGCATTGCGTAATGTCATTGCTATCTTTGGCCTAATAAAAACACTCCAGCTGTAGTAGGGCCCTGGCTTCACCTCCTGGTGCAGGGGGGGCTGTGCTTTATGGCAGGCACGGAGGGAGGGATGGTCTCGGCTGCAGCTCCGGCCTCGTACAGTGCCCCTGCTATTACTAGTGAGCGAGAGTCACTGAGGTGGTGGTATTGGTGGTATTGGTATTGGTGGTGGTGGTGGTGGTGATGGTGGTATTGGTTTTGGGGGTATTGGTGGTGGTGGTATTGGTGGTGGTGGTATGTGGTGGTATTGGTGGTGGCGGTATTGGTATTGGTGGTGGTGGGATTGGTGTTGGTGGTATTGGTATTGGTGGTGGTATTGGTGGTGGTGGTACTGGTATTGGTGGTATTGGTGGTGGTACTGGTATTGGTGGTGGTGGTATTGGTGGTGGTATTGGTGGTATCAGTGGTATTGGTGGTGGTATTGGTGGTGGTATTGGTGGTGGGGTATTGGTGGTGGTGGTATTGGTGGTGGTGGTGGTATTGGTGGTGGTGGTATTGGTGGTGGTGGTGGTGGTATTGGTGGTGGTATTGGTACTGGTGGTGGTGGTATTGGTAGTGGTGGTGGTATTGGTGGTGGGGTGGTATTGGTGGTGGTATTTATGGTGGTGGTGGTATTGGTGGTGGTATTGGTTGTGGTGGGGGTGGTGGTGGTGGTGGTATTGGTGTTGGTGGTATTGATGGTGGTAGTGGTGGTGGTGGTGGTATTGGTGGTGGTGGTGGTATTGGTAGTGGTGATATTGGTGGTGGTGGTGGTATTGGTGGTGGTGGTATTGGTGGTGGCATTGGTGGTGATGGTGGTGATGGTGGTATTGGTGATGGTATTGGTGGTGGTGGTGGTATTGGTGGTGGTGGTGGTATTGGTGGTATTGGTGGTGGTGGTATTGGGAATGGTGGTGGTGGTGGTATTGGTGGTGGTGGTATTGGTGGTGGTATTGGTGGTGGTTGGTATTAGTGGTGGTGGTTGTATTGGTGGTATTGGTGGTGGTGGTATTGGTGGTGGTGGTATTGGTGGTGGTATTGGTATTGGCAGTGGTATTGGTATTGGCAGTGGTATTGGTATTGCTGGTGGTTTTGGTATTGGTGGTGGTGGTATTGGTTTGGTGGTGGTGGTATTGGTGTTGGTGGTGGTATTGGTGGTGTAGGGATCGCAGTCCTTCCGACAGGCTCAAGGAGCCCATTGGATCCGTGCGGTCGGTCTCTCCGCTCACCTTCCATCCGCCCGCCATCATAATGCGGCGGGCAGTCAAGCAGGGTCCGATGGCGGTGGGACCGCCACCAATGGCCTGACGGTGGCGGTCCCACTGCCATCATAATCAGGCCCCATGTGTTACATGTCTTTATTCTATAAAAATATGTAATTAATATTATTATTTATTACAAACATACAACTAACGATTTTTAATTATATCTCTAAACACTAGCAATACTAATTAAATAACATAAACTAGTTCTACTGCAAACAAATACAATTTAAACAAAGAATTTCACACTAAAATTATAAAATTAAATAATCACACTCCAACCTAAACCATTGTTAAAAAAGTGTTGGGCACTAAAGGGACACTATTTACTATACCCACTCCAACCTAAACCAATTTGGGGAAGGTGTTGGACTCTAAAGGGTTTACATTTACTATTCCCACTCCAATCTAAGCCAATTTGGGGATAGGTATTGGACATTAAAGGGGTGAGCTTTATTATTCCCACTCCAATCTATAGCAATTTTCGGAAGGTGTTGGACACTAAAGGGGTTACCTTTAATATTCCCACTCTAGTCTAAACCAATTTGGGTAAGATGTTGGACACTAAAGGGGGGGCTGTTCCCACTCTGATCTTTGCCAATTTGGGGAAGATGGTTGACTCTGAAAGGGTGAAATTTACCATTTCCACTGCAATCTATACCAATTTGAAAACGGTATTGGACACTAAACTGGTGACATGTACTATTTGACTACAATCTAAAATATTTTATGCAATGCACTACACACTGAAGATTTAATATACACAATCAATACTCACATTTTTGTAACTATAAAATAAATTCAAAATTACTTCAAAAACACAGTAACCCAAAATAAAAACCCATATATTCATAACTAAACATTTACTTATAATAGATTATAGTTATCCCTATTGATAATAAGTCTATTTTTAAAAATATTTACTACCATTCCTAATATATTAACTTAAAACAAAATAATCCCTAAAGGCAGAGAGGGAAGGGATAAAGGCAGAGAGGGAAGATGGCGGATGGTTTCCGCGTCTGAGGATGCCTCTCGCTGAAACCTCCCTGGAGTAACCACCTATCACTATCTCCCACCCCCCCTCTACATGCGGAAACTGTTGGCGAGGGCAGTGGGAGTACGGAGCAGGCAAACATACCTCTGATGTGCCGGTTTGAGCGGCTGCGGGATTTGATTTTTGCAGGACGCGCTGCACGCTGGTGTGTGGTGCGGGTGCCGATTTCGACAGCGGCGAGCCTGTCTGCGCAAGTCATCAGGCGGGAGCTGGCGCTGGGACTGGCGGCAGATCAGAAGACTAGTATGGCTCCACAACGCACCATTAAGGGACGTGGCCGCATGGAGGTCGCCCCCGCAGCTGGTAATGGAGGTGATGGAGGAAACTACAGCAGCGGAGTTGGGACTACGGGCTCACCGCGGATCTAGGAGGCAGTGCCTGGGACAGGCTCTGACTCATGTACACAATTAGGTAAACCGATTCTACGGCTCCTGCGCTCAGGTAGAGCAGTAGGCGTATTACGGTCCTGTGGGTCAGAAGATTCCATCCCTGGTTTTGTGATGGCTGAAATGCTGAATGCAGCAGTTGAGGCAGGCTGGGAAGGCGAGGAAAGAACTGCTGAGTTACCATCACCTCTAACTTTTGAACCTGGCACTGAGTATAAAGATATATGTGAGACTTTTGAAGAAAGATATATGGTTATTAGAATACAGGACAGTGTGGCTAAGATCACGATGAGCCAAGCAGATGGAGGCGAAGATAATGGTGCAACTAAGGAGAATCACTGTGAATCTGATAACTTTGAGGAACATGATGAAAACTTAATGCAGATACATATGCAATATGAGCAAAACAGCGCAAGTACAGAGGTCAGAAATCAGCCTGATGGTGGCACCTCTGAAACAGCTGAGCGATCAGGCCTCATGGAACATCAGACTAAAGACATTATAACACCTGGCGAATCTCTTGATATTGCGGACAGAGTGAATATAGAGGATACAGAGGAATCTGAAATGGGTAGATGTACGGTAAATGCACAGAATGACCAACAGGGCGGAGATGCAAATCAGCAAACTATCCAGATCAACTTGAACACCATGGTGGGGGAGCCCGGTACTCAAAAAAGCAGCCCTCTAAATGGGGGCAAAGGCAAAGGCACAGGCACAAAAGCGAAAGGTCCGAAAGTGGCTAAAGCACCAAAAGCAATTAAAGGAGGCAAGGGCCGGGGTGGCACTGTTAAACCTCAAGTTGCCTCTGCTGTGGGAAGGTTAAAGGACTGTGTGGCACACAGTGCAAAGCCTGGTATGGGGGCCGGAATTAGCCCTATACGGAAATGGGTGGCCTCAAAAGGCGATGTTAAAGCTATTATTTCGAGACTCTCTAATACTGGAAATATGGAGGTTGGTGGAATGGTTGGAGTGGTCGCTGAAGCTGAACAATTAAGCAACACATCAAACAGCGGGGGTCTTACACCACAGACAGATGGCCCTGTTAGCTTGGTTGAGGGCAGAGGCAGTCTGAATGGGGATTCACAATGCTCTCAATACCCCGCAGCTGCACACGCAACTCCGACTGTAGGACCGGTAATAACTCCAACAACTCTGGCAACCTCATCAATTCTAACTCCTGTAGCTCCAGAGGCTTCCTTCCTCAAATGCAAAGCAGGCCAGTAGCTTCAGATCTGGATCTATATCTGGGACCACAGTAAATACCGAAAGGGGCTCTCAGTCGGCTGATTGTGAGGAACCATCATTGTCTATAATATTGCAGGCATTAACTAACCAGAGAGCGGAGGCTCAAGAATATTATCGACAAGCCAAGGCGGACAGTAGCGAGATAAAACAAGCATTAGGGGAGGTCACCTCAAAGGTTGCCCAGCTATCTTCAGTGGTTGTGGAACTGCAGGATCGTGTTGCAGCAGTGGAAGAGGCTAATACACATACTACGAATGTAACCAAGACACAGGAGTCCCAAATCATGTTAATGCAGGCCAAAATCTAAGATTTAGAAAATCGCCAACGGCGCCAGAATTGAAGGATTTTTGGCATTCCAGAAGGGTCCGAAGGGTCCGACCCCCGGGCCTATATTGTTAGTTTGTTTCAAAAAGCATTTCCTGAACTGGAGGATTGGGATATGGACACACAAATACAGCGAGCGCATAGATTGCCTTTGACTATACAGCATGGGAAACAGACTAGGCCTAACTATTCAAGACCAATATTGGTGTTCTTGGGGAATTTCCTGCTGCGACAGGCAATCTATTTAAAGGCACGGCCAGCAACTCCTGTTAAGTTGGACAACATGTACATATTCGCACGCTCGGATTTGTGTAAACTCACAATGGATAAACGTTGGAGGATGCAGCAACTAATGGATCCCCTTAAAACAGTCTGCTTCCAAGTGTTTCTCCAAGAGCCAGCCCGTCTCAAGATTATTAGAAATGGCCAAATAAATTTTTTCTTTACTGAATCAGAGGCAAAAACTGCTTTAGCCAAGTGGCAGTTGGATCCTAGAAAATGACTGCTGAAAGTAAAGATTGTACGGCATGGGCAATAGAGATTAATTGAATATTTAAATGCTTATTAATGCTACTTGGCTAATCCTGTTTTGCCTGCTCTGCTACTCTTACTTTACTTTATTATTGGTCTTTAAAATTGTACTCGCTTTCTTACATTTGTATATTTTACTGGGGCGGTGGAGGGGTAGGGATTGGTGGGGTTCAGGGAAGGGGGAGGCGCCTTTTTAAGCTGTCAGTGCGGACAGCAGAGGCAGGGGCGATTCCTTCTTGTAGGCACAGGGTGGGGTTAGGAAGGGTGGATGGAAGGCAGAGAAGGGCAGTGGGATGTCACCGATCGACTGGGTGGAGGGGTCAGAAGGGAGGGGGTGGTTGGGTAGGGAAGGGGGGGGTTAAATAGCCATGTCTTAGTTTATTTAGATAGAATAACTTTGGAAAATACAAAAGGGAAAGGATTACGAAACAAAGGAGGAAGCAGCTACAGCGAAGATACAATTATGAGCTAATGTCTGACTTTAAATATATGTGTTGTAATGTAGCTGGGCTCAATCAGTCCAGGAAGCGACGGTTAGTAATGGAGGAGCTTCGCGCATTTAAACCCCATATACTGGGTCTTACAGAGACACACCTAGCTTTCAAGGATAGATTGCAGCTAAAACAGCTAGGACTTGATGTAGTAGTTTGCACGTCACAGGTAGTCTCTATTCGAGGGGTAGCTATATTAAAGTAAAAAAACTGTAGAGCAACAGTAATACGCACACTAGCCGATTCTAAAGGTAGATGGGCAATTGCCAACTGTTGACCAGGGGGCGTAAAACTACGATATGTGTGGTTTATGGTCCAAATACGGATTGTCTGGAAATTATTCACTTTATATGTTCTGAATTGTTGGAGTGGGACGGTGACTTGATAGTAATGGGTGATTTTAATTGTATAATTGATAAGAAGATTGATACTACTAATACAGCACAACGGGCCAGAATGGGCAGGACTAGGTCGGCAATTCTGGAACTCCTGCATTTGCATCAGTTGGAGGATGCTTGGAGGAGGTTAAACCCAACGGACCCAAGGTTTACATTTTACTCATCCCCGCACAAACATTATTCGCGAATAGATATGATTTTTACTACCAGGGCTATGTTGGATAAAGCAACTATGGAAGTATGTCCAAAGATTACATCGGACCACAATCCGGTGATGCTAAGTGTACAGGTCAAGTTGGGCGATAAGACGTCACGCAGGGAATTTACATTTCCTAGACATCTTCTAAGTAACCCTGAGTATGGGAAATTTATGAGGGATACTCTACAGGAATACCTAGAAAATAATAGGGGCACTGCGGCTACGGCAGTGGTATGGGACTGTCTGAAGGCGTATGTCAGAGGAGCCACGTTGCAGATCATTTTAAGGCAGAACCAGCAGGCTAACAGGGAGAAGGAGCAGGAGCATAAGTTGTTGTTAGAGCTAGAGCAACAACATACTAGAGCTATTGTAGTAAAAGATAAGGAGGAACAGCAAATATACTTGTACCTGGTGGAAACTAGAGCTAAACTTAACCGAGGGTTGGTGGATAAAGTAGCTACTAGATATCATAAATATAAGGCTAAGCAATATGAATATGGAGAATAAATAGGTCGCCTGCTAGCTACTCAGATTGCTGACCAAAGGGCTAGATCATGCATCAAAACAATCAAAGGGGGGGATGGTCTATTCTATATAAGATCAGAAGATATAGTTGAACAATTTAGACTTTTTATGCAGACCTATACGATGAGCCAGCGCTTTCTAATATGCAAGCAACTATGGACTATATTCAAGAGTCTGAGCTGCCGGTTTTGAATCCAATAGACTCTGAGGGGTTACAAAGAGATGTTGGACTTGGGGAGGTTGAGCTAGCGTTGAGTTCTTTACCAAATGGTAAGGCGGTTGGCGAAGATACTATCCCGTTGGAATTTTATAAATACTTTAAAGACATTTTGGCACCAGTTTTTACTACATTGTGCAATAATATCATGAACGGGGAGGATGTTCTGTCTACTTGGAAAATTACTAATATCATAGTATTTCATAAAAAAGGAAACTAGAAGAGGAAATGGGCTCATAACGCCCTATTTAATTGATTAATGTCGACGCAAAAAAAAATTCTAAAATGTTAGTGTTGGAAAGTCATCCTGTGCCCTGGGCACCCCCAACTTTTGCTGACTGGAACTGGTGGTAACTGACTCTGACTGACCCTGGGCTCTGTTTTACCAGGCCCAGGGCCAGTGCCATGCTGAAACACTTAGATAACAGTAAAGCACCTACATACACTAGGGTACACTTTGGGTTGGGGTACCCCTGTAATTGGCATGACCTACCCCATGAGCCCCTAGTATATAATAGGGCAGGGGATTGAAACTACCTAGAAGTCCCCAGTATCCTGGGGCATGGCAGTTTAGAGGCCAGCAGCCTTTTTGCACTTGCATGTGTGCACTGCTGAAGCCTGTGGTCAGTTTAAAAGCAGCTCTGGGTGCCAGGACTGCTCTTAAACATGCAAATTGTGGCCAAACTCGACTTTGGGGTTTGGGGCACTTAAAACTGGTCAACCTAAAATGTTTTTGCATAATAATGACCCCCAGGGTCTCCCTAGGTATCCCAGGGGTGGGGGGTCAGGTATCTATAAGGTAGACCCTTATAAAATGAGTTTATAAATGCCCTGGGTTAAGTGAAATTCACATTTCACTCTCCCCATTGTTTAAAGTGCTGCCCAAATTCGACTTTGATGCTGGGGGCACTGGGCCTGGAGGATCTGCAATATTTTTACAGATTCAACACCCCTAGGGTCTCCCTAGGTGACCTATGGGGTGGGGGTCCTGTGAAAATAAGCCAAGTACTTATAAAATATGTTTTTGTAGGTCCTGGTGCTGGAAAAATGGCCCACGTCATTTTTCCCATTGCAAACCCCATGGCCCATAGGATAACATGGGGGAAAGTTATTAAACAATAACTATTAACAGGACAGGGATAAAGATTCCATTCAAAGACTCACTAGAATGGTATGGATAAATCCTACAATATGATGTTATTGAATTTTTCCCAAAGTGAACAGACAAGAAGTTATAACACTTTCTTAGTTGTAGTTCCAAATCCAGCCTGCCAGTGCTCTGCCCTGATTGGTCAGAGTTAAGAGGATTAGCCAGCCTGCCTGAAGAGGTGATAAAGATCCCCTGGGGTCAGCCAGATGGACTGGGAGGGCAGTGAGCTGTTCTGCAGGAATGCCAGGCCAGGGGGAGGGGTCGTAAACAATGAGCTTCAAAGGGGCAGAGCCCAGAGCAGTGTCATTAACAGCTTTGAACCCCCACCCCAGCCAGATGGCAGGATTAAGGAAGGTATGTGCAGATGTAGGGAGGAGAGGCTAGGTTAATTAGCCAACTCAGTGGGAGTGTTTAGCCAGCTCTTACCTCCTTGCTGGAAAATCAGCCATTATGGATTTGGAAGCTTTGTTGCACTCTGGGATAAAATAATGCCACACTCTGCAGGAAGTAGTCACTCAAGTGGGCAGTTACCCTACTCCTATTGGTGAAGCTTGACCTCCTGGATGACCCAGAGACTGTGGAATAAGTATCTGAGAGAGGCCCAGCCCCTCAGATCTGCTGCTTGAAACTGAAGAAAGCAAGACTGGCCCTGCTGGAACTTCTGCTGTGCAAAGACTTCTAAGGCCTGACCTCTGGAGACTGCACCCCCTGAAACTACAGCTTTGTGGACTAACTGTGCTGAGTAAAAGAACTCAAGAGTGGACTCCCTGCAAGCTACAGGTTAACAGAGCTCATCTGGACCCTCACCACCAAGAATCACCAACCTGGGGAACTACCAGTGGATTTGTAAGGGTGACGTCCAGTGCATTGTGGGAATTGAAGTCCTCAACTTTCAAGGACCATCTTGGAGCTTCCAGACCCTTGGAGTAAGTTTGAGACACTTTGGGACCCTTTGAGGAACTTCAGGAAGAAGTTCAGGAAGTTTGGGGAACTTTGGAGGAACTTTGGAAAAAAAAGCTCCATAGGGGGACCGACTCATCCTGGTCAGCCAAGCCGCCTGCCTTCAACCGCGAGCCGGCCAAGCCCACCAGGTTCGTCCCGCTAAAAGCTCCATCGCATCGACTTCCAGAGATTGACCGGGACTAGAGAAAATCTGAAGCCGGCGAACCCTCACCGGATCCGGCTACATGAGGAGCATCGAGGGACCCCAAGAGAAAAAGCTCCAGAAAAGCTTCTAAGTCCGCTCGTAAGAAAGTCGACCGGGATCAACCGCGAGCGCCAATCCGCCTGCCTTCCATCGCGTGTCGGCCTGGATTGTTGGATTGCCCCGCTAAAGCGATCTTGAAAAAGTTTCTAAGTCCGCTCCAGGGAAGTTCACCGGGAGATCGTCGAAAGGCTGCCCGGCGGAGCCGCACCGGATCCGGACTGACGGAGAGCGTCGAGGGGCCTCGAGGAGAAAAGCTCCAGAAAAGTTTCTAAGTGCGAAGGTAAAAACATTGACCGGGACCTTCCGCGTGGAGTATCCGCTCAGGGCTCCATCGCGGTCGGCCTTAAACTTTGACTTTGGCCCGGTCTATCGCGAGGCTATGTCCCAATATGGTGCTATATGCTTCTAAGTGCTAGATTTTATTTAAGCTTTGAAAATTCATATCTCCGGTTCCCTACATTGGATTTTTGTCGTTTTGGTGTCATTTTAAAGATAAAAATATTTCCTATTTTTATAAATTGGTGTTGGATTTTTATTATGTGTTGTGTTTTAATTATTTACTGAATTGGTGTTTTTAAATGCTTTACATACCTGTCTTTGAAGTTAAGCCTGTCTGCTCGCAGCCACGTTACCAGGGGTTGAGCATGGGAATAATTTTCTTAGACCTATGCTGAGTCCTATCGAGTGTTTGTGGTCTTATTACTAGTGGCAGACCTACATTTGCCCCTACCAATAACCCACTTTCCAACATTTGGTGCTCAGCGGTGTGGATGTGGACTTGTGTTTAAAAAATACACCTTTCAGTGAATGAATTAAGATTATAAAAATCCTCTAAATTGCCTTAGAACAAAACTTTTGAGTTTGATTTTTGGAATTTGGACTAAACTGTTTTTAATCCATTGTTTTGATTTTTCCAAATTGTTCTAAGTCTATTGTGCCTAGTGTTGTGACCCAAAACTAGGGAACCATGGAGTTGGACCTGGCTAAACTGTCCCAGTGTAAGTTGGCTGAGCTTAGGGAACAGTGTAGGCTTAGGGGGCTGCCTGCTTCCAAGAGGTATAGGAAGGCAGGGTTGTTTCAGTTTATACAAGCCCATGACCGGGCAGCTGAGGAGAATCAAGGGGGTCGAGGGTGTCCCCCCAACATCATCCCAAGAGAGGAGGATGATGCCTCTTCCATTATAACTAGTGTAAGCCAACAGATTCCTGATGGTGGGAGTGGGGCAGGGTCCCTTACTCAGGAACCACTACGGTCCCTTGCAGAGAGACAGCTTCAGGCTCAATTAGCTTTGATAGCTTTAGAGCAAAGGAAACTGGATTTGGCTGAGAAGAGGTGGGAGAAGGAGGAGAAGAGAAATGGTGGCAGCGAAAGCGAAGAAGATGCTGAGATGTCCAGGGGTGGCAGATTTGAACCTAAACTTCCAAAGGGTATTGTGCCCAAGTACACAGAGGGGGATGACATTGACAAATGGCTTGCAGCTTTTGAGAGGGCCCTTAAGATGAGTAGGGTCCACTCTAGGTATTGGGGTGCACTCCTGTGGGAGTTGATTCCAGTAGCTGGGAGGGATAGGCTCCTGACCCTGAAGGGAGAGGATGCAGAATCATACCAGCAGATGAAAGCCTGCTTAGTCAAGAGGTTTGGTCTGACTCCAGAGCAGTACAGGGTGAAGTTTAGGAACACCCAGAAATTGAATTCCAAGTCTTGGATAGACTTTGTGGATGTTTCAGTGAAGGCACTGGAAGGCTGGATTTGTGGTAACAAAGTGAGCACTTATGAGGGATTGTATAATTTGTTTTTGAAAGAACACATTTTGACTCATTGTGCAGAAGAGAAGTTACGCCAGTATCTAGTGGACTCTAAGCTGACAGACCCCAGAGAGTTGGGGGAGTCAGCTGATGAGTGGGTGAGAACCCGGGTTTCCATTCAGCACCAGGGGGTGACCAGAAGAAAGGAGGACAGGTCCCTCCCCAAGGGAAAGCCCAGGGAAATGAAGGTCAAAAACCTAAGGAGTCCTCCAAAGACCCACAAAAACCTGCACAAGGAGGGGGGCCCCGAGCCAACCCAAATCCAAAGGGAGGTGGATTCAGGGAAAGAATGGTAAATTCTTTGATCCCTCAAAAGTGGGTAAGTGCTTTGACTGTAACCAGCCAGGGCACAAGCAGGGAGATGCTGTCTGCACTAAAAGCTCCCCCTAAGGGGCCATCCACAGGGATTGCCAGTGTCAGTGTAGGGGTGGAGAGTGGTGCCCCAGTGGAGGGTAATCAGGTGGGGCAAGCAACCTTAGTGTCCCTGGGTGGGGTGAATATTGCAACCCTTACTGCCTTACCTCCAAACATGGATAAGTACAGGCAGAGGCCTAAAGTGAATGGGACTGAGGTGGAGGCTATCAGAGACACTGGGGCTAGTGTAACTATGGTCCTGGATGAGCTGGTGCCCCCGGAGAGTTTGTTACCTGGTGAGTTTCACCAGGTGACTTATGCAGACAGCACCACCAAACTCCATCCTATGGCTGTGGTGGATTTGGAATGGGGAGGTGTGACAGGCCCTATGAAGGTAGCTGTGTCAAAGGTGCTCCCAGTCCAGTGTTTACTGGGCAATGACCTTGAAGCCTCTGCATGGTCAGAGGTGGAGAGAGGACTCCATATGAAAATATTGGAGCTCCCTGAGTGGGTATGTGCTGTGACTAGGTCACAGACTAGCCAGACGGGAGGGGCTGGACACTTGGACCCTGGAACAAAGGGCCAAGCATCCATGGACAAGGGTACTGGGCCTGGTGAGCCAGCCCAGGGAACTCCAGAGGTGCAGGCAGAATCTAACCCTGATGGGGAGGATCTGGCCTCTGAGGGAGGGACTCCATCCCTGCCAGAGCTGTCAGATTTGGCAGAACTGACAGGAGCAGGTGGACCCTCCAGAGAGGAGTTCAGTCAGGGACAGCGTGACTGTCCCACCCTTGAGGGCTTGAGGCGGATTGCTTCTAAGCAAGAGGAAGGGGATGACAGTGGGTTTCATAGAATCTACTGGGAAGATGGACTGCTTTATACTGAGGCCAGAAACCTCAAGGAGGGGGCCACCAGGAGGTTGGTGGTGCCCCAGAGGTACAGAGAGTTAATCCTGACTTTGGGTCATGACATCCCCTTGGCAGGACATTTGGGACAGATAAAGACATGGAACCGGTTGGTGAACCATTTCTACTGGCCCCATATGTCTGAAAAGGTAAAGGAGTTTTGCAGCTCTTGTGTCACCTGTCAGGCCAGTGGCAAGGCAGGGGGCAAGACAAAGGCTCCCCTAGTACCACTGCCAGTGGTTGGGGTTCCTTTTGAAAGGGTGGGGATGGACATTGTTGGTCCCCTGGACCCACCTACTGCATCAGGGAATAGGTATATCTTAGTGGTAGTTGACCATGCCACTAGATACCCTGAAGCCATACCTCTTAGAACCATTGATGCTCCTGCAGTGGCTAGAGCACTACTTGGTGTGTTTACCAGAGTGGGTTTTCCAAAAGAGGTGGTGTCAGATAGGGGCACGAACTTCCTGTCCAGCTATCTGACTGCTATGTGGGATGAGTGTGGTGTCAACTACAAGTTCACCACCCCCTATCACCCACAAGCAAATGGTCTTGTTGAGCGATTCAACAAAACCCTGAAGGGCATGATAAATGGGTTGTCAGAGAAACTCAGGAGGAGATGGGATGTTCTCCTCCCATGCTTACTGTTTGCCTACAGGGAGGTGCCACAGAAAGGGGTTGGTTTCAGTCCCTTTGAGTTGGTGTTTGGACACCCTGTGAGGGGGCCATTGAGCCTGCTGAGAGAGTCTTTAGAGAAGCCTCTCAAAGAAGCAAAGGACAATGTGCTGGACTATGTGCTAGGCCTGAGATCTAGAATGGCCGAGTACATGTACAAGGCAAACAGGAAACTGGAGGCCAGCCAGGAGCTCATGAAGCACTGGTATGATCAGAAGGCTACTATGCCTGAGTATACTCCAGGACAATTGGTGTGGGTGTTGGAGCCTGTGGCTCCCAGGGCCCTCCATGACAAGTGGAGTGGGCCCTATCCAATCTTAGAAAAGAAGGGTGAGGTTACCTATTTGGTTGACCTTGGCACCCCCAGGAACCCTCATAGGGTCCTGCATGTGAATAGATTGAAACCCCACCATGACAGGGCAGACATGACCATGTTACTGGTCACTGATGAGGGTGTGGAGGAGGAAACTGAGCCTGTGCCCGACCTCCTCTCCAATAATGTGCAAGATGGGTCAGTGGAGGGGGTGATACTCTCTCCCAAGTTGACAGACCAGCAGCACAGAGACTGTAAGCAAGTGCTGGAGCAGTTTGCTGGCCTGTTCTCTTTGACCCCAGGCATCACTGAGTGGTGTGTGCATCACATTGACACTGGTGACAGCCTACCTGTCAAAAATAAACTGTACAGGACATCTGACCATGTCAGAGCCAGCATTAAAGCTGAGGTTGCTAAGATGCTGGACTTGGGGGTAATTGAACCGTCTGAGAGTCCATGGGCCAGCCCAGTGGTGCTGGTACCTAAACCTAATCCTCAGGGGGGACCCAAGGAGTTAAGGTTCTGTGTGGACTACAGAGGATTGAATGCAGTCACAAAGACTGACGCTCACCCTATACCTAGAGCTGATGAGCTCATTGACAGGTTAGGGGCTGCTAAGTACCTGAGTACTTTTGATTTGACTTCAGGTTACTGGCAGATTGCCCTCACTGATGGAGCAAAGGAGAGGTCAGCATTCTCCACCCCAGAGGGACATTATCAGTTCAAGGTAATGCCCTTTGGTTTAAAGAATGCACCTGCCACCTTCCAAAGGTTGGTGAACAGGGTCTTGTCTGGGTTGGAACAGTTCAGTGCAGCTTACCTGGATGACATAGCTGTGTATAGTTCTACCTGGGGAGATCACTTAAGCCACCTAAGGGAAGTGCTTCAGGCCATGCAGCAGGCAGGCCTGACTATTAAGGCAAGCAAGTGCCAAATAGGGCAGAGTTCTGTAGTGTACCTGGGCCACCTGGTAGGTGGGGGCCATGTACAGCCTCTCCAAGCTAAAATCCAAACTATTTTGGAGTGGACAGCACCTGTTACCCAGACTCAGGTCAGGGCCTTCCTTGGACTGACAGGGTACTATAGAAGGTTTGTTCAAAATTATGGGACCATTGTGGGGCCCCTAACAGAACTGACTTCTAAAAAGAGGCCCAAGAAGGTGATTTGGACCCCAGAGTGTCAGAAGGCTTTTGACACTCTGAAAGCTGCTATGTGTTCAGCACCAGTGTTACTGGCCCCTGACTACACGAAGGAATTTGTAGTTCAGACCGATGCTTCAGAGCAAGGGATTGGGGCAGTGTTGGCACAGCTAAATGAAGGGGGCCTTGATCAGCCAGTTGCCTTTATTAGCAGGAGGCTTCTTCCCAGAGAGCAGAGATGGAGTGCCATTGAGAGAGAGGCTTTTGCTGTGGTGTGGTCACTGAAAAAGTTGAGACCATATTTGTTTGGGACTCACTTCCGTGTTCAAACTGACCACAGGCCTCTCAGATGGCTCATGCAGATGAGAGGGGAGAATCCCAAGCTGTTAAGGTGGTCCATTTCCCTACAGGGAATGGACTTTACAGTGGAACACAGACCTGGGGTTGCCCATGCCAATGCCGATGGACTTTCCAGGTTTTTCCACTTAGCTGAGGAGGACTACCAGGGTATAGGTTAGTAACCCCTCACCTTTCGTTTGGGGGGGCTGTGTTGGAAAGTCATCCTGTGCCCTGGGCACCCCCAACTTTTTGCTGACTGGAACTGGTGGTAACTGACTCTGACTGACCCTGGGCTCTGTTTTACCAGGCCCAGGGCCAGTGCCATGCTGAAACACTTAGATAACAGTAAAGCACCTACATACACTAGGGTACACTTTGGGTTGGGGTACCCCTGTAATTGGCATGACCTACCCCATGAGCCCCTAGTATATAATAGGGCAGGGGATTGAAACTACCTAGAAGTCCCCAGTATCCTGGGGCATGGCAGTTTAGAGGCCAGCAGCCTTTTTGCACTTGCATGTGTGCACTGCTGAAGCCTGTGGTCAGTTTAAAAGCAGCTCTGGGTGCCAGGACTGCTCTTAAACATGCAAATTGTGGCCAAACTCGACTTTGGGGTTTGGGGCACTTAAAACTGGTCAACCTAAAATGTTTTTGCATAATAATGACCCCCAGGGTCTCCCCTAGGTATCCCAGGGGTGGGGGGTCAGGTATCTATAAGGTAGACCCTTATAAAATGAGTTTATAAATGCCCTGGGTTAAGTGAAATTCACATTTCACTCTCCCCATTGTTTAAAGTGCTGCCCAAATTCGACTTTGATGCTGGGGGCACTGGGCCTGGAGGATCTGCAATATTTTTACAGATTCAACACCCCTAGGGTCTCCCCTAGGTGACCTATGGGGTGGGGGTCCTGTGAAAATAAGCCAAGTACTTATAAAATATGTTTTTGTAGGTCCTGGTGCTGGAAAAATGGCCCACGTCATTTTTCCCATTGCAAACCCCATGGCCCATAGGATAACATGGGGGAAAGTTATTAAACAATAACTATTAACAGGACAGGGATAAAGATTCCATTCAAAGACTCACTAGAATGGTATGGATAAATCCTACAATATGATGTTATTGAATTTTTCCCAAAGTGAACAGACAAGAAGTTATAACACTTTCTTAGTTGTAGTTCCAAATCCAGCCTGCCAGTGCTCTGCCCTGATTGGTCAGAGTTAAGAGGATTAGCCAGCCTGCCTGAAGAGGTGATAAAGATCCCCTGGGGTCAGCCAGATGGACTGGGAGGGCAGTGAGCTGTTCTGCAGGAATGCCAGGCCAGGGGGAGGGGTCGTAAACAATGAGCTTCAAAGGGGCAGAGCCCAGAGCAGTGTCATTAACAGCTTTGAACCCCCACCCCAGCCAGATGGCAGGATTAAGGAAGGTATGTGCAGATGTAGGGAGGAGAGGCTAGGTTAATTAGCCAACTCAGTGGGAGTGTTTAGCCAGCTCTTACCTCCTTGCTGGAAAATCAGCCATTATGGATTTGGAAGCTTTGTTGCACTCTGGGATAAAATAATGCCACACTCTGCAGGAAGTAGTCACTCAAGTGGGCAGTTACCCTACTCCTATTGGTGAAGCTTGACCTCCTGGATGACCCAGAGACTGTGGAATAAGTATCTGAGAGAGGCCCAGCCCCTCAGATCTGCTGCTTGAAACTGAAGAAAGCAAGACTGGCCCTGCTGGAACTTCTGCTGTGCAAAGACTTCTAAGGCCTGACCTCTGGAGACTGCACCCCCTGAAACTACAGCTTTGTGGACTAACTGTGCTGAGTAAAAGAACTCAAGAGTGGACTCCCTGCAAGCTACAGGTTAACAGAGCTCATCTGGACCCTCACCACCAAGAATCACCAACCTGGGGAACTACCAGTGGATTTGTAAGGGTGACGTCCAGTGCATTGTGGGAATTGAAGTCCTCAACTTTCAAGGACCATCTTGGAGCTTCCAGACCCTTGGAGTAAGTTTGAGACACTTTGGGACCCTTTGAGGAACTTCAGGAAGAAGTTCAGGAAGTTTGGGGAACTTTGGAGGAACTTTGGAAAAAAAGCTCCATAGGGGGACCGACTCATCCTGGTCAGCCAAGCCGCCTGCCTTCAACCGCGAGCCGGCCAAGCCCACCAGGTTCGTCCCGCTAAAAGCTCCATCGCATCGACTTCCAGAGATTGACCGGGACTAGAGAAAATCTGAAGCCGGCGAACCCTCACCGGATCCGGCTACATGAGGAGCATCGAGGGACCCCAAGAGAAAAAGCTCCAGAAAAGCTTCTAAGTCCGCTCGTAAGAAAGTCGACCGGGATCAACCGCGAGCGCCAATCCGCCTGCCTTCCATCGCGTGTCGGCCTGGATTGTTGGATTGCCCCGCTAAAGCGATCTTGAAAAAGTTTCTAAGTCCGCTCCAGGGAAGTTCACCGGGAGATCGTCGAAAGGCTGCCCGGCGGAGCCGCACCGGATCCGGACTGACGGAGAGCGTCGAGGGGCCTCGAGGAGAAAAGCTCCAGAAAAGTTTCTAAGTGCGAAGGTAAAAACATTGACCGGGACCTTCCGCGTGGAGTATCCGCTCAGGGCTCCATCGCGGTCGGCCTTAAACTTTGACTTTGGCCCGGTCTATCGCGAGGCTATGTCCCAATATGGTGCTATATGCTTCTAAGTGCTAGATTTTATTTAAGCTTTGAAAATTCATATCTCCGGTTCCCTACATTGGATTTTTGTCGTTTTGGTGTCATTTTAAAGATAAAAATATTTCCTATTTTTATAAATTGGTGTTGGATTTTTATTATGTGTTGTGTTTTAATTATTTACTGAATTGGTGTTTTTAAATGCTTTACATACCTGTCATTGAAGTTAAGCCTGTCTGCTCGCAGCCACGTTACCAGGGGTTGAGCATGGGAATAATTTTCTTAGACCTATGCTGAGTCCTATCGAGTGTTTGTGGTCTTATTACTAGTGGCAGACCTACATTTGCCCCTACCAATAACCCACTTTCCAACAGTTAGCTTCCCGGCTGGCCCCGACTATACATCAGCTAGTGTCGGAACAACAACATGGTTTTGTCCCCGGCAGAGACACGGCAGCGCATATTAATACAGCAATTGCTGCATTTGATGTTTCTGGCCAACTAAATCAGCAAATGGGGATGATGATGTTGGATGCGGAGAAGGCCTTTGACCGAGTTGCCTGGGGAGCACTATGGTCAACTATGTCATCATTTGGCCTTGGTCAAAGGTTCATCTCTGCTGTTCAAAAACTGTATAAGAACCCAATAGCAGCTCTGAAGCTGAATGGTCTTACATCAGCTCATTTTTCTATCAGAAGGGGCACGCGGAAGGGATGTCCGCTATCCCCGTTATTGTTCGCATTATATATTGAGCCCTATATAAGACACTTGTTGAAAAATGCAAGGATCTACCCGGTTTTGCTTAGTGGCATGGAACTTAAATTAACTGCATATGCAGACGACATTGCCATTTTTTCTTCCAATCCAGATGAGGCTATAATCGAAATCATGCAAGAAGCACAGCGTTTTGGCTCGTTTTCAGGGTATAAACTAAATGTGAATAAAACCCAGACTATTTTAAATTATCCGCCCGTTACAGCTACGCAAGTGTTAGGTACCACAACAACAGCAGAATACTTGGCAGTATGTTTAAGTAGTCGAGTGGAAGAAGTGGTCTCTTTAAACTATGAACCACTGCTGAAAACTGTCACGGCAAAACTACGTAGTTGGCATCGACTCCCATTAAGTATTTACGGGAGGTGTAATATAGTTAAAATGAACATTTTACCAACATTTTTGTATCTTTATCGGACAATTCCTTTAAGGGTCCCGTGTACATTTTTTAAGCGGTTAGAAAGCATAGTAGGTAGCTTTATTTGGGGCTAGAGACGTGCAAAAAGAGCTCTCAGGTACATTAAACTATCTTACAAGCAAGGGGGTTTTAAGCGTCCAGATTTTAAACTTTATTTTTGGGCTGCTTTTGCTGGTCGAATTCGAAGCTTACTTGATGGGCCTGATACTAATTTTGTATGGCTTTCATATCAATTGGCCTGTGGACCTAATACTGGATTCCTTCTTTATAAAACGGCAGACCCGAACTACAACAAACGGGTTAAGTTCAAGATAATAAGGGACATCACTAGGATATGGCAGGATATCTGTAAGGAGTACTCAGTTCCAGCGTTTCACTCATATATGAAACTATGGGGCAATCCCACCCTGCCCGACATATTTCATGATGCTATTGGCAAAAATTGGCAGCGTAAGGGTGTCTCGCAATTGGGTCAACTTTTTGATAAACAGGGGTTTCGATCCTTTGCAGCTTTGAAAGAGGAGTGTGGCTTGCAACAGAATACTTTTTTTAAATATTTGCAAATGAGGGATTATTTTGTACGGGGTCAGAGGCTTTTACAGCTGACAAACACCCCAGAAGTAGTAGTAACACTGTTTATGACTATTGGCCGAGGAACTATTGGCAATGTGTATCACAAGCTGTTAGCAGCTGCTAAGGATGATGGGTTACAGGTCTCAGAGAAACTCAGTCGGATTTGTCAAACTGAGATAACTCAGGAGGAAGTACAGGATTCGTTGGAGTGCATAGATACAGCTATAACATCAGTTAATCTGAAACTCCAACAACATCGGACAATATTTATGTTATACTATACTCCTGAACGTATATCTAAATGGGCCACTACTCAATCAGTGGCCAAATCACAGTGTCCCAAAAGCCAAACGTATGCAGCAGATCTAAAGCATATGTTAGTGACATGTCCAAGTTTGAATTCATTTTGGGCGGAGGTAACTTCAGCACTTATAATGATGATAGGGCACAATGTCCAGATTGGCGAGAAGGAAATAGTATTAGGGGTTATAAGAGATATGGGCAGCTATATGAGACCTTTCATTTCTATTTTTATAATTTGTGCACACTTATGTATTTCTTGAGTGTGGATTCAAAATACGAGTCCAAGTATTAATGAATTTTGGGTTTTACATAGGCAAATATACGAAATGGAATTAGCAGTAGCTAAAGCTAGAGGTCCACGATCATGGCTTAAATTTAAAAAGGTATGGGCCAGTCTCCAATGGAATTGATTATTGAATTTTGATGTTATCTGTTTTCCTGGCATGTTTGCATCCTTTTTTTTTCTTTCTTTCTAAGCTTTAATTGATGATATTGCTTTCTTACTTCATATATAGTGGTTTCCTCTTAGGTTATGTATGTCTAAATATTTGATATGAGATGTTTCCCTTTTTTTTCTTTGTATCTTAAGTTGTTATTATGAAGTAAACTTATGGCTAAATACAATTAAAAAAAAAAAAAATAATAATAATCCCATACTCCAGAATTAAGAATCATAAAAATGTAAAAAGTAACAATTTTTTTAAATATATATATATATTTTAATTCATTAAATTTTGGAAAATAAATTCCACAAAACAGAACTTATTCAAACAATATTGATAATAACAATGTGATTACTGATTTGTTGTTAACATGTTTTTCATAAATAAACCAATAACTTAAAATATACAGTAAAATATAAATATATGCACCATATTTAATACATATTTACATTATTTTCACAGTATAATTAAACAACAATTAAAAATGTTTCAAGTAAATGTAAATATAAAAATAAAATTTGTCATAAAAAGTGTTAACATTTACATTAACATTTTCAACATATAAAAATTGAAATATTAAAACTTTGCTAACAATTTGAAATGTTTTTAAAACTTAAATTTACATTTTTATTTTTTTGTCAAAATTATTTTTATTTGGCAGCATCATAAACGGATACAACAGCATAGAAGCAGTGGAGGCTGTATGACACCGGGGCACCATAAACAGCTAATTACAGTCCAGTTTCACATGTTGTAGGGTCATTACACCCCCCCCTTATGCAAAAGAGAGGATGCTCGAACAACTAGCCGTAAGGTAATACCCTACGCAGAGAACAAGAAATCATAAACAAGGAGAAAACCCCCCCCTCCCTCCCCCAACCCTCCCTCCTCCCCTGTCCCGGTGGTGGTGCTACTGCTTGCTAAAGAAGTGAGTAACACAGGCGTAACTGTAAAGGTGGACCGTGTAAGGGAGGCCTAGCCTTTCAGTGGGGCCTAAGTGTTGCTGCAAACCCTCCGCGAGAGGTTAAAATTGAAAGAGATGCATTGCCCTTAGAGAGGGTGGACACACCGCTGAAGGCAAGCCTCGGGACAGATAAGTAACCAATGGACCCCATTTAAATTCGAAGTTCTTGTATTTGTCCCGAAAGATGTCAGCGAGGCGTTCCATAGAAAGAATTCGCCACAGGCGGGAGTGCCACAATGATAACGCGGGCGCCTCTTTCTTTTTTCATGAGAGCGCAATTGTAAGTTTAGCCACCCCTAGACATGCCCACATAATTGCCTTGTCCGCTTTCGTTTGGTGTTCCAGATCCGGATCTCTGATGCCTAGTAACACCCCCTCTATAGTCGTCGGGATAGGGTATCCCAGCATCTCCTTAATATGTGAAAGGATTTCCTCCCAGAACGGCCTAATGCCAGGGCAGTCCCACCAGATGTGGTGAAAGTCCCCTTGTAGACCACAACCCCGCCAGCAAAGATCTGATGTATCGGGGAAAATACGCTTAAGTTTAGTGGGGTAAAGGTACCAGTCTAGTAGCGTTTTATAGTGGGCCTCGCTCAGTGCTATCGAATGGTTGTGCCTAGAAATATCTCCCCAGATATGTTTCCATTCCTCCCCTGTGATGTCTCTTCCCAGCACCTGGTCCCAAAAGCACATATAGCGCGGCCTAGGAGTGTGTAATGTGGTCAATAGCAAGGCGTATAGTGAGGAGATAGCCCCTTTCATGGATCCAGCTTTTAGCACCAGTCTCTCCAAAGCCGTAAGTTCTCTAGTAGCAGCCTCTCGTATGTGCGGTAGTGTAGCCCAATAATAAGCTGGAGGTAGTGGTAATGTTCACTATGTGGGACCTGAAACTCTCTCTTACAGCTCTCAAATGTCAATACATCGAAGTTGTGAAATAGGTCTGATAGCTTTAAACAGACTCCCTCTCTCCAGCATTCAAAGGGTCCCTCGCGTAAAGCCGGCGGGAAAGCCGGGTTGAAGTGAATTGGGGTATATGGGGAGGGGAAAGTGGTCCAACCCTCCCTCTACGTGACCTGGTCCCAGACTATGAGTGTGGTTCGTGTGGGGGTGCTTAGGTACGCGTTCGCTGGTCTGTCTTTCTTTGGTTTCCACAGGACATCCCAGATGGACCGACCCACAATCGCCCTGTCCATATGGAGCCAGTGCTTTTCAGATTCTCTAGCCGTCCATTCCATCACCACCCGCAGTTGAGCCACTTGGTAATATAGTGCAAAATCCGGTAGTGCCACCCCCCCCTCCTTTTTAGGTCGACGTAACACATGAAAGGGAAGGCGAGCCCTCCCCCCTTGCCAAATGAAGCTTGTGACGAGAGAGCGTAAGCGGGACATCAGGTCCCGAGGAAGCTCAGTAGGAAGAGCCTGAAAGAGATATAGAAGTTTTGGCAATACCGTCATTTTGACTGCGTTGATTCGACCAAGCCAGGAGATGTAGAGAGGTCTCAACCGCTTAAAATCCTGCTGAAGCTGTGACACTAGCGGGGGGTAATTAGCTCTATACAAATCTCCGATTCTGGGGGTGAGGTGCACCCCTAAATAGAGGAGGGAGTGGGGAGACCATTGGAGGGACGTTTGGCCTTTTAGCCTTGTTGCTTCGGTGTCGGAGAGGGTGAGGTTAAGTATGGAGGATTTGGAGAGGTTAACTTTAAACCCGGCCACCAGTTCGAAGTGCCTCAGTTCTTCCTGAACCGCCTGGAGGTGGCTGGTTCCCGGAGTGTGAGCAAAATGTCATCCGCAAAGAGAGACGCTTTGTGGTCTGTGCCCCCGAAGCAGATACCCCGGATTTCCTCGTTTGCTCGGAATTTCACAGCCAGGGGTTCAATACTAAGGGCGAATAGCAGGGGGGAGAGCGGGCAGCCCTGCCGTGTACCTCTGCTAAGGGTGAAGGGGAGGGATGTGTTCCCGTTGACCAATACTCGCGATTGTGGAAGATGATAGTTGGCCTTGACCATGTTGAGAAATTTGTCCCTGAAGCCCAATTTGCGCATGGTGAGAAAAAGGAATGACCAATCCACCCTGTCGAAGGCTTTTTCGGCATCGAGACCTACTAGGATGGCCGGTATCTGAAATTTGGAGACTTTCTCAATGAGGTGAATAGTGCGCCGTATATTGTCATGCGTTTGCCGCCCCATTATAAAGCCTGATTGATCAGGGTGGATTAGTCCGGGCATCAAATCCTCCAGCCTAGCAGCTAAAATCGCAGAGTAAAGCTTCACGTCAAGGTTAAGGAGCGCTATGGGCCTATAAGAGGCGCAGTTCTGGGGGTTCTTCCCGGGTTTGGGAATTACAGATATCACCGCCTCGCCATGGATGTTGAGACCTTGGCGTCCGTCGCAATCGCATTGAACAGTTCGGTGAGGTGTGGAATTAATTCAGACGCAAAGCATTTATAAAAATGCGCTGTTAGACCGCCTGGGGCTTTGTGGGATTTAAGTTTAGAGATGGCTTGCCCAACCTCCTCCACAGTAATGGGAGCCTCTAGAGGCTCAGCGGCTGCGGGAGAAAGATGTGGGAGGTCCACCGAATCGAGGTATCGCTGCTGCAAGACTGTGTCTGGTGGGTTACCCAAGTATAGTTCCCCATAAAATTTGCCAAAAAGATTAGCTTTGATGGCATCGGAATGGGTAAGGCGGCCGTCCCCATCTAGAATACCCCCCATGAATTTGCGTTCCCTCTTTTCGCAGAGCTGTCGCGCTAAGTGGGTCCCTACTTTGTCCCCCTGAGCATATGAGTACTGACGCAATTTCAACAAGGTAAACTCGGCTCTAATATTGTAGATGGCACGCAATTTTCCCCTTAGTGTGGTGAGCTCCCGCTGAAGCGCTCGTGTGGGAGTGTCCTTATGCGCTCTTTCTATGACTTCCAGTTCCCCCTCAAGCGCTATGCGCTCCCTTGCTCTCTGTTTATTCAGGACCGAGTTGAGCTGGATGCATTTGCCTCTAATCACCGCTTTAAAAGCGTCCCAATTATTCTGTGGAGTAGTTGCCTGCGGCGTGTTGAGTGCAAAGAACTCAGTGATAGCGGCTCTCAGATCATCACGTAGGGCCTTGTCTCTGGTGAGCGAGACCGGGAAGTACCATCGCGCTGTGCCGGGCTTAGACCCATCCCACGCTAGACTAATGGAGATGAGGCTGTGGTCCGAAACCGAGAGGGGCAGAATCTGAGCTGCCTGTAAGGGGCCAATAAAGTCTGACTAATAAAGATATAATCTATTCTAGAGTATGACTGGTGGACATGACAGAAATAGGTGAAGTCCTTGGTAGTAGGGTGCAATGTCCGCCAAGCATCACAAAGGCCCAGCGTGTTCAATTTCTGTTGAACCCCTTTGGAAAAGTTGTTGTGGGAAGCCCTGTGGGAGTGGGAACTGTCTAGGGATTCGTTCCACGTCAGATTGAAGTCCCCCAGGAGTATCACCGGTCCCTCAGCAAAGCCACTAATCAGATCTAGTGTATTGGAGAGAAAAATCGCCTGACCCACGTTTGGTGCATAGAGGGAGATGAATGTACAAAGGGTGCCCCTAAGTCTCCCCTTCACTATTAAGACTCTGCCCTCCCGATCTGTCTTGATGGCCTCAGGCTGGAATTTGGCTGTGGTGCGAAAAAGCAGGGCCACTCCTTTGTGCTCGGTGCGAGCCGAGGACCGATAAATTATCGGGTATGTTTTGTGTCGCAGTCGAGATTCTTCGGCCTTCTTAAGATGCGTTTCTTGTAGCGCCACCACTTCAAACTGGCGATCGTTAAGATATTTCCAGATTTTATGGCGCTTTTGGGGCGAATTCAGGCCTTTAACATTCCACGATGCTATGGAAATCATTTAGAGTGGTCGACCAAACTCCCTCCGCTCATGGAACCCTCCTCATGGTGAACTCTACTGACAGCGTAACGCACTCGTCTTAAAGGGCCTTGTCTACCCCTACACCACCACCAGGATCCCACCCCCCCAAAAAGAGAAAAACAAAAACCCAAAACCCCCCAAGAACTACTAGCCGAGGAGCCCACGGGCTCCCAGCTCTAAACTTTGTAAAGAAGAATGAAGACATTCTGGGCGGAACGGACAAGGCCCGCCCCCCCCGTTTGCCCATGCATCGGATACACAGAGGACAAGCTGCGGACTATAAGAATTTCGGGGTGTCAAGAGTGACCCAGCAGTTTCTGATATAAGTGTTCAAGGTGTCCGCCTGGTCCCAGCACTGACATGCCCGACGTCCCAGCAGCAAGATGCAACTGGAGCTCAGCATGGGGATCACCGTGGTCGGTGCGTACCACCTCCGGGAACTTTACTTGGGTGATCATCTTGTAGTGTAGTTCCTATTTCCCTAATAGGCTCTGCGCATTGGAATAATATACCCTATAGATTTGACAGAGGAATAAGGTCAGTATGTCCCTATCGAGTATATTAAACTTAATTACTTTGTGCCAGCTAACTCAGAGGCCACTAGAAACTCCTTGAAAACAAGAAGGGAGTAGTTTCTGGCAATCGCATAAACATGACAACTTTGTTTCCCTTTAGAATCGGAACACTCTCAGAATTGTGGAAACAATAGATAACAGTTTCACTCAGCTAATCGTGCATGCTTAGTTTCTTCAGAGTTACACAGAAAGAATAGACGGGCGTTTCAATAAAAAGGATTTATTGAACAGTCTTGTTTCTCGTGTAAGAGATATGAGCTGTTATGATCACAAGACAGTATGCGAGATATATAATGTACAGCGTAAGCAGTAGAAAGAAATAATACTGCGGTAGCATTATCTTTTAGCTATCACACATATATTCATATACATAAATAACATGAGCTAAAAATGCGAGTACTCATAAGATGCTTCTCTAAGCTAGTTCTACCCCAGTGTACCTAACCTACGTGTAGTGCAAGGTAAGAAGTAGGTGAAGTATTCTATAGTATGGTATGCTATAGTCTAGTATGCCAAGAGTCCCTCTAGGTTCTAGTCAGCGCCATACCTTGAGAATGAGAGAAGTGGGAATCTCCTTCTGGGTCTCGAACTCTAACACCCCGCGAAGGGAGTCAGAACACTGGGAGCTGGATTCTCTGCGAGCAGGGATGACAGCGTCTCCTGTTAGTGCGTCAGGCCGGGACACGGGCTCCTCTAAAGTCGAGGTCTCCTCCTACTTGCTTGGGCAAGGGAAGGTATATTTATACCTGGTAGGTGCCTTGGAATGTTAGCATTGACGTAAAGTTGGGCAGAGGAAGACGTCAGGAATGAACCCTTAAGGTATAGCGGTTCATGCATAATAAATGAGTTCTTGGAGAAATCAATAATCCTGTGCTAGGGGAACTCCCAAGAGCTTAAGGGTCTGGTTTCTAAGAACTCGTTATGACGTTAGGGTGGACGGATGTAAGTGACCATGCCTGTATTTGGATAGCATGGCTAATGCCTAAATAAGGACTGGGATCATATGCCTATATAAGGGCAATGCGAATTGTGCCTATATAAGGACATGTTTCAGGAAAACCTATATACGGACACCTAAAGCGGAATACAACACCCACTCCACTTTCGAATGAACGATAGTACTAAATGCTAAACATTAAATGCTAAACATTAAACTGAGTACCACATGTTGCTAAAAACATTTCTAAAAGCATATTAAAAGAAGTTTTAAAAAAACTGTTGAATGCAATAGGTACTGTACATTTTAAAGCATTTTTTCATTTCATTCTAAGCATATATTGGAAATAAATGCAACATGAATGAATAAACAGAAATATATACATATGACGAAATGGTTGACAAGTTTTCAAAAAATCAAAGCCATTGCGTATCATGGTACTAAATGAAATTGTAATAAAAATAAGGTGACAATGTGTCCCTGGAAGTATTCAAAGAAGTCCGTTTTATATGAATAGTTCTACTGTAAGCAGATTGAGTTGCCATGTATTTTCAAAAAATAGAGAAAAAGAAAAAGTTCAATTTTAGGAAGAGTTCCAAGTTTTGTTCTGTCCCTAGGTCTTTGGAAGGGCCAGGATCGGAGTCATCAGCCAGGGCGGGGAGACCCAGGATACGCAGACCCTCCTTCAGGTCGGAGATATGGTGAGGTTTGTTCATCTGCTCAAAAGAGAGGCCAAAGGGGAAGGTCCAACGGTATTGCACTCCGTCCTCTCGGAGTTTGGAGGTGATCGGGCGTAACGTCTGCCTGCGTGCCAGCGTAGAGGGTGCCAAGTCCTGAAATAACGCGCATTTGTAGCCCTGGAACGAGGTCTCTCCCTTTTTCCTCGCCGCCCCCAGAATTGCCTCTTCGGTGGAGAAGGAGTGCATCTTGACCAGGACATCCCTCGTGCGTCGGCGCTCTCCAGTCTGCGCCGCCCCCACGCGATGAACTCGATCTATCTTGAGCTTCAGTTGTTGTGGACTCAGGATTTCTGAGAAGAGGCCTACCACAAACGCCTCCAGATCCGGGCCCTCCGCTCCCTTTTCCAGGTCCCGAATACGTATATTCTCCCTTCGAGACCTGTTCTCCAGATCCTCGGCCTTCAAGATCACTTGATGGAGCTGGGCCTGAAGGTCTTGTTGCCTGTCGTGTAGTTTGGTGGAGCGGGCCTCCAAGGCCTTCGTCTGTTCCTCCACTTCCAGCACTCGGGACCCCACCGCATCTACATCTTAGCGAAGCACCGCCATCTTCTCTGAAAGGTCAGCCTTGAGCTGGTCCATGGAGGCGCGCAGGTCCCGCTTTATTTCCAGGCAAAGCTCGGACTTGAAGTCCCGAAGAGAGGCCAAAGAACTTCCCTGGTGAGCGCCATGTGGGGGCTCTGGTCGCAGTCAGAGGCAGCTGGCCCTTTATCAGCAGCCGTGAAATAGCGGGAAACTTTATTCAACAATTTTTTTAGGTGGCACAGGGGCGAAGAGACACTCCGAGGTGGGGCCGGGTACCGGGGTCCCCTCAGCCAGCGGTCGTCGCTACTCCAGGCAGCCCTGTGAGCTGGAGCCTTGTGTGGAATGCTTGGTGTCAAGGCAGGAATGCTTTGTAGTCACACCCTGGCAGCCATCTTAAGGTCAGGTGCCCTGCAGCAACCTCCACCGTGCGGACGGTCGGTCCCAGCCCCCTCTCTCCACAACCAGAGCTGGCCAGGGCCTTAGGGTAGGTCTTCCCCCATTGACCTCCCTCTCACGTCGCTGTCAGGCTGCTGGGTCTCTCCTCAGGGACGATCACTGGGCAGGCGCCATGTCTAGGTCAGGCAGGCAGGGCCTCGTGGTCTAACTGTCCATCAGGCCTCCCTCCCGCCGGCAGACAAATTCAGCGAGGGAGCAGCGGGCACCTCTTCTGGCCGGGCAGCACCTTCTCTGCTTCCCCCGCGTCCCAGGCAGCAAGGGCACTCACCGCTGAACACCCGCAGTCAGGCCGTCAACGTGGTGCTGGTGAGTTCCCGGCCGCTCTCTGCATCACGGCCCAGGCTGCCCGGGCTCCCTCAATGCGTCTCAGCAGGCTCCGGAGCCCCGCACAGCTCCGCTCTCCGCCGATCAGGGAGAGAGCCTCCAAGAAGGTTACCGCAGCGTGGACAGTGGGGACAAGCACCGGGACACCGGCAGCCGATCTATACGTGCCAGGGCGCCCTCCGTCTATCTCTGCGCTATCTCTGCGCCATCTTGCGCGCGATCCCGGCACTCTAGACCGCCACCTCGCTGGGTCCCATCCACGGCCCGCAACTGGACCGGAGGTAGAGAAAGTGCAGCAGGACACAACGGGCATCAGCTGGAGCGATTTTCAAGCCCGAGGGTCCATTGCGAGCACATTGAAGGTCAGTGGGCAAAACTCGGGGGCCGGAGCTGAAGCGGTTCACGTCCGCTCAGCCATCTTGCTTGGCCACGCCCCCTACATTTTTATTTTATGTGTTTATTTTTCATAAATGTGTTATCATTTAATTATTTATTTGAAAATGTACAATTAAATATTTTTTAATTCAATATGATTAATATTTATATTCTAAATTATTTTAAACTATTATTTATTCAAATTATTAATGTAACAAAAGAAATGTACTACTTTACTATACTAATTTGCATATCATTAAAATAGTGAACAATAAACCGAAATTAAATTATCCCCCTTTTAATAATCTCCCCTTCCCAATCCCCTAAAGACCCAATATCCAGCTGCTGAGATAAAAATATACATTAATTGTTTTTAGACATTTAAACAACAAAAAATACTAATTTCAACAATTTCATAATTAATAAATTATCTTTCTAAAAATGCAAAGAAAAAATATTAAATATATATTATCAAACACACTACTAAATTACTCATAAATAACACTTACAAATGATATTACATACAATAATATTTTCTAAATATTTCTTTGACGTCGGGCCTCAGCCTTCTATCCTCAAGAGCATCATCATTCAAGGTAAATATGCGGTGTACAAAAAAACAATGATGCGACACAAGGTCTTACAAAGAACTGGAAGAGCATAGCATATACCAAGAATCCATAAGTACTACCAGGTTAATATAACATGATGTGGAGTGGGGAAGAGGAAGGGCGGGGATAAGGGGCAAGGGAGTAAAATGAAAGAAGGGAAATAAGAAAAATTGCAGAGGGAGCAGAAGACCAGCAGAAGGGAAAGAGGGAGAAATAGTGACCTGGGGGCAATAAGTAGGCAAGAGTAAGTGATTTCAAGTGAGATGACATAGAGTGGGTGAGAAAGCTGTTAACTTGACCAGCAGATCAGGCAGAGAGGGATAAACCTGCTGGAGCTGCAGGGGTTATTGAGTGAGGTATATCCTGAACAAGTGAGTCTTTAATAGTCATCAGAAAGTCAGTATATTTGGAACTTTTCTGATGTTTGTGGGCGATGAGTTCTAGAAGGAGCAGACCATTCTGGAGAAGAGATGATGAAGACCATGAGAGTCTCTGAATATTGATGTTTTAAAAAAGAAGGCTTTCTTTGCTTCTCAACTTCCTCAAAACACCTGATATCTTTAGAAGGTTGGTTAAGAACCCTGGGGCTTTAGAGTTGATTGCTTTGAAAGCTGAACAACCCAGTTTGAATTTAATTTTGGGCTTGATAGTGAGCCACTGTAGATCAACAAGTATTAGAGAGATGCGATCAGAATTTGAGATGAAGAGGGTAGTCTGGTTGCAGTGGGTAAAACAGCTTTTAGAGGGTTAAGGCAGACTAAGTGGACCCCACAAGGGCTGTATTTCCAAAATCTAATTGGGAGAGTATAAGGGCATGGGCGACCATTTTCAAGTAATCAGATTGTAAGATTGGGTTAAGTTTGTTTAGCATTTGGCAATTATGTTGATGTGTTGAACTATGGTTAAGGAACGGTCTAGCGTTATTCCTAGTGAGCAGACCGATGGTGATAAAGATAGTGTGAAATCTAGTAGATCAAGGAACTGTGGTAGATCTGAGTTGAAAGGTCTTTTGGATTTGGGAGATAACAAAATTAATCTTGTCTTTTTAAGATTGAGAGGGAAAAAGTTATTGTTCAATGATGTTTGAATATTAAGTACAATTTTTCATAAGGTGAAGATGTCATTAAGGGGCTTATTACGATGTCGGGCGGACGTGGAAACGGGACCGACCAACCTCCGGTCGGCAGTTCCGACCGGCTAATTATGATGTGACCGCACACTGTGCGGTCGCATACTCCCATTTCTCAATGGGAGCTTGTGCTACGGCCATAAACTGGCTGTAGCACAAGCTCCCATAGAGAAATTGGAGTTTGTGTAAATTCCTGCACCCTGTGGCAGGCACCTCAAGGTGCCTGCCACAGGGTGCAGGCAGGCAACTCAAGGTGCCTGCCACAAGGTGCAGGAATTTACAGGGAAGCACCATAGGTGCACCCAGGGCACCAACCGTAGGCCACGGACGCAAAGGGGCCCTGATAGGTACCCCCAAAGTTGCTTTCCAACAGCCTTCCCATGTCAGAAAGGCCGGCACAGAAAGGCAGTCAGAAACCGGCATCGTAATCCCGACGGCAGAAACGCCGCCCTATTGGGATTACAGGCCGGTCTCTGACTGGCCAACGGGCTCCTTGAGCCCATCAGAAGTCAGCCGGAATGGCCGGCCGGTGTCCATTCCGACAGCCTAGATTGTAATCAGACGGTTGGAATTGAAACCGACGATGTCAGTCGGAATGACCGACATCGTAATCGGCCCCTAAGAGTTGAGGTTTTCAGGTACAGTTGGGTGTCAGCAGCATAATAATGAATGGAGATGTTTGAGGCTTTGCAAATTGCTGCCAGTGGTTCTTTATAAAGGTTGAAAAGGGTAAGGAATAGAATTATTCCATGTGGGACTCCTCAAATGATAGGTGATGAGTCAGAGATACTGTTGTTGATTTTTTATGGTTTGAGAGCGATTGGAGATGAAGGAGGTAATCCATACTAAAGGCCATATTTCGAGTTTTCCCAAAGAGGGCAATCTGGCGGCGGAGTAACAGTGGCGGGTATGTTAGGTTTAAAGTATAGTCTGTACAGCATACCGCCGCTGTGACAGCACCTAATGAGCGGCCATGCACGGTGTGGCATACACTATGTTGTGCATGCCACACAGTGCATGCACAACCATGCACTTATGGGGGGCATATCATGTGCCCCTGCACCCATCCCCTTGTGCAAATTTTCTTTTGGCCCTGTTGGGGGCCCAAGCCTTTCCACCAGCTTTTTCATTGAGGGAACACTGCCATGAAAAGGCTTGTAGAAGGGCAAGTCGTAATATGGACGGCGGTGCTGGGTTCAGCACTGCCTCCATTCCTCCTCATTTCACACAGTGCCGGCACTGTGGGATCCAGGATCCTGGTGGTGCCAGTGGTGTTGTAGCGAGCTGCTGGCGGTCGACCACCACACTAGTAACATGGCACACGGACCGTCACCACAAGTACGGTGATCCCAGGAACGCTGTACTCATAATAAGGCCCTGAGTCTTTGAATGCAAAGCAGTAATAAAGTAAGTTAATTAATCTGGAGTGATTAATTGTGTCAAAGGCTGCGTTAAGTCCAGTAAAACAATAAGGCAGGAGTCACCTTTTTCCAGTTTACGAGGCTGTCTTAAATGACTAAGAGGTTGATGACGAATTTGACGGTCCGTGGACCGCTGTGCCGGCGGTGGCGGTGTGACCATGGTGAGCTCGGTGGTCCGACTACCCTATTATGAGTTGTTTTTTTTAGCTGTGTGAGGACCACTGCTGCCACGCAGCTGCTCACCTGACACTTACAGCGGTTTCAGAGAGTGGTGGTCGCGGGGCAGTTCAATTAGGCTGTGTGAGGCTTGGAACGCAAGGCCCATTGAATTAAGAGTTACCTCACAGCCGGCGGAAGCCTGGTGGTCCAACCACGGCATCTGAGACAGGGGAAAGGGAGGGATATGAGGAAAAAACTCACCTCTACTCACCTCCACACATCCTCTGCCGCATGTAGTCCATCCTATTTATCATGCCGCTGCTCTACCTTCTCGATCACATCCAAACCCGACACCATCGTGGATGAAATCGCTGGTAAGTCACACACATTCATGCTGCCATTGATACCTGTAAAAAACGATGCCTCGCTGTGTACCAGGCAAGAGAGTTGGGGTCCTAATGATTGAACATGTATAAAGGGGCCGATTAGAATGTCGGGCAAAAAGCCTCCTCCCGACAGTCCGAATCTCCTAGACCGTGTCGGAACCCTTCCGACGGACTCGGTCGATTTACAATCTGACCGACCAATTACAATGCTCGTGGTAGGTCTGTAAACCGCACGGTCTTTCCGAATCGGTTCAGACCGGCTCTCGGAGAAATCGTGTTGGTCGGACCCGCATCGTACAGCTCTACGGACTGCGTTTCCAACAGAGCGATTACAATGTCGGTTTCCAACAGCCTTTCCGAGTCGGCCTGTCCGACACAAAAAGGCTGTCGGAAAGTGACTTTTGGGGCCCCTAGTAGGGCTCTCTTCATTCTGCGGCCTCCGCTTGTGGGCCGAGGGGATACTTAAGGGACCCCCTTGTAAAACCATGCACTGCGTGGCAGGCACCATGGCGTGCCTGCAACAGGGTGCAGAGTTTTCCGCACACCCCCCGTTTCCCCATAGAAGCTTGTGTTGTCGGGCGGAACACGGGCTCCCTTAGGAGTCAATGGGAATCCACCCGAAAAGTGTTCGGTTGCATCGTAATCGGCCGGGAGGAACCGCCGACTGCGAGTCGGTCGGTCCCGATCGTAATGAGGTTCATAGTGTCCCTGGATGGGAACGTTTCTTAACTATCTGCCAAAACAAAGCTGTAGGATGCCCTCCCAGGCATAAACATTGGTACTGCGCAAGCACACTACACAAATGGACATGTGTCAGCATTTCATTCAAAGTGAGAGTGACATCTGCTTTCATTTGTGCAACGCAACCCTTTTCCACAACATCACACCGTTCAATCTCTGTCACACATAACACTTGACATTTCTCACTTCTCTGCCATGGCAATACTTATCTTCCCTAGTCATGCAGCTCACCATTTTTCATGTCTTGTGAAAGCCACATTGAACTGACTCCTACTAACAAGAGACTTTGGGAATCCATCTCTGACCAAGATGCCTCAATGAGTATTACCGATCACAATGCACACATCCCTGCTCCAGTATTGAGGTCAAAGTAACATCAGTAGTGATGTGTTCTCAAACTTAAACACACCTTCTCAGCTACAACTCTGTTGTCGAATCTTACACATATCCCACAACAAAAGGCAATGTCACTCTATGGGATAATATAGAAGCAGTGGGAGAAACATTCTAGGGACACAATGGAAAAACTCTCTGCAGGATACCTAGGCCTCTATCAGGGGGAACAATCAAAGGATGGGGCACTGGTGCACACTACATTTTGTACATGTCGGACTAACACCATGTGCCCTGGTCTTGGGAACTGAATTAATTAGGGACAACCAATAGCATAACCAAGTGTCATGCGTGTGTTGGCCAAAGGTCACAATGGAAAAACTCTATGCAGGATACCTAGGCCTCTATCAGGGGGAACCCTCAAAGGCTGGGGCACTGGTGCACACTACATTTTGTGCATGTCGGACTAACACCATGTGTCCTGGTCCTGGGAACTGAATTAATTAGGGACAACCAATAGCATAACCAAGTGTCATGCGTGTGTTGGCCAATGGGGAGGTGCAACTTATGAAAGCAAACACAGCACTTATAGCATGTGGCACGCATCTAGATGAAGTAGCTCTCTGTACACACTACCAAATGGACACATGTCCATGAGGAACTACACAAAGGGATGACAAGTTGACACCTTCCACAATGTGGATACACAAATATCCAATTAAAACACATCAGACACATACCCAAATTACATCATAAGAAGAAGGGCAAGCTCAATTATGTTGACAGTGGCCATGCCAAGATGTAATACTTACCACATAATGTGTCACCCATTGCTATGTCTGCCCCATCTGGATGTCAACCCTCACAGACATACATCCAACCTTTACCCTTGTCCTGTCTGACTCCAGCACTGGCTCCAAGGGCCCATCATACTAACCACTTCAACTCAATCACCATTCAGGGATTAAACAAACACAACTGTACTCACACATCACTAACTATACAATAACATCAATTAAATAGGAATGTAATGGCAGGACTAATGTCCACCAAACAAACAAAGGCCAATGGCCACTCCATATGCAAAGAAATGTGCCACAGCACAATGCTGTACCAAAACACTTGTCCAATCTGACTGCCAGGGAACCTTCTCACAAAGGGGCATCTATTGGGCATTCCAGGCACCTCAATTAAGTGAATTGGGAGGGCTAGGGTCGATATTGGGAGGGATTAGATCGACAATGGGAGGGGGGGGCAGTGGTTGTGGCAGGGGAAATGGCAAGGGAAAACTGAGGGATTTCCATGGAAGCCTGTGGTGGTGGGATGACTCGGGGTGGGTTTTGGGAGGTAGAGGGAGTGTATGTCTCTGTCATGGGTGTGTCTGTTGTTGGTGCTGGTGTCAGTGGGTCAGATGTTTGTTGTGTCTGGGCTGTGTCTGTTGGGCGAGCTCTGAGGGTATGTGTGTGGTAGTGCTGGTGAGGGTGGTGATTGTCTGTTTGGTGGCTGCATGATTTTTTGCCACGTTTGGGGGTGGTGTGCTGCATGTGGATGTTGGTGCTGGTGTGTGCTTACGTTTGCATGTGCTTGGGACAGGTATGGGAGAAAGGACTTGGGATGTGAAAGAGGCAGGAGGTGGAGTTTAAGACTGGGCTGAGTGGGAGGCTGCCATCAGTGAGGAGGATCAGTCAGAGCATCAAACGATCTCTTTAGGGCAGACATACTACCGTGTATTCCTTCCAGGAACTCCAGCGTTTGCGCCATCAGGTGAGACTGCCCCTGGATGGTATTGAGCAGTGCATCTTGCCCAACAGAGATCTGCTTAAGTTAAATACCCTCCTCACTCAGGGCAGCTGTGGCCACAGGGGCAGGGGATGAGGTGCCTGGACCAAAGGAGACGGCCCGCTCCTTACGAGAGCAGAACAGGACAACTTGGTGGGGAGCAGGAAGGAGGGTGGAGATGGAACAGGGGGTGGTGGTCAAGGTTGTTGTGGACACAGGTCCTGGGGGATCCACCACAGAGCTGCCCCTGGAGGATGAAGATGTTGCATCTTGCTCCTCCAGTGCATGCTCATCTCCCTCCGGGTCACAGACTACATTGGTGTCAGTCTCCTGACCGGAGCTACTCTGGCCACCTGCATCCCCAATGTCGTCGGCACCGTCTCCTCTGGCTGACTCAGTTGATGCTGAACAGAAAGTAGAAATAGGTGTAAGACATCTGCTTAAAGTCAATTTACAAACATATCTCAACAATAACACCATCAAATGGGCACAGAACACTCCACAGACAAGGTCACCTATAAGAGAGAAAGTAGCCTAAGTTTACTGCCAGCAGCAACAGTATAGATATCCATGGTACCAGACCACACCTATGGCTAGAGACATACCCACTCCACATTGGTCCTGGGGCCAACACCATCCTCAGGTTCCATGTCTACAACTCCATAGAATAGTGAAATGCTTAAGAGGTTCAGCTAAGCTCCCGTCCATGATAATAAGCTGTCACCTGTGTCCAAAAGGGAAGGCATTTGGCACTACCCAAAATGTGAAGCACACACACATATCATGATGATATCACAGTGTTCAAACTGCCACATATGACCACACCACTTTGGCATGTCACTCACAGAGGCATGTTTTCAGTCAATTAAATCACCTCCAACTGTGGGCATGTGTAGTCCACATTACTCCAAACTCCCACATCAATGCTAGCGAGGAACAGTTTGTGAGACACAACTGTAAGTGGACCTAACATCATATACATAGCCTCAACATTAGGACACGGCTAATAAGGTAGAACATTGTCTCTATTTATGTCTACAAACCCTCCCATGTATATACACTCATGTCTGTGTGTACACATTACCTGCATTCCCAGCATGATTGTACTTTTGCCTTTATACATTGGCCAACACATACAAATGTGGAGGACCCTCAGCCTTAACCTATGTACACCCTTACATCAAGGGTCATGCCCTTGTGCAGATGATATCACCAAAACTAGAAAGCTACATGTGCCATAATATAGGCATAAATGCAGAGGGGACAACTTCTGTTTGTCATCTCACATTGCTGGACATACCCCCC
The DNA here is from genome assembly GCA_963921515.1 of Calotriton arnoldi. Taxonomy (NCBI): domain Eukaryota; kingdom Metazoa; phylum Chordata; class Amphibia; order Caudata; family Salamandridae; genus Calotriton; species Calotriton arnoldi. The sequence goes on along the minus strand of CAWUFW010007435.1, from coordinate 631,245 downwards.
TTACCAAGGCCAAGTATGGCTCATTCTCTGCATCCTATGTGCACTGTAGGCCAGGTCACATTTAACAGAGTTCAAGGAAAACATACACAGTATTGGGGTACCATCACTCCTTACACAAAGAAGACATGTGGTCTGTGTGGGACAGCTGGCACACACAATATCAAACATGTGTAGCTGAAAATTAACATTACTTAGTCATGTGTCTGTACAACTCTGAAGATTGACATATGACTACACCCTGCTCAGGGTCAGGACCATAAGACATAAGTCTTCAGCAAACAGCATCCACCAACGCCACTACCTACACATCGAACCACACTGATAATACTTAGGACATTAGTCATCTACAACGTTGATGGGGCAACTGCTGCTTGTAACAGAAGGAAAATGTTAATACACAATGTCAGACTCAGCACAGTACTCACCCCCTCCTAGCTGCTGTTGGGTCCTCAACTGCCCATCAAGCTCAGGGTAGGCCACTGCCAGAATGCCGGCCATTAGGGGAGTCAAGTTCTGGTGCGTGCCCCTATGACCTGGGTAGGACTTTCCCAGCTGGACTTCTGCGATGTTCTTATTCCAGCGTCTCAGGTCCTCCCACCTTTTCCTGAAGTGGATGCTGCCCCGATTGTAGACTCCCAGGGATCACATTTTCCAGGTGATGGCTTTCTACAATGCCTGCTTCTGATGGGCATTTACCTGTGTTGATGCAAGAGATGAAGCAATATATTGTAACTGATAGTAAATGGGTCCAAGTGGGGCTCTCACACATTTTGTAGACATGTAGCACAAGAAAGAATTTCATCTCAATAAGCTACATTTGAACTGCTCACATGCTTAGCACCACTTATAGGGTTATCCACATGTTAGGTTTCATCAGCGGACTATCCTCTATCCTGGTAGAGTGCTACACTGACTAACATAGACCACCAACACCATGTATGACAGGGCCATCACAAATGTAGTGTGCTGAGAGCAACAGTGGCATACACCACAGCAATCTGACCTTCTGAAGGGAAAACCTCTTGGTCAGATATGTACTCACCCTGTATCCTCCAGGCCCTTTACCAACATATATATGCCACATACAGACTGACACCAAACATATAGGTCACAATGAAAGTGCTCCCATGTGTCACACTGACAGATACCACTCTGCTATGCTCTGGCCATGTGGACCACAGAAAGGAATAACCTACAACGTGTGACCAAATTATAGTGGTTACTACTACCATCACAGGACATACTTCCTGCCACATGTGGCACTGACACAAGGAAGACATCAACACACTGTAGCATACCCAGTTGTATGTTTCCTTTTAACAAGCTGCAGAACCACAAAAGTCCATTGTCTCACAGATGAGCAACTTCCAGGACAGGAAAGTTGTCACATAAGCATTAGCCCTCTACAATGCAAGTAAGATGGAGAATAACTACACACCAGTGGGAAAAAATGCCATGAACTTGAAGGAAGTGGCCTGGTTAGGGTCATCCGGGTCACTCACGACCACCTCTCAGCCTTCCATACCCAATGAAGAGTCGGTCAGACAGTAGAGAATACATACCAATAACAATTTATTCAGATACACTCAGAGCGGAGCCCTGTCTGCCCAGTCACTAGGAGTGCTACAGAGGGACTGGCATCAGCAAGCATAACGATACATTATGTACACTTTGAAACCAATGAAAGCACACCCACCATGGAATTTTCCAAGCAGATGCAGCTGAGCAGTACATTACAAAGGAGTAAGTTTAGATTCTGAAGCCGGGCACACATTATCTACTATTCAAGGTCACTCTGCCTGTACCCACCACTAGACAAGTGGGAGAAGGCCTACGTCTAAAGGAAAGGTATGCGCTAATAAGAACAGTGCATTCATTAGTGTAGCAAAACTCAGCTCCGAAGAAACGTAACCTAGAGGAGTCCGCTTCTCAGAAATGGCAAATGATTAGTTTCGATTATGCTTCAAAATGGCAGCCATACACAAAATGGCGCTGCGAATGCTAACTCGCGTAAAACAATGCTAAAGCATAATTTTCTAATTCTAACAGACCCTCCTTTTAGCATGACCTAAACATTTTGTATAATAGCAAAAAGACGTGTAATTCAATAAATCATGAATAAACAGTTTTAGGAGCACTCCATATCTTCAGCTTCGGGAAGCGAAGCAGTAAGGAGGGAAGAAGTCTAAAATATACCCTCATCTATTTGCATGAGGTCTTCTACTTCCTTTTGAATCATAATTGTTGCATTAGTATCATGAATCGATATTCTCCTAGGAGCGAGAAGGGTGGTGCAATAAGAGCAACATAAGGGGAAACACTGGACCAGGACACAAGAAATCAAAATCACAATGAAGTAAATCACCTTCTCAATGATCCAACTCCAACTACCAAAAAGTGACCAACTCCAGTTTCCACTCTCCATTCCTTTAACATTTTCTAGGATGTCTAAAATGTGTTGGGTAATGTTCTTTTCCATATTAAGGATCCTGACTACACATTGGTCTCCTACTACTGCGCACACACCACCACTCTTAGCTAGAATGAAATCAACAGCATATCTAGTCTGCTCGGAATATATTTGCATACTTTCCAGTTGAGTGGTGATGTCACGCAAAGCTGCTACTGTAGAGTTAGACAGTATCTGCAGCTTACATCCAAAATATTCTCTGGCTCTTTCACCCCTGGCCATTGCAGTACCACCAAAGTTAATAATGGAGGAAAGAATATACCCAAACGTGATCCCATTACTGTAATTGTTGACTTCCAAATCTGTTACTCAATCACAAAACTCCGCAGTTAAAGTTCTTTTTACCCACCTTACATTTGGCTTACTATACTTGCAAGGCACGCCCAGAGGGAGCACCATTCCTAAAACAACATCATTTGTACCAATATAAACATTCAAATAAGTACCATTAGACAAGAAATAAAATCCTGGGTGTGCATTAAGTGGACCTTGATAATCTACAGGAGCATATCTGGTGTTCATTCCAAAAGTACTAGGATCCTTCTTCTTCACTAGAGACATTGTATTTTTAAACAATATTATTCCAGAACAATTGACATACAAAAATGCATCAGTACTATTTATTATTGGACAACAAGCAGGATAATAACCAGCTTTTCGGGTCACTGTTAAATCTTGGTAGTGCCAACCCACTAAGGTAACGTTCTGTTCTTTCATATACAAATTGTCACGATACGTATTATTGTCACATCCCGGGTATCCCCTTCTCATGGCTTCCTTCAATACAAACAAGGGCCAGGATACCCCATACCAAACTCCACCCTTACCTCTACGAAGTGGGCTGGGCGAGTATACGTATAATTGACAAGTGACAATGGGTAAGCAGTCCATAAACTTGTAACAGATTTGGTGGGATAACAAGCTGTACCTTCTCCAAAAATCTTTTATGTGTGTCTAGAAATACATTACTCGGGGCTGTCCTTTTTGTGCGTATTTGGGAAACAACCTTATTCTCAATACATGATGGCACATCCTGATCACGTTCCAAAACCCAGGACACCCCACCCCACCCCACCCAGGATCAATAGCAGCAAAATCACAAGATTAACACATAATATCTTTCTCTTGGTAGACCAAAATATACGTGTGTGTACACGGGGAATCACTGGCTGCTCTTCGTCAGCAACCATTCTGCTAAAGGGATGCATAGCAAATGATGAAACAAGGGGGCAAAATGCCAGCAAGAGGAATATACAAGTTCCCAGTGTCCGTCAGAGCCTCACTGGTACAGGCTTCTATTGTTCATCAAAACATTGGCGCTCTTGAGCACTGGTGGTGGAGCTTGCTCTGTCCTAAGCTCAGGTTCCCACGTCAACCAGGATAATGTACCCCCAAGGGGGTATGCTTGAGCTACCCTGTCCAATATTCGAACAGTTAACAAATCTCATATCACCCTAAACTAACTCAGTTGGTACTATAGCAAAGTACACCCTAACTTACACAGTCCATCCCTAACTAATCTGACTTCTCCTTTGGTGCACCGTCCCAAGGGCGCAGATTGTACCTAGTGACTCCAGGCACAGAGGGATCTGTAAAAAGGGGCTCCTGGAAAGCCTGTATTTCCGGAGGAACTGCTGCATTCATCACTTCATCATTTTCCTCATCCGTTTTGGTCCAGGTCAGCCTTGCATCTCTGAAGGGGACAAATCGAGGCACTGTCTCACACTCAGAGTCCCCTACTCCATCTTTCGTCCACTGATCATAGGGCAGAGGCAGAGGGACCCTGCGACAGTGAGTCGCATGGATCCAGTTCTTGCGGCCGGCGACCTTGACTGCTGTGCGTGTTGATAGGAGGACCTGCTCCGGTCCCTTCCACCGCGGCTCCAAACTCTTCTTCCGCTGGAAGTTCCTCACCAACACAAAATCACCAGGCTGAATATCGTGTCCGGGCCCCTCTGGTGTAGCTGGCAGGGTTTCCTGGACCTGTTGGTGAATAGAACGCAAACTTTCAGTTAACTGACAAAGATAGTCTATCAACAACAGGTACTCAATATCTGAAAACCGCCGAGGGTGCGGGACGCCCCAGACATTTGCCGGGCGTCCAAACACGACCTCATACAGTGACAATCCTGTCCTAGAATGTGCTGTTGTTCTCGTTGATAAAAGAGCTAATGGTAAAGCATCCGGCCACTGTAACCCCGTTGTCTCCTGAATCTTTGCCAATTTTAGTTTGAGAGTACCATTGTACTTCTCAACCAAACCTGCTGACTGTGGATGATTGGCAGCATGAAACTTCTGCTTGTTATTAAAACCCTCACAAATCAATTGAATCACTTTGGCATTGAAATGACTTCCGTTATCACTCCAGATCAAACGGGGCAAGCCGAAACGAGGAAAGAACTCCTTCAGGAGTACCTTTGCGGTCGTAATGGCTGTATTGTCCTTGGTGGGATAAGCCTCAACCCATTTACTAAATGCACAAACAACCTCCAAAACATACTTCAAATTATTGCATCTATCCAGTTCGATATAGTCCATCTGAAGGACCTCAAAAGGGAAAGTGGGTGGTGCGAAATTACCGGGTGGTGTAGGGGTACATTTTCCAGGATTGCGCATCATGCACACCATGCAGTACTTCACTAAGGGGCCCATTACGATGCCGGACGGAAAAGCCGTCTGTCCGCCATGGTGTCGGAAAAAATCCCCCCACATGGTCCGCGGCATATCCGTCGGTCAAAGTACGATGCAATGCACGCAAAATCAGACCGCGGCGGACGGACGCCACAAAACACCGTCCACCACGGTCGGAAAAGCTGCAAATCCGACTGCGTCGGACGGGGAAAGCTGAACAACAGCCCGAAAAGACCGCCCCTGCCGCGGCATGACCACATGGCCAATTACGATGAGAACGCGGAGCTGGCGGAACGAGCACTGCGTCCGACCGCATCGCACGCACACAGGCCAAATGAATGGCGTGCGGAACCAACCCCACAATAACGCCGAAGTGTGCCTGTACTCCCGGCCGCCCCAACCACAACACACACGCCACAAAGACACACCCCAACCAGCACCTGGTAGGGAAAGCCATGAGCATCATGGAAGAGACATCTGGAGGTCAACACCCATGTGGACACACCCACATGAATCACTGACAAAATATCGAAAGACATATTATCAAGCTACAATTATATCGATACAAAATTATCGATAACATTAATATCGACATCATATACTTATTTAAGAACTTACAAAAATATCGAAGATACAATATCAAAGTACATAAATATCGATATCACAAATATCGCTAACAAACTTATCGAAATTCTAAAATATCGAGCTTCATTAAAAAACATTGACTAGGTAAATAATATCGTACAAAAAAAATCGACAACACTAATATCGTAAATTTAAATATATCGACTATATAAAAGTATAATAAATATAAAAATAAAACGACATAAATATAAATAAATTACTAAAAACACAATACTAAATTAACAATAACAGTTTTACTACATTAAAAAGATCAATTAACACAGCAATAAAATTAATAAAATATTATTAACAACATTACTACATTAAACATTAATAATATTAAATATTACTATTACAATTCAATGATATAATATAATATATAACAAAAGCTATTTAAATATATATACAAAATTATACATAACTTACTACTAATTAGCGTTTTCCTTATTTGGAAACTAACTACCAAAACATTTAAAAAAAAATACAAATTAACCAATAGAAACACTCCAAATTCAAACTAACCAATAAAATCGAAATTACAACATCCAAAACACTATGTAAACAGTTAAACTTCATTCCTATTCCACACCCAAAAAAAGAAAACTAAAGAAGGAGAAACTCTACAGGAATTCAACCACAGATATAAGAAGATCAACATATACCCAATAATTAACTCTATCAAGAGTAAGTAAACTAAATTAAACTCAATAATACTAAAAGTAAACAACTTTAATCAATAATATACATAAGCTAAAAATTAATCAATGTCTTCTTTCTATTTTATATTACCACTACAGGAAGCTCTAGAGGAAACTAACAAACTACAGAAAAGCGCCAAAAAAGATACAACTAACAAAGTAAGGGGCCCATTACGATAACCGGCATTAAAAAATCCGCTCCCACTATAGCCTGAGAAAACAGCCCGCCCGCACCATGGGAATACCGACCGAGCAATTATGAAGTCGCGAAGCAACCTCCGCCCGCGGCGGTAAAAACACACAAAATTCCGCCCGTCCATGTCAGAGTAGAAGATCATCCGTCCGCCACGGACGCAATCCCGCCCGAAAACCCAAATCCGCCCGCTCTGACGACCGAGACAACGACCGTGAAATTATGATCTCCCCGACATGAGCGCGGAAAATCCACATATTCCCTGCCCGCCACGGTTAACAACAGTGATGAATAACTGACACGGCGGAAGGCCTGGAGGCCACGTCCGTGCACGGAAATCATTTGCGGAACAAAGAAATACACATAACATGGCCAACAAGTCCACACAGCAAACTACGCCAAAATACCCAAACACAGAACACATCCCAAAGACACATCCCACCTGGCAAAACTAAAAAACTACAAATCCCAGGCCACCAGACTCAACACACCTGAAAACGACAGCCCATCATGACACACCCACATAGGTAAGTACAAAAGCAGCCCCTTCACAGACCACAATCCCTTGCACTACTACAAAGTGAAGACGCCATCAGAGAACCCAGAGAGCCACAAAGGAAAGCAGCACACCACACGCACGCACACATCACACTCATCACCAACAACACCACCACCATCACCACTGAAACAACGGCACCACGAACACCCTGCACATCACACACCACACACCACACACCCACCACACCAGCACCACAAATACCAAACCACACACCATGGCAACACAAAGAATGCCTAAGTACACTGCCACTGAGTTGACGGTCATGGTCGACGAGATCATCAAGGTGCACGCACAAATCTATGGGAACCAGGTCCAACCGACAACAGTAGCCACCAGAAACAGAATGTGGAGCAGGATCGTAGACCAGGTGAATGCAGTTGGGAATGTGCCACGCAACCGGGGTGAAATTACAAAGAGGTGGCACGACCTGAAAAGCGTGGTCAGGAAGAAGGAGGCCAAGAATCGTGAGCTGGCTGACAGGACTGGCGGCAGAAATCCCGCGCTATTCAAGACCTTCAAGGCGTGGGAGGAGAAGGTGCGAGGCATTCTACATCCAGAGAGTCTCACCGGAATACCAGGGGGAGTGGAGGCTGGTAAGTACAAACAAATGTATACCAGCACACCGCTATGTACTGTCATGCACTACCAGAATGCCATAGCTCCGAGGGCCAAACACCCCCATGTCCAGTACACAATACACAAGACATCTCTCACACATGCAACAGACACTCCCACACACTCAGCCCAAAGGTACCAACAAACAAAACCATGGGGGCATGTGTACAGTCAGCCAGCACCACAACTCCCACCAGGTCCCCTTGTACCCCAGATGCGCCAGAAGGAGCACTCCCCACACCCACACCCATGTGTCAGCCATAGCTGCACTAACCAACAAGTAACAGGTAAGTAGCCTTACCACAAAGTCCGTGTATCGGAGGGGGACTGCAGAAGTACAACCCCCACCAGGCCCCTAGTCCTACAGCGCAGCAAGATGGAGCACTCCCCACACCCATGTGTCAGCCATTGCAGTGCACACCTTCACCCGACAGGTAGATATGTGTCCCTACATGGAGGGGTGTCTGTGGGTGGTAAGCCATCACCACAACTCACAACACGGCCCCCACTCCCACAGACCAGCAAGATGGAGCACCCCTCCCTCTCATAACCATGTGATAGCCATTGCATTGCTCCCTCCAAACCAACAAGTAGGTAGACTACTGTACAGGGCGGGGTGTCTGTAGGCATGAGGACTGTACTACGACTAACATTTGGGACATGTCACGTAGCAGAGGAACAGGTAGCACTGCTCCCTGTCATAACCATTTGACTAATGTGCACACGGACATGAATTACAGAATCATAGCCCACATGAGCCATCTCAAATACAGTAACACGTAAGGAGTCACGTCTGCATGCACAACTCTCACTGGAGTACTGACCCACATGGCGTGCACTGTGCCAGTCATCCCACACATCAGCAACACCATTGAAGTCTTGTCCATGTAGTCGTGTCTGCTTGTTCTGTTGACATTGTACAACATCACCCATGTAAGTCTATCTTGTCTCAATGTAACAGAGTGGGACCCCAGTAATGTCACATACACCACTGGACCCATGAACCACACAGCTACACAATGCACATTCAAAATCTCATCCATCTCATCTTTCAGCCCCAGTGTCATGAAAGGTATATCATCTAAACAGTTGTCCCATATACAGTAGTTCAGCAAAGATCCCTGCCGATGACCAAACATGTGTCTGCAGTGTCTGAAGCGCACGTCACACTGTGATTTACAACATACCTAATATAGTCAACACCCCAAGAGCACTGCATTGCTGCACATGGCTGAGGGTAGCACGCACACCAAGGAATTGTCCCATCTGCAATACATTGTGTGGCACACAACCATTACTCACTCACTACAATGCTTGCAGTGTAATGTCCCCAAATGATAACAGTGAGCAGATATGCTGGGTATGTCAGACATACACACACCTTTGTCTCTGCAGTGTCGTGTGGCCAAAACACATGTCCCCTTCTGCACCCATATGTCACAGTATGTACCACAAAACCATATTTCACCTCAAAACCGTTGATGGGGCTATACCCCTTTTGCCATCTGCGTTTCTAAGCGTTTCATTTGAACCCCAAAAACATATTTCATCTCAAAAGCGTTCATGGGGCTGTACCCCTTTTGCCATCTGCATTTCTAAGCGTTTCATTTGAACCCCAAAAACATATTTCATCTCAAAAGCGTTCATGGGGCTGTACCCCGTTTCCACCAAAGCCACAAAATGTAGGGGAACTGCAACACACACCGATTGGCATTCCAAATCCGTCCCATGCCATATGCACCCATCACACTATTCCATTGCCTTGATCACACACACACATTGTAGAGCCATACACACGCATCTGGGAAATCAGTGCACAACTGTGCACAAACTGTGAATGTCAGACATCTAACACAAACCTTGCAAGGTGCAACACAATAACCTTTCGTCTCCGCCCCTCAGGTGACGAACAGCATGATGCTGGAGAGGGAGACAGCAGCCATCACAGCCAGTCCACAAGCCCTCCACCCGGACTCACGGATGTGGAAGACCTGGACACCTCTTCGGACGAGGACTCCCGACCAGGCACATCTGGTGTGGCAGGGCGCAACCGCTCCCCAGGACCCCTCCTACCCACCAGCCCATCTCCCAGGGCTGGTGACCAGGCCCCTGCTGCCACGGTCATTGCGGCCACCACCACCGCCGCAACCACCACCACCACCACCACCACCATGGCCTCCCTGACCACTCACCCTGCGCAAGGGGTTGTACGCATGTCGACACCGACCCTGGGAGCCACAACGAGGCCCCGGGTGACCACTGTGGCGAGTGGGCAGGTCGGTGGCAGCAGTTCAGGTGGGAGGAGCAGGGTCAGGCCAACGCCATCAGAGCCTGGGAGCCAAGCCCTGCCGCAAATCGCCAGAGTCCTTGGGGCCTATGAAGAGGCCCAGGGACAATGGGCCCGGTCAGCTGCCGATACGCGGGAAGTCCTTGGGGTGTTGAGGTCCATGGACGCCCATATGGGCCAATTCGTGACCCGTATGGGCAAACTTGTCGACCTCATGGGCCAGCTAGTGGTGGCGGTGAGGGCCCAATCAAGGCCAACCACACCACCTCCGCCACCACCTGCTGGGGTGCAGGGTCATGCAACATCCAGTTCCCCTGCGTCCACAGCGAGTGGGCAATCCTCAGCCACCACCAGCAGCCCACAAACACAACCCCCCCCTCTCAAACATGGAAGGGGTCATCCGAAGAGGAAACAGGTGTACAGAGATGACTTCGCACGCTCCAAACGCCAGTGAGTCAGCCTGCCACGGTGGCCATCTACTGCATTCACTTGGACTACTATCCTACCCCACACTGCCATGTGAATGGCATGTGTCTGTCGGACTGTGGACCCAGAACAACATGGGTACACCTTGACCATCACGCGGACATGTCCGTCAACTCATTGTTCCAGCATGCACCACTTTTGTGATCACCTTGCCCACAATCACATGTCACCGCTTAAAATAAATACACCTGGATCACATTCTGTTTTATCTGCTCTGTGTTTAATCAAGGATGTGCAACCGTCACCATGATCAGAAATGCATCTGGAGTGTGGTATGTCGATAGGCCAGGAGAGGCTTTAGGGACCTAGGAGTGAAAAACAGAACAAAAGTCCATTGAATGTGTGTGTCACACACTCATCACACAGTACTTGTCATCAAGTTTAAGCAATGTACACACATCTCACAGAGCAACAGGGCACAATGCTACAGCCACTGTCAGTGGCATACTACCCTGGACATGGACCATTGCCACACAGCACTCAGTGAACAATAGGCCGCCGTGACAATGCACACATACACCTACACAACTACAGCAACATCAGCTGTCGTACATGGTCACTCACCGTCAAGTGAAGTAGCGGGCGATGAGCTGCTGACGCTCATTCACTGCTTCCTCCTCTCCACTGTCCTCGTCACTGGACACGGCTTGGTCTGCAGGCGGGGGCCCTGGCTGATCACCTTCATCCACTATCAGGGGGATCTGCCTGCGAATCGCGAGATTGTGCAGCATGCAGCATGCCACAACTATCTGGCACACCTTCTGCGGGGAGTATGCTAGTGCACCCCCGGTGCGGTCCAGGCATCTGAATCTGGACTTCAGGAGTCCAAAAGTCCGCTCCACCACACGTCTGGTCCTCCCATGTGCCTCATTGTATCTGACATCAGCTGGTGTCCTAGGAATACGTAGTGGGCTCAGCAGCCAAGGCCCGTTAGGATATGCAGAGTCACCTGGGTGTGAGAAACACAGAGAATCGTTGCAATTCCAACAGGATACAAGACAGCATGTCACACTCAGCACGCTACACGAGTATGCATACTCACCAACAATCCATGCACGGTCCGGTTGAAGATTGGCCATCATTCATGGGAGGATGCTGTGGCGCATGATGTGCGAGTCATGGGCGGATCCGGGAAACTTCGCACACACGTGTGTGATAATCATGTCCACCAGGCACACCACTTGCACATTCAGGGAGTGGAAATGTTTCCGGTTCCTATAGATGTGCTCCATGGCCTGTGGTGCAAAAAGGCCAACATGGGTGCAATCAATTGCACCAACAACGTGGGGGATGCGTCCAAGGGCATAGAAAGCACCCTTCACTGCCGCCAAATCACGAGCCCTGGGGAATTGGATGTACCGGTTCCTGTACAGCATCATAGCTGACAGGACATCCCGTAGCACCATGCTGAACATGGGCTGGGACATCCCACCTCCACTGCCCACCGTGTGTTGGAAAGATCCGGTTGCGAAAAATGCAGTGCAGCCATCACCTTAGCCGTGGGGGTGAATGCTGTAGGATACACCCTGCGAGGACGAAGGTGGGGTTCCAACATTGCACATAGGTGATGTAGGGTGGGTCGGTCCAGACGGAATTTCCGTATAACCTCCACATCCTCCATGTCTGCCAGCAATTGGTAGGGGCGATGTATGTTTGGTCTCCTCCTAGGACAGATGGAAATGGACACATGGCAATGCAACACACCACATGGCACTTTCACATACACAAAACTAAAATTACTGACAAAGCAATAGAATCACAGAACAGCTGACAAGTAGGGACAGCACAGCTACAATACTCTTACACAGGTCCCCTTACCAATAGCAATGGCCACTGACACAAACCATTGCTATGAGCATGCACATGGGGATTTAGGCCCTAATAGCTAGAAAGGCATGATGATGATTTCAGACTGCATATGTGGGAAGCGGCAACACCACGGCAATATACCTAGCTGCTGTGCCTGACACAGCTTCCGAGGCTGGGTGAGTATGGCACACACCAACAACACAATGTACACAGGCTGAGCGGCCCAAACAAGTGGGTCCTGTTGCACAACGGGATATGAGACAGTCAATGATGTCCCTAGTTCACCCAATGTACAGCACTGTACGCATCACACCTCCAACACACATTGACAGGTGTACACATTGACAACTCCATGACAACACAGCTGTGTGAATGCAAACACACATCACAAGTGACACGTAACGTTGCACGTGCCAAGTGGGAGATGTACATTGAGAAATATGCCATGTGTGTGCATATGCACATCCCATGCTACCATGCCAATGTGTACATGATGATGTGCCAACAGACATGTGGAGGCTGAGCACTGGCCGCCAATGCCTATGTGTAAACCACCAGGAGGACACTGTTCCTATGGCCAGGTGCAAACAGTCACCCATGCCCTTAAAAAAGAGAAGAAAGAGGAAAGAAGAGTGAAACGGTTTTCTAGGTTAGGAACCCACTCGGGTAAATAGAAGACCACTCTTTGTCCTCTGATGCCCTCACACCCCCCGAAGGATGTCATGCTTCATCATCGGGCGGTTGCTCCTCGTAGGGCTGGCGCTGCAATTCCCTACGGGCCCCCCGAAGGGTCACTTTATCGGAGATCTTTTGAGGACCGCCGGATGGTGCATGCGGGTGTGCAGGGATGGGTCCTATGTGGAGGGTAGAAAAAGTTTTGCCTTGGCCTAACACCTGGGAATCTAGACACCACCCTGAATTGCCATATACGTAGCCGTTGTTGGGTAGGAATGTCTACCTGATGCCATACAGGGTTATGGCGCTTTCATGTATGTTTTGGACTCGTGTTCCAGTCCTGTTAAGGGGTTGATGGGCACACAGTTGTGGCACACATATGTTGCATCAAGTTGTACTGATGCACATCCCTGTTGTATCTTTTTCTTTTTCCTTCCTAGGTATTGATCAGGAGCGACTTTCATCATTAACCTGTAACCACATTGAGGGGGCACAGGTTATGGCCCAGATCGATATTGAGGGTATTTTAATTTTATTTATCTTCATGTGCACATTATTTTACTAATTTGGTCCTGAAGAAGCGCCAACGACCTTTATGGCGATAGAGGCGCGAAACATGTTGACCTATGACCCATGACCCCTGGGCATAGTGTGCCTCCAGTCATTTTTATTTTAGCAGTTAAATTCTGCTAAGAGTACATCTTTTCAAAATTTGCTGCATGATGACCCTTTTATTACTATTTTGTCACCATTTTGCACGCACTTTTTCTACCCTCCACATAGGACTCATCCCCGCACACCCGCATGCACCATCCGGCGGTCCTCAAAAGATCTCCGATAAAGTGACCCTTCGGGGGGCCCGTAGGGAATTGCAGCGCCGGCCCTACGAGGAGCAACCGCCCGATGATGAAGCATGACATCCTTCGGGGTGTGTGAGGGCATCAGAGGACAAAGAGTGGTCTTCTATTTACCTGAGTGGGTCCCTAACCTAGGAAACCGTTTCACTCTTCTTTCCTCTTTCTTCTCTTTTTTAAGGGCATGGGTGACTGTTTGCACCTGGCCATAGGAACAGTGTCCTCCTGGTGGTTTACATGTAGTCTAGGGAGCATGGACACTGGACCTTTAATAGCTCCCAGATCCCCCTCTTTTGTTATATAATTTTAGTACGGCGGCTCAGCCGAGGGATCTCTATTCTATATTTTCCTCTCTTTGGGTACACGAGCCTTGACTACACTGACACTGGTGGCGTATCTAAGCTCCAACGTTCAGGGTGTGACACAACTCTTATTCAATTAATCGGCATAGTGAGCCTGATGGGGTTGGGGTTCAGGGGGTTCTTTAAATCCAAACCGAACCTCTCTCCCCCCTCCCTTCTTCTTTCCCTTTCTTCATCGGTTTTAGGTGACAGTGCACCTTCACCCTGCATGTATTGTGCTTGCCGATAACCACATTTATGCATTTTTTATACATTTTTAGCACGAGAAACTTGCTCTGGGATGGTTTTGCTTTGGAACATGCTGTTTTTTAAATCTCGGTTTGCGTGGGAGGCATTACGATCATGCTTGAGTTTGGTATTATGAGCAAGAGTTAACGTGACAAAAGATATCGACAGGATGCCCGGATTGAGGCAGAGGGGACTAGTTCACCTTGTACAAGCATGCGCACTGCCAACTACTACCCGCGCATGCGTGGCTTGTTCTGATTCGAGCTCACATCCCGGAAAGGGAATTTACCCTGATACAATCCTCCGTGACTATTTAAGTTTTGTGCGCTGCCACTGGCAGTTCATAGCTGGCAGTCGCATGGATGGGGCAGGTACACAGTTGCTACCACCAGGGTAGAGACGTGAGTAGATTACCAAGAGAGGGGTTTTTACAACAAAACCGTTTTTTGAACATTAGGAACCAAGTGTGTTTTATACCGATGGCACATTTTTGTTGTTTCAGCCCGGTAATTTGCGGGTGGCCCATGCTTCTAGCCAATGGAGCGTCTGTCTTCAACAAGCTAGGTAAGGTCCTCTGAGTATTGAGAACCTCTATGAACGTCATCAGGGGTTATGTTTCTTTGATGTGACAAGTGTTTTACGTAGTGGGTGAGGTAATTTTGCCTTGGCCTAACACCTGGGAATCTAGACACCACCCTGAATTGCCATATACGTAGCCGTTGTTGGGTAGGAATGTCTACCTGATGCCATACAGGGTTATGGCACTTTCATGTATGTTTTGGACTCGTGTTCCAGTCCTGTTATGGGGTTGATGGGCACACAGTTGTGGCACACATATGTTGCATCAAGTTGTACTGATGCACATCCCTGTTGTATCTTTTTCTTTTTCCTTCCTAGGTATTGATCAGGAGCGACTTTCATCATTAACCTGTAACCACATTGAGGGGGCACAGGTTATGGCCCAGATCGATATTGAGGGTATTTTAATTTTATTTATCTTCACGTGCACATTATTTTACTAATTTGGTCCTGAAGAAGTGCCAACGACCTTTATGGCGATAGAGGCGCGAAACATGTTGACCTATGACCCATGACCCCTGGGCATAGTGTGCCTCCAGTCATTTTTATTTTAGCAGTTAAATTCTGCTAAGGGTACATCTTTTCAAAATTTGCTGCATGATGACCCTTTTATTACTATTTTGTCACCATTTTGCACGCACTTTTTCTACCCTCCACATAGGACCCATCCCCGCACACCCGCATGCACCATCCGGCGGTCCTCAAAAGATCTCCGATAAAGTGACCCTTCGGGGGCCCGTAGGGAATTGCAGCGCCGGCCCTACGAGGAGCAACCGCCCGATGATGAAGCATGACATCCTTCGGGTGTGTGAGGGCATCAGAGGACAAAGAGTGGTCTTCTATTTACCCGAGTGGGTCCCTAACCTAGGAAACCGTTTCACTCTTCTTTCCTCTTTCTTCTCTTTTTTAAGGGCATGGGTGTCTGTTTGCACCTGGCCATAGGAACAGTGTCCTCCTGGTGGTTTACATGTAGTCTAGGGAGCATGGACACTGGACCTTTAATAGCTCCCAGATCCCCCCCTCTTTTTGTTATATAACGCCAATGCCTATGCACACAGCATGAAGTGGCCCTGTCTAGTGTGGACATGCTCCCACACACAAATCATGGCCACACCTGCAAATGCATGGTGCACATTAAACTGTGGATTCCACATGGCACCAGCGGACTGTACCCGCCATGGACCAGGACCTTGAGGCCAACTCTAATGGCCCTCGCGGTTGCATCCTGCGTGTTCGACTATAGAGGTAAGCGTACCGGGACAGCTCGGAGCAGGCCATTGTGTGCATTTGAAGTAGGCAGACATGGTACACCAATTGCAGCAGCTTGGACCCACTGAAACAGCCCCAGGGGGCTATATGAGTGTGGGAGGGAGACCGGCATTACCACAGATTCCAGGGACTGCTGAATGGCATCCCTCTACAACACCTGCTGCTGCTGCCACATGTCCACCTTCATGTCGACGACTCTGAAGATATGTCCAGGTCCACTCACCAGCGAGGAGTTGGAGATCCTGGATTCCGAGCTCCACGCACACTGCCCAAGGCTATTTCTTGCAAAAGTTGTGTGTGTAAGACAACTACAGTGTGTGTGGGAGTGCATGTGGGGACACACATGTCGTTGATCCGCAGCACTATGAGTCTGAGCCTGTGGGGTTCCAACATGCACTGCTTACCATGCTTACTACAGGTGGAAGGGGTATGTAGGCTCTCTGGCACTTTCCCATGCATGTCCCTCCCGAGTGGTGGTACATGGCATTTTCATGTCAGACATCCAGTGACGCAGCCACTTGGCAATGCAGGACTCAGGGCAGTTATTGCTTGTGTGAATGGCTGGCTGGGTCCCTGCTGGCCTTCTCAGTCTCAGCAGACCTGGGCTGCACATTGACCGCCCAATCCTAGAAGGAAACAACACTGACTGGACAGTGGGTTACATGTGTCTTTTGTTCACAACTCTCCGGAAATGCGCAAACTCAGCCCTGTCGATTGAACACTCCAGGCCTTGTGTTAGGGATGTGTGTGAGAGATAGTGGCACTGAATGTGACCTCCATTGCGGGGTGAGCCATTCACAGGGCGAGTACGTTGAGGGCTGCGCGGTGTTGGACACAGTGAGTCCACCCACAAAGATGTGTTGCCTTGTGATCTATGTGTTGGTCCACCTGACAATGGACAGTAGATGTGGGCAGACTACACATTGCTCAATGTGCTGGCATCCTGCATGTGAATGGGATGGACAGGTACTGTGTGCACACTCCCACCAGCATGCATTCACGTGTGGTGTACACATGCTGTTAGGCCATGTCCGATTACTTCTTGGCTCTGTTACACATCTCTGAGTATTTTGGATGAGTATTGATGATGAGAAGTGTATGAGTGATATTCCAACCCTCTTGTGTACCATCCCTGCAGTTGGAGGTCCTCCAGCCCAAGGCCTTGTGATGAGCCATTGCATCCAAGTTGATGCCTCTGTGTATGTGTGACCGACAGTGCAGCCAATTCCACAAAGGGTGTGACGTCATCTGCCGGATGAGCGACTACGTGGCGATAACGAATCGGGGAATGCCCCCTCGTATTGTCAGGTTAGCACGGCGCTGCATTTCACCACTAATGGTCTGCATCTTGACAGTCACACAGCCTGTGCCGGATGCACGTTTGTATGGGCATCAGCAGCAAGCAAGTGTACAGTATTGTGGGATGGTGTCTTTTGCTGTGAGAGGCAGCATGTGTCCACAGCCTACCCATAATCTGGGTAATGTGATGTTTGTTGTGTGATGCAGTGGGTTGTAAGTGTACTCTGTGCTGGGTGCATCTGACATGCATATGCGATTCCTGAGGGTCAAGATGTAATTTGAGCACTCTGCATTGTCAATGCATTCAGAGTCGTAGCCCTCAGGAACAACCTGTAGTAGGCTGGAGTGGCAATTCACATGTATGTTTGAGGCACTGTGCCTACTCTGATTTCGTTCAGACATATGTGTGCGATGCCTCACCTCATATATACTTACACATCCGGCACACTGTGCAACAGTAGTTGTGCTTGTGCGAACGACAGGTGGATGGCATGGGCTCATGACCATTGTGGACTGTCATGTTGCAGTCTGTGTGAGTGGTGTCCCATTCTGCTCCATGCAGGTATGTCCTTGGCCTAATTACGTAGTGGTCATCCTTGCCACCATTAGGACAGTGGGTGTGCACACAGCGATTTGTGGATATGGTCGCAGGGTGACACAGGCCGGGTGTTGTGCTATGTGCACAACACATGTGCCACTTATTAGCGGCTTCATTTCTGTACGCCAGCCATTACGTGTTGATTGTGGTGGCTGTATACAATTGCACAGGTATCGTGCAACATGTGGATTTGGGAATGTTCTGTGCTGCTTCCCTTGCACATGTCTGTTTAATTGATGCCAAATGAGTGGGGCCACCTCGCTCTCTCTCATGTAGCATCTCCCGTGGGTGCTGAGGGACAGGGGACGGTCAACAGTGGTGAGACATCGGATGAAGCAGCTGCACAGGAGCTGAGTGAGACAGATGTGACCAGCGCCTCGGAGGGGCCAGACGTGTGCTGGATGAATCACAGGCCGAGACGGCAATTTCAGCTTCATCTGAGGACAGAGGTGATGCATCCATGTTTGCTAGCACAGGGGACGTGGACTCTGGCTCCTCTTCAGCCACGCGGAGGCCAATGCCCGCCCTCCCATCTACTTCCACTGGTGCAACGCGTGTCTGCACAAGGATGAAGGATAGAGTGTCCTTCACACCAGGCACAGCTGCCCCTGCACATGTGACCCCTGCTGCCCTCAGTGCTGGGTCTGTTGAGCTTGTGCGGCATCTCTGCGTGGGGCAGACAGCTTTCCTCAATAACGTCATTGCCCATGACATCACTTTGCCGCAGGTGACATAGTTCATGGAGGGCCTACATGTACGCGTGGGTGGGCTACACCAGACTGTCCAATGGTTGTCCTCCCCAGTCAAGGTGGGCCTTCAACTGGGCCAATCTCAGGCTGACATTCCTGACCCTTTCTCCACCCCCTGGAAAGTGGCACATCTGACAACAGCAGGGCACGAGTCCTAAAAAAGAAGTGGGGGACGCTGACGTCACGACAGGAAGTGACATCACGAAAGGTGGCTTGCACCGTCAGACTCATTGCCTCCCCTCGCTCACCCCTTAAATGCGATTGCATTGGAGAAGCCAGCGCGTGCACAAGCAGCTCCGATCTCGCCCCAGAGAGGCCAAAGAGTGAATGTGTGGCTCCATTTGCTCCAGTTATCGAGCTCGCGGTTAAATAAGTGGGGGGACGCCGTCCACCCGCGTGGTACCCCGACTCGAGCCCTGGTGTGCAGGCAAAGTGTCCTATTGGCTTTGCGATATGTGTGAGTTGCATGGCACTCATTGGCGGGGGATGGCTCGGAGGCCCGTCACCCTGAGGCCCATGTCTCACTCCATGGGTCCCTTGTCAATGGCAGCGGATGTAATGACTATGCGCGCCGGGGTGGGTCTACCTTTCGTCTGGGATTGTGTTTGCGGCCTGGCCCGCTAGGGCAGCTACAGCCTCTGTGTGTTGCATGTGGTGTATCCGGACTCTGGAGGCTGTCATGCATTGTCACTGTTGTCCAGGTCTCGAGTCGGGGTACCACGCAGGTGGACGGCGTCCCCCCACTTATTTTCCCGCGAGCTCGATAACTGGAGCAAATGGAGCCACACATTCACTCTTTGGCATCTCTGGGGCGTGATCGGAGCTGCTGGTGCACGCGCTGGCTTCTCTGTTGCAATCTCATGTAAGGGGTGGGCGAAGGGAGGCAATAAGTCTGATGGTGCAAGCCACCTTTCGTGACGTCACTTCCTGTCGTGACGTCTGCGTCCCCCCACTTCTTAGTTAGGACTTGTGCCATGCTGCACACTGAGAATGTGTTGCCTGCGAGATGTGACCAGGAGAAGGGCGCCATGACCTCCCACCCACCAAGCTCCACTGCCATCCCGTGCCCTGGGTAGCCTGTGCAGGTGGACAATGTAGGGGGTACACCTGGTGGACAGGGTATGTGAGTCCCTTGGCAAGGGCCTGGCAGACGCACAGCAGTATCCAGCATGTCCCCAGAGGGAGGGCTAACGTCCACACCTGAAGCAGCATTGATCGTGTGCCCGCCTGTTGTGCCCACACGAGTTCACATTCATCCCCAGACAGGTGGGCTTTCCAAATACCCAACACAGTGGAAATCTACCCCTCCGGAATCCTCCCCACACAGTCTGTTTCAACACTGCATGAGTGCACCTACCCATGCCACCCACCCACCTGGGCCAAGCAGCCCTCCCGCTTCACATGCCACATGTGTGTCTTCCACAGTTGTGCTTCTCTCTCAGGGGCGGACCTCCAACTGTCCCGTAGCACACAGACAGCACCGAGTTGGACTGGCATCCTGTTGAATGGTAGGCACCCTCACACATCTAAATGTGACACAGTGGTGGCTGTAATGGCTATTGTGACTGCCATGGCAGTGTTGCTGGCCATGGCAGGGTACACTCACACACATTGCATACGCAGCTTTTCGTGTCACTACTCGGCACATCGGACTGGCCACTGTCCCTGGTGTTGATCAATATTGCCGCCTGTCTATGTAATCTGTGACTGGATGCTGTTGTTCCTGTAGTCGGTTGTGTCTGTGTAGTTGCTGATTGCAGTTGTTGCTGTGTGTGCATAGTTAAGTGAGGCACATGCCGTGTATGGTACCTCAACAATTGCAATGTCTGGTCTCACATTCCAATGTGTTTTACACGTGGCAGGGACTTCACTTCTTTCAGACTCTGCTTCTTGTGTGTGTGATGAAGAAGTATTTTTGTGACACGGATTGTCTGCATGTATTTGGTGGTATTTCTGGGAAAATGTATACGTGTCATGTTTGCGTGCAAGCAAAGCACAGGGTGTGAGTCTAGCCACAGGATGACAGGTAGCATGTGCAGAGTATGCGGGTATGTGTGAGCTTACTTTCTGTGTGGTCAGCAGTGTAGGTGTATGTTAATCTTGTGATGAACATTGAGCCTGGGCACATGGCTTACTTTCAATGTGTGCATTTGGGAGGTGTAGGTGTGTGTGGTGTGAAGGGTGTGACTTTGGGGTACTGTTGGTGTGTGTGTGTGCGCTCTGGCAATGTCGACTACACACATGTGTTACCCAGGCCCATGGTGGGTGTTTGTATCCGTGTTCAGGTCTGTGAATGTGATCACATGTGTGTATTGTATGTTGCACAGTGTGCAGTGTGTGGGTGTGTCCTTGCAGTTCAGGATGACTCCTATTTGATATGTTTTGGACATTGTGGGGCCGATTCCGATTCCGGCCGGAAATCTCTCCGACCGAGCCGGACTCGGAGAGATTTCCGACCGAATCGGACTCTGGCAACCCGACCGAACGAGTACGATGTGCACGTATGCCATCGGACTCGAGTCGGTCGGACTCCCATTGAAGTCAATGGGAGCCGGTCGTACAACGCGTACGCGGGCTCCCATTGACTCAATGGGTGCGAGGCGAACAAGGGCGCCCCCTACAGTGGGTACGCGTCCATGCGCATCGCGGCGTACATGCACAGGTAGGGGGGACCCATGGGTCCCCCCTGTGTGCGACTCGCTCGCCTACGTGTAGAGGGGGGTCCGACGTGGACCCCAAAGTCTGGCTCCGACAGCTCTTTCGAGCCGGACGGCGCGAGTCGCTCGGACTGCTTGCGGCGCGCATCGTACTTACCCGGCCGGGAAACGTCTCCATAGCGCGGTGTGAGTCGTGTCCGTGCGAGTCGGTCGGAGCGTGTTGAAGCCGCGTACGAGTCGGTCGGCGATTTCACGGGTGCTTGCATCGTACTCGCTCGGCCGGACCCGCGTACGATTCGGTCGGGAAACAGGGCTCCGAATCGGATCCGGTAAATCCGAATCCGATTCGGAGCACTACCGGCCTAGATCGGAATCGGCCCCTTAGTGTCTGCAGGGTGTGTGACTGTCAAGATTGCGCCTTGTTTAATTGAGCATGTTTGTGAATTTCTGCAGTTCGTACTCACTGTGCAGACCTGCCCACCCACACTGATATCGTGTGTGTGTTTTGTCATGCATTGCTGTAGCATGCTTCTTGCGTGGCTCCTACTTTTGCTTGATGAGTGTGATGTCAGACTGTGAAGGTAATTATACCCATATGTAGGACTGTGCTTTGTAGTGGCCAGGCCGTCAGTGTTCATGTGATGATCTGTTGGGCCACGTCAGAGTCTGACAAGCCAAGGCCCACGACCTGTAGTATTTCACTAGGTCCACTGTGGCGGCAACTCATATGCATTGACATCCAATGACACTAGACTACATGGTCATCTCACGACTCTCGTGTACTTCACACACTCTCAGTCTCATCCTCTCTCATTCGTACTTGTCTTCGAAAAATAATTCTACAAAGTCACATATTTGCTTCAAGGCATGTATTTGGACTTACTTCTTCTGTGATGCAGTATAGTGGACACTACTGGCAGCAAAATGCATGTGGAGGATATACTTAGCATGATTACACATACAAAAGGGGGTACAGGTAGATGTGATTAGTTGTTGACTGTGGAATGAAGGCTTCAGAGTTACAACTGCCTTGCCCTTGCTATGCTAAAGTACATTTGCTAATTACTGAGGAGCTCTAGACTTTGACACAGACAGTATTCATTTTGCCTACCAGACAGCTTGACATCATAGGCACAGTACATCTCAGTTAAATGGTACAGGATTACTACAATAGTGACTCCGACACACCTGCGTCAGAGGTGACATCAGAGCATGTGCCTACCTGCATGCAGCAGCGTCTCACAGGTTGTTGCAATGTGGTGGCTACTGAACATGACACAATAACTAGGGCCATGTTGTAGGGGGTTGCATTTGTTGTCCATGCAAAAGTCCTGGCACGGAAGTACAGACAAAGGTGAGGTGACAGTTCTCATGTAATACAGCAGACAGATAAGTGTGCACTGACAGGTGCATGTGTCCAGGTGCGCAGAATACATATTATAGCATAGTTGTTCATGCTGTATTGGCCATGTGGTTACTGTACACAAGTCCCATACCTCTGCCTCCCCCTGTTCATGCAGAGACACGGGATATGGTGAGGTACAGAGTGCATGTCCCGAAAATGTCAGATGTCATGGCAGTGGAGTTTATGGTAAGGTGTTAGTTGCAGATTGTATGGTATAGTTGTTGTACAGCTAACTGCCCACTCCGTGCGAAAGCCAAGCATAGGTACGGTGTTGAACATCAATGTTCAATTGGGGGTATTGAGTCGGGGACCCATGAATTGACAAGTTGTCATGTATGCGATACCTTCCAGCAGGGCATCCATCCCATAGATGGTAAACATGGATGTCATCCAATGAAGCGGATGGTGGGTAGCAATGTGTTCATCGTAAGTTGTCCCTTGTAGAAGCCTGATGGGACATGTTGGATGACATTCGATGAAACTGTGATCCAGAAGACGTTGTGTGGAGGCATATTGGTCCCATTGCAGTGTGTCCCCGATTGCTGCCACATACGCCATGCCCCCATACACTGAACAGATCCTGTCGTGGTCGTCCAGGGGCGCAAACAACTGTACCAAGTCCGACTTTGGACATGCCGGGTTGGAGAGACATAAATCAGACTCATTGCCGCCCCTCCCTCACCCCTTAGATGCGATTGCATCAGAGACGCCAGCGCGTGAGCAGCAGCTCCAAACTCGCCCCAAAGAGGCCAAAGAGTGAATGTGTGGCTCCACTTGCTCCAGTCATCGAGCTCACAGTAAAACAAGTGTGGGGATTCCATCCACCCGCGTGGTACCCCGACTCGAGCCCTGGACTGTGCAGGCAAAGTGTCCTATTGGACTTGCGATATGTGTGAATTGCATGACACTCGTTGGCGGGGGATGGCTCGGAGGCCCGTCACCCTGAGGCCCATATCTCACTCTATGGGTCCCTTGTCAATGGCAGAGGATGTAATGACTATGCGCGCCGGGGTGGGTCTACCTTTCGTCTGGGATGGTGTTTGCGGCCTGTCCCGCTAGGGCCGCTACGGCTTCTGTGTGTTGCATGTGGTGTATCCGGACTCCGGAGACTGTCATGCATTGTCACTGTTGTCCAGGGCCCGAGTCGGGGTACCACGCGGGTGGATGGCGTCCCACCACTCATTCTACCGCGAGCACGATAACTGGAGCAAATCGAGTCACACATTCACTCTTTGGCCTCTCTGGGGCGAGATTGGAGCTGCTGGTGCACGCGCTGGCTTCTCTGATGCAATAGCATATAATGGCTGAGCGAGGGGAGGCAATGAGTCTGACGGTGCAAGCCACCTTTCGTGATGTCACTTCCTGTCGTGACGTCAGCGTCCCCCACTTCTTTTTTTAGGACTCGTGCCCTGCTGTTGTCAGATGTGCCACTTTCCAGGGGGGTTGAGAAAGGGTCAGGAATGTCAGGCTGATATTGGCCCAGTTGAAGGACCACCTTGACTGGGGAGGACAACCATTGGACAGTCTGGTGTAGCCCACCCACGCGTACATGTAGGCCCTTCATGAACTATGTCACCTGCGGCAAGGTGATGTCATGGGCAATGAAGTAATTGAGGACAGCCGTCTGCCCCACGCAGAGATGCCGCACAAGCTCAACAGACCCAGCACTGAGGGCAGCAGGGGTCACATGTGCAGGGGCAGCTGTGCCTGGTGTGAAGGACACTCTATCCTTCATCCTTGTGCCGACACGTGTTGCACCAGTGGAAGTAGATGGGAGGGCGGGCATTGGCCTCCGCGTGGCTGAAGAGGAGCCAGAGTCCACGTCCCCTGTGCTAGCAAACATGGATACATCACCTCTGTCCTCAGATGACGCAGAAATTGCCGTCTCGGCCTGTGATTCATCCAGCACACGTCTGGCCCCTCCGAGGCACTGGTCACATCTGTCTCACTCAGCTCCTGTGCAGCTGCTTCATCCCATGCCTCACCACTGTTGACCGTCCCCTGTCCCTCAGCACCCACGGGAGATGCCACATGTGAGAGAGCGAGGTGGCCTCACTCATTTGGCATCAATTAAACAGACATGTGCAAGGGAAGCAGCACAGAACATTCCCAAACCCACATGTTGCACGATACCTGTTCAATCTTATACAGCCACCACAATCAACACGTAATGGCTGGCGGACAGAAAATGAAGCCGCTAATAAGTGGCACATGTGTTGTGCACATAGCACAACACCCGGCCTGTGTCACCCTGCGACCATAGCCACAAATCGCTGTGTGCACACCCACTGTCCTGATGGTGGCAAGGATGACCACTACGTAATTAGGCCAAGGACATACCTGCATGAAGCAGAATGGGACACCACTCACACAGACTGCAACATGACAGTCCACAATGGTCATGTGCCCATGCCTTCCACCTGTCGTTCGCATGAGCACAACTACTGTTGCACAGTGTTCCGGATGTGTAAGTACCAGGAATATGAGGTGAAGCATCGCACACATATGTCCGAACGAAATCAGAGTAGGCACAGTGCCTCAAACATACATGTGAATTGCCACTCCAGCCTACTACAGGTTGTTCCTGAGGGCTACGACTCTGAATGCATTGACAATGCAGAGTGCTCTAATTACATCTTGGACCTCAGGAATCGCATATAATTGTCAGATGCACCCAGTACAGAGTACACTTACAACCCACTGCATCACACAGCAAACATCACATTACCAAGATTATGGGTAGGCTGTGGACACATGCTCCCTCTCACACCAAAATACACCATCCCACTATACTGTACACTTGCTGGCTGCTGATGCCCCTACACATGTGCATCCGGCACAGGCTGTCTGACTGTCAAGATGCAGACCATTAGTGGTGAAATGCAGCGCCGTGCTAACCTGACAATACGAGGGGGCATCCCCCGATTCGTCTCCGCCACGTAGTCGCTCATCCGGCAGATGACGTCACACCCTTTGTGGAATTGGCTGCACTGTCGGTTACACATACACAGAGGCATCAACTTGGATGCAATGGCTCATCACAAGGCCTTGGGCTGGAGGACTTCCAACTGCAGGGATGGTACACAAGAGGGTTGGAATATCACTCATACACTTCTCATCATCACCCACATCCACCAATCACAGTGGCATGATGCTGACCCATCCAATATACTCAGAGATGTGTAACAGCACCAAGAAGTACTCGGACATGGCAATACAGCATGTGTACACCACACGTTAATGCATGCTGGTGGGAGTGTGTACACAGTACCTGTCCATCCCATTCACATGCAGGATGCCAGCACATTGAGCAATGTGTAGTCTGCCCACATCTACTGTCCATTGTCAGGTAAACCAACACATAGATCACAAGGCAACACATCTTTGTGGATGGACTCACTGGGTCCAACACTACGCAGCCCTCAATGTACTCGCCCTGTGAATGGCTCACCCCACAATGGAGGTCACATTCAGTGCCACTATCTCTCACACACATCCCTATCACAAGGCCTGGAGTGTTCAATCGACAGGGCTGAGTATGCGCATTTCCGGAGGGTTGTGAACTAAAGACACATGTAACCCACTGTACAGTCAGTGTTGTTTCCTTCTAGTATTGGGCGGTCAATGTGCAGCCCAGGTCTGCTGAGACTGAGAAGGCCAGCAGGGCCCCAGCCAGCCATTCACACAAGCAATAACTGCTCTGAGTCCTGCATTGCCAAGTGGCTGCGTCACTGGATGTCTGACATGTAAATGCCATGTACCACCACTCGGGAGGGACATGCATGGGAAAGCGCCAGAGAGCCTACATACCCCTTCCACCTGTAGCAAGCATGGTAAGCAGTGCATTTTGGAACCCCACAGGCTCTGACTCATAGTGCTGCGGATCAACGACATGTGTGTCCCCCACATGCACTCCCACACACACTGTAGTTGTCTTACACACACAACTTTTGCAAGACATAGCCTTGGGCAGTGTGCGTGGAGCTCGGAATCCAGGATCTCCAGCTCCTCGCTGGTGAGTGGAGCTGGACATATCTTCCGAGTCATCGACATAAAGGTGGACAGGTGGCAGCAGCAGCAGGTGTTGTTGAGGGATGCCAGGCAGCAGTCCCTGTAAGCTGTGGTAATGCTGGTCTCCCTGCCACACCCATATAGCCCCCTGGGGCTGTCTCAGTGGGTCCAAGCTGCTGCGATTGGTGTACCATGTCTGCCTACTTCAATTGCACACAATGGCCTGCTCCGAGCTGTCCCGGTACGCTTACCTCTATAGTCGAACAGGCAGGATGTAACCGCGAGGGCCATTAGAGTTGGCCTCAAGGGCATGGTCCATTGCGGGTACAGTCCGCTGGTGCCATGTGGAATCCACAGTTTAATGTGCGCCATGCATTTGCAGGTGTGGCCATGATTTGTGTGTGGGAGCATGTCCACACTAGACAGGGCCACTTCATGCTGTGTGCATAGGCATTGACGGACAGTGCTCAGCCTCCACATGTCTGTTGGCACATCATCATGTACACATTAGCATGGTAGCATGGGATGTGCATATGCACACACATGCCATATTTCTCAATGTACATCTCCCACTTGGCAGGTGCAACGTTACGTGTCACTTGTGATGTGTGTTTGCATTCACACAGCTGTTTTGTCATGGAGTTGTCAATGTGTACACCTGTCAATTTGTGTTGGAGGTGTGATGCGTACAGTGCTGTACATTGGGTGAACTAGGGACATCCTTGACTGTCTCATATCCCGTTGTGCAACAGGACCCACTTGTTTGGGCCGCTCAGCTTGTGTACATTGTGTTGTTGGTGTGTGCCATACTCACCCAGCCTCGGAAGCTGTGTCAGGCACAGCAGCTAGGTATATTGCCGTGGTGTTGCCGCTTCACACATATGCAGTCTGGAATGATCATCATGCCTTTCAAGCTATTATGGCCTAAATCCCCATGTGCATGCTCATAGCAATGGTTGGTGTCAGTGGTCATTGCCATTGGTAAGGGGACCTGTGTAAGAGTATTGTAGCTGTGCTGTCCCTACTTGTCAGCTGTACTGTGATTCCATAGTTTTGTCAGTAATTTTAGTTTTGTGTATGTGGAAATGCCATGTGGTGTGTTGCATTGACATGTGTCCACTTCCATCTGTCCTAGGAGGAGACCAAACATACATCGCCCCTACCAATTGCTGGCAGACATGGAGGATGTGGAGGTTATCAGGAAATTCCGTCTGGACCGACCCACCCTGCATCACCTATGTGCAATGTTGGAACCCCACCTTCGTCCTCGCAGGGTGTATCCTACAGCATTCACCCCCACGGCTAAGGTGATGGCTGCACTGCATTTTTTCGCTACCGGATCTTTCCAACACACGGTGGGCAGTGGAGGTGGGATGTCCCAGCCCATGTTCAGCATGGTGCTACGGGATGTCCTGTCAGCTATGATGCTGTACAGGAACCGGTACATCCGATTCCCCAGGGCTCGTGATTTGGCGGCAGTGAAGGGTGCTTTCTATGCCCTTGGACGCATCCCCCACGTTGTTGGTGCAATTGATTGCACCCATGTTGGCCTTGTAGCACCACAGGCCATGGAGCACATCTATAGGAATCGGAAACATTTCCACTCCCTGAATGTGCAAGTGGTGTGCCTGGCGGACATGATAATCACACACGTGTGTGCGAAGTTTCCCGGATCCGTCCATGACTCGCACATCATGTGCCACAGCATCCTCCCACGAATGATGGCCAATCTTCAACCGGACCGTGCATGGATTGTTGGTGAGTATGCATACTCGTAGTAGCGTGCTGGGTGTGACATGCTGTCTTGTATCCTGTTGGAATTGCAACGATTCTCTGTGTTTCTCACACCCAGGTGACTCTGCATATCCTAACGGGCCTTGGCTGCTGAGCCCACTTTGTAATCCTAGGACACCAGCTGATGTCAGATACAATGAGGCACATGGGAGGACCAGACGTGTGGTGGAGCGGACATTTGGACTCCTGAAGTCCAGATTCAGATGCCTGGACCGCACCGGGGGTGCACTAGCATACTCCCCACAGAAGGTGTGCCAGATAGTTGTGGCATGCTGCATGCTGCACAATCTCGACGATTCGCAGGCAGATCCCCTGATAGTGGATGACGGTGATCAGCCAGGGCCCCCGCCTGCAGACCAAGCCGTGTCCAGTGACGAGGACAGTGGAGAGGAGGAAGCAGTGAATGAGCGTCAGCAGCTCATCGCCCGCTACTTCACTTGACGGTGAGTGACCATGTACGACGGCTGATGTTGCTGTAGTTGTGTAGGTGTATGTGTGCATTGTCACGGCGGCCTATTGTTCACTGAGTGCTGTGTGGCAATGGTCCATGTCCAGGGTAGTATGCCACTGACAGTGGCTGTAGCATTGTGCCCTGTTGCTCTGTAAGATGTGTGTACATTGCTTAAACTTGATGACAAGTACTGTGTGATGAGTGTGTGATACACACATTCAATGGACTCTTGTTCTGTTTTTCCCCCCTAGGTCCCTACAGCCTCTCCTGGCCTATCGACATACCACACTACAGATGCATTTCTGATCATGGTGACGGTTGCACATCCTTGATTAAACACAGAGCAGATAAGACAGAATGTGATCCAGGTGTATTTATTTAAAGCAGTGACATGTGATTGTGGGCAAGGTGATCACACAAGTGGTGCATGCTGGAACAATGAGTTGACTGACATGTCCGCGTGATGGTCAAGGTGTACCCATGTTGTTCTGGGTCAACAGTCCGACAGACACATGCCATTCACATGGCAGTGTGGGGTAGGATAGTAGTCCAAGTGAATGCAGTAGATGGCCACCGTGGCTGGCTGACTCACTGGCGTTTGGAGCGTGCGAAGTCTTCTCTGGACACCTGTTTCCTCTTCGGACGACCCCTTCCACGTTTGGGAGGGGGGGGTTGTGGTTGTGGGCTGCTGGTGGTGGCTGAGGATTGCCCACTCGCTGTGGACACAGGGGAACTGGATGTTGCACGACCCTGCGCCCCAGCAGGTGGTGGCGGAGGTGGTGTGGTTTTCCTTGATTGGGCCCTCACCGCCACCACTAGCTGGCCCATGAGGTCGACTAGTTGGCCCATACGGGTCACAAATTGGCCCATATGGGCGTCCATGGACCTCAACACCCCAAGGACTTCCCGCGTATCGGCAGATGAGCGGGCCCATTGTCCTTGGGCCTCTTCATAGGCCCCAAGGACTCTGGCGATTTGCGGCAGGGCTTGGCTCCCAGGCTCGGATGGCGTTGGCCTGACCCTGCTCCTCCCACCTGTACTGCTGCCACCGACCTGCCCACTCACCACAGTGGTCACCCGTGGCCTCGTTGTCGCTCCCAGGGTCGATGTCGACATGTGTACAACACTTTGCGCAGGGTGAGTGGTCAGGGAGGCCCTGATGGTGGTGGTGGTGGTGGTTGCGGCAGTGGTGGTAGCCGCAATGACTGTGGCAGCAGGGGCCTGGGACTGGTCACCAGCCCTGGGAGATGGGTTGGTGGGTAGGAGGGGTCCTGGGGAGCGGTTGCGCCCTGCCACACCAGATGTGCCTGGTCGGGTGTCCTCGTCCGAAGAGGTGTCCAGGTCTTCCACATCCGTGAGTCCGGGTGGAGGGCTTGTGGACTGGCTGTGATGGCTGCTGTCTCCCTCTCCAGCATCATGCTGTTCGTCACCTGTGGGGCGGAGACGAAAGGTTATTGTGTTGCACCTTGCAAGGTTTGTGTTCGATGTCTGACATTCACAGTTTGTGCACAGTTGGTCACTGATTTCCCAGATGCATGTGTATGGCTCTACAATGTGTGTGCGTGATCATGGCAATGGAATAGTGTGATGGGTGCATATGGCATGGGACGGATTTGTAATGCAAATCGGTGTGTGTTGCAGTACCCCTACATTTTTTGGCTTTGGTGGACACGGGGTACAGCCCCATGTAAGCTTTTGGGATGAAATATGGTTTTGTGGTACATACTGTGACATATGGGTGCGGTAGGGGGCATGTGTTTTGGCCACACGACACTGCAGAGACAAATGTGTGTGTATGTCTGACATACCCAGCATATCTGCTCACTGTTATCATTTGAGGACATTACACTGCAAGCATTGTGGTGTGTGAGTGATGGTTGTGTGCCACACAACGTATTGCAGATGGGACAATTCCTTGGTGTGCGTGCTACCCTCAGCCATG